>JAGDYQ010000082.1:135621-455217 GCA_021962125.1 Bulinus truncatus | reverse complement strand
CCGGGCCCCCAAACCCCTAGGGACGCCTCTGTTATACAGAGATGGAAAAAGTCATATTTTTATATATATATTGATACATATTTTTTTAAAGCGGCAGTTGTCATTTCTACGGGAAATCCCAAAAGTAGACGAATATTTTTACTTCCGGTGGGGGGGGGGGGGGAATGACAATGTCCGAAATCTTCAGATTTAAAAAAAAAAAGTTTTTCTCTCATTATGAATTACGTTGTAGCATGAATCAGTGACATCATCATGACAAACTGATCCCAAACATAGATATATAGGTTTCGCTCTCTGTCTGTCTCACTCACACATACGCAAGACAAATGTCTGTATGAATGTAAAAATCATTACCAGACTTGTTAGTCCCGATGTCGTTGGGTTTCTATACATTTTGAATGCAGTCCCGAACATTAAAAAGAAGACTGGAGTTTTTTTGTTTGTCTCTTGAAACGAAATATCACCTGCATCTATCTCTCTTCACTCTTTCTCCTTTTCCTCCTTTTTCTCTAATTCGTTCTCTCTCTCTCTCTCTCTCTCTCTCTCTCTCTGTATATATATATATATATATATATATATATATATATATACATATCACACACACCACATATCTAAACTAGAATCTATTTCCGCTACATGTTGTTTGACAAGATAGACCATCTGTCTACACGACGTTAAAATATCAAGAGGTGTAAGAGAAAAAGAACAAAATTAATAGGACTGTCGATAAAAGATGAGATATTATAGAATAACGACTAAGTGTAAGATACACACGAAGATTGACAGAGACATGGGCTTAGATATGGGCTTAGACAACGGCATTTACATGGGCATAGAAATAGACTGGGGGGGGGACAGACATAGACATAGACATGGGCACAGATATAGACAGATGTAGACATGGGCATGAGCACAGACCTAGACAGACATAGACATGGGCTGAGTGAGACACATGGATTCATACACATACAGTGAGACACATGGATCCATAAACATACAGTGAGACACATGGATTCATACACATACAGTGAGACACATGGATTCATACACATACAGTGAGACACAAGGATTCATACACATACAGTGAGACACATGGATTCATACACATACAGTGAGACACATGGATTCATACACATACAGTGAGACACATGGATTCATACACATACAGTGAGAAACATGGATCCATACACATACAGTGAGACACATGGGTCCATACACATACAGTGAGACACATGGGTTCATACACATACAGTGAGACACATGGATTCATACACATACAGTGAGACACATGGATTCATACACATACAGTGAGACACATGGATTCATACAAATACAGTGCGACACATGGATCCATACACATACAGTGAGACACATGGATTCATACACATACAGTGAGACACATGAATTCACACACATACAGCGAGACACCATCATTTCAGGTCTGTATAGTGCAAAATGTAACCAACAAACAAAGACAAGAATATATAACATAAAATTCGCAGTGTTACGTTAACACTAAGACCGAAATAGGCAGACACAATTTTTAAAATGTCTAATAGATTTAAACACAAGAGACACATATATGTACATAAAGTCATTTATTAAAAGGCACAAGGATTTTAGCGTAGATAATGTTGAAAATGCCTAAACTTAGTTTGCATGTAACCGTCATGTTACCATCATGTGACCATCATGTGACGTCTAGTGACATACTGATATAGAATATCGTAGTAACTGATATATAAGAGTATCAAGTTATGTTCTGAAGAAAGTAGCTAATGACACAGTTATAAAACAAAAACAAGCTTTAAATAAAATAAAAATCTATCACATAGTCCAGTTAGTCAATCAACCAATACTATTAAATGTCCAGGCAAGGCCGTAGCCAGAATTTTGTTTTTTTATTTTGGGGGGGGGGGCTGTGCGGTTTTTTTTTGGGGGGGCTCTGTGCGGAGAGTTTTATATAAGAAAAAATTGGAACGCAATGATAAAGAAGTATATTTTATAATAAAATTTGATTTTTAGAATTAATTTGAGGGGGAGGGGGGGTGGGCTGCAGCCCCATAGCCCCCCCCCCGGCTACGGCCTTGTGTCCAGGTAAAAAGTGATAAAATAAAATCAAATTTAAAAATAGCATTTGAAAATCAACACAAGGAAACAATGTGTCTTCTTTTGCTTTTTTGAGGTTCCTTACACCAAAAAAAAAAGGATTTTTACAAGACGCCAGATTTACGGTAAATATTTTGGTCTTTCATTACACAATGTAACATTTGACCCACAATAGAACATTTGACCCCAATAGAACATATTTTTCACCTAACGCGAGTCGACACTGACACAATATTTACAATGTCCATCTAACAATGACGTGTCTGTCCTTTTGAGGTTGAAGGAGTGACCACCGATAAGACCGTGTTAGTTTTGTAGTGACCTTTCTTTTAAGACCAAAGATCACATTTGTCAGTGACCTCACTGAACCTTTATCACTGTGACCTGCCTCAACAATTAAGCATCATAGTACTAATGACAGCTAGCAATTAAAAAAAAAACGTTATTCTAAATTACGTGAATATTGCGAATAAAAATTCCCCCCCCCCCCCATGCAGCGTCATATCATTTTGTACTGTGATACTTTTCTGAACTTATCCATGCAGCGGCTGCAGCCATATTAAAGACAAAGCGGAATGTGTATCTTTCAGCTTTCCAAACATCACAAATCTACATGTCTCAAAACTAAAATCTTTACTTTCTATATAAACTAACACTCTGAGCACGGTGGAATGATCTAAGACTTATTGATTTCTTTTCTAAACATAAAAAAATTCTGGCTTGCCATATTCGCCCCCTCCTCCATGGTGGTGTTTATATATATTGTGAAGGAAATCAATGAAGTTGATAAATCAAATATTTTATTGATGATGTACATCGTGTTGTTTTTTCTTTAATCCTAAAGTCTGTGTTTATGTCGCTGAAATTGTCCAGATGTAAATAAGGTTAGTAATTGTATCGCTGGAAATAATGTATAATGTGTTCATTACATTTCAAAATGCCGTATGAGCTTAAACTAAATTCTTAATTTCATACTATCAAAGTTAAAATAGGTTTAATCGACTATAGGCTACGCGAACATATTATTTGAAAGATTAAACAAATCTTCTAACTAAAAAAGCATTTTCTAGCCCTGGATAAAACTGTTTTCCTTCCGATATTTATTATCTTAACTGTAAATTTCGAATTATTTAAATGAAAGGTTATTCTGGGACATTTTTCATTAGCTGAGGGGACATAATCGAGTTCTTCTAGCCAACAGGGGTTATCTATTTTTTTTTACCTTATATTAGGAAATAAGGGCCAATTTCATTTTTTTCAACTACCTCATTTCCCCCTTTTTTTTTTCAAGAAATATTTTTTATATGTGTTCTATAAACCCTCACTCCCCCCCTCCCCCCCCCATTATTTGACTGCAATGTCTCCATAATTTTGTCACCTCTTCACTGAATGTAAATTATTCTCTAAACCTGGGGGGGGGGGGGGGGGGAGGGTTTGGTTGTTGTCATTATCTTCTCAATTGTGGGCTTACGTAGTGTGTGTTTTCAGGGGAGACAATAAGAAGATAGTTTGAATCAGAGTTTTATCCCTGGAATGTAAGGTGTATAATCCTGAAAAGATGTCCCAGAATTATTTGGTTTAGAGACTCTAAACCAGGCATATTAAATGGGCGGCTATTAGTCAGGCAGGACGCTGGGCTAGGGTTTGAACTTTTTTGTTGTTTATGACAAGCGTCTTTTACGTAGGGCCGTTCAAATGGATGGGACCTCCTCTCCCCCAATTATAAAAGGAACCTTTACAAGAGTATTTCTCCTAATAAAGCTCCAAATTTCCATGGGCCCCAAATATTTAAGAATGGCCCTGTTTATAGAGCACATTATGTCTGAATGGTAATTGCTGGTTCTATGGCTTGGTGGCATTTTTGTAGAGAGCTGGATCTGCATGCAGTGAGTGACGGGTTCAAGTTCGTGCGTGTCCAGTCACCTACCTATGTCTCCAGTGGCGCCTCCATGGCCATTGCACTATCTATCTATCATTGGTGGGGGGCATGAATGAAAGACACTACAGTACTTCGACCTTTTTTGTGACATCAAGAGATTTACATCTTAACAGGGCACCGTTGGACATAAAAATGTTTGTAAACATTTGACCTGTAGAGAGACATGTGGCTGTCATTTTATTCGTAGTCAACTAACGTGCCTATTTATAGTCAACGTTAATATCACATAATGTGATTTATGCAGCGTGTTCAGTATAACACAAACTCAACTTTGCATCCCCCCCCCCCTTATTTCATATGATGAATTTCGTAATGAGACTACGACAATCAACGGATTTAATGATTGAGATATTTTTTACACAAACGTATTCACATATGGTAATAATTATATGGAGAATTTATAAACACTAGTCTAGATCAGGGCTTCTTTAACTATGGGTCGCGACCCCATTTGGGGTCATAAATAAATAAATCATCAAAAAATATTAATTTATTTTTCTTTTATATTTGTATGGGGTCGTCAAGAAACTCGCAATCATAAATGGGGTCGTGAATTACAAAAGTTTAAGAAGCCCTGGTCTAGATATAAAATAATTAACAATGTATTATTGACAATATTGAGAGGAATCTATCATGTGGTATTCGTTATTACAATCATAATTTATTATTCATTGACCAAAGACTGATTTTATTTTTCCAAATTAACTTTCTAAATATTGATTCATGATTTTATTGATGGATCCAGGACAAGATTATTTTTTTGGAAGACAACATTGAATTCAGAAATTTAAAACTGACTTGAGTGATAAATATTTCAATGTTTAGAATATAATAAGTCAAATCTCGGCTCGTAAACAACGCGAAATGTTTTGATGTACCGAGTGAATGCTATGACGCGAAACATCCATCGTAATGAAAGTCATGTGGCATGCTCTCAGAATCCTCAGTATTCATGATCTACAATTATTACTGTAACTTATAGAATTGTGCACGCTGCTTGTTATATTCATGAACTGCAATTATTACTGTAACTTATAGAATTGTGCATTCTGCTTGTTATATACATGATCTACAATTATTACTGTAGCTTATAGAATTGTGCATGCTGCTTGTTATATACATGATCTACAATTATTACTGTAACTTACAGAATTGTGCACGCTGCTTTGTTATATACATGATCTACAATTATTACTGTAGCTTATAGAATTGTGCATGCTGCTTGTTATATTCATGGCCTATAAATTCATGATCTACAATTATTACTGTAACATATAGAATTGTGCATGCTGTTTGTTATATTCATGACCTATGAATGTTTCCACAGTAACAATCTACATATTCAGATTGTACACATCTCATATTCCACCATATTCTTCCAACATCACATCGAGGCCCTATATAGCAGTTTATATCAGCCATACAACATATTAATAATGTTTCCATATCATAGATTAAATAGAATGTCTTAAAAATCTAATATCTTTTTTTCCACTTTCTATCCTGCACTAGTTGGGTATATCATTCGTACATATTCATTCCAACATGTATAATATTTATCTCTATCCATCTATTTATCAATACATCTAACTTTATTTTTATGGTCACATAAATTTTTTTTTTGCTATCCATAAAAATAATACGTAGTCACTCTATTTCATTGGACTTTTATTTATTTTCTTTGTATCGTCATTTCTCTTAAGTTTATGTTCGCTGTATTGCAATTTACTTTAAATAATATATAATACAGATGTCAGCAACTAATAAAATCTATTTTTATCCATTACAACTAATGCATCAGTCACTATTTTAATACATCGTTAGCTAAATGTGGAAATCAATGTTTCAATTCAAAAAATTTATTCTTGCGACTTCTTAATTAGTTACAACATATCGGCCAATCAGAATCATATAGTTTTACGAAAATATCCTCCGAGACGAAGTTAAATAGAATGGATCAAATTAGTTTCAATACATCTTTTATTGATGAAATTCTTTTAAATAAAATATTTTGCTTAATATAAGCACAAGCACATTAATATACATATATGCATGCATACAAACATACATACATACATACAGACAGACATATAGACATATATACATACATACAGCCATACATAGAGACATATAGACATCCATTCATACACCCATACATTCATAAATGTATACAGCCATACATACAGACAGCCATACATACAGACAGCCATACATACAGCCATACCTACTTACATACATACATACAAACGCCTACACATGCAGTCATATATACAGCCATACATACATACATACAGTCATATATACAGCCATACATACATGCATGCAATCATAAATACAGCCATACATACATACATGCAGTCATATATACAGCCATACATACATACATGCAGTCATATATACAGCCATAATACATAAATACAGTCATATATACAGCCATACATACATAAATGCAGTCATATATACAGCCATACATACATAGGTAGTCTAATTTCACTGAAGGGTCAAAACGTGTACTGATATCACCACGTGATAGACGTGGTAGTAGTACTGACCCTATTGACTCAAGAATCAATCATCTTGACCTCAGCGCTCTAGTTCTATTCAAACAAAATAATCAAGTTGTGTTGATGAAATGAAGTCACTTGTGAAAGGGGAGACAGCCAACAAACGATCCCCGTGATGGAGTCTGTTGTTGCACTCTAGGAAATGTCCAGTACACATATAAACAACATGTACAGAGTTTGGTGAGTTCATATCTGATAGCCATGATCACAAATTTTCTATTTTTTTACAAGTCACTGAATGTATTATATGTTTATCTCTTAGTTCCTATAAACCACTCATGGGACGGTTGTTGATTGAAGTTCCCTTCTTTCATCCCAAATCGTGTAATAGCAATGGGAGAAATATGTAAGGGACTGGGAGTCGAACCCGTAACGCACAAGATCAAGCTCGCTACCAAAGCGCCAACCGTTTGATTTTGTATGAGGCAGCTACAGGTGTACTCCGATAATACATTTGCTTTCTTTAATCATTGAATACATTAAAAATATTTTGTCTGTAAATAAATGCACATTAGATATTAAAAAAAAAAATGAATGTTAGTATCTTTAAAATAATCGATAGCTGTGTGGATAAATATGATCAGGTCTGACATCATGGTCTCGTGTACACGTATATATCATCAGTTGATAGACTACACTGTGAAAGATGGGGATGACCATAGTATTATATATATATATGGCAATGACCATAGTCTTAGATATGGGGGATTGCCATATTGTTATATACAGGATCGGATCAAGGCATCTTGGTGCCCAAGGCACAAATCCACAGGGGTGCCCCTTCTGCCCCGAGACTCCGATCTTCCACTGACCGCGGGTATGTTTAATTTTATGCAAAATACTAATAAAGTAAAACAGTTGCTTTCACATATATGTGTATTACTATCACTCATATAAAACCTTCAATAAGATATTCCCGTATTATCACTCATATAAAACCTGCAATAAGGTATTCCTGTATTAAAATTAATAGTTAATTAATTTTGCAATAATAATAGAGAAAATACTGTAACTTTTTTGATAGATAAGAAAATCAAAGAGAGCACACATTTACATTTATAGTTGTTTTTTTTTTTCATAGATTTACATCTGGCAAAGTTTTTAGTACATCATCAAAGTTAATTTTGCGCAACAAGTTTGTCTGAATCATCAGCAGAGATAAGGAATCAAGCCTTTCTTGTTCCATTGTCGATCTACTTTAAAGATAAAAATATGCACAAGGCATATTTCGACATTTGGAAAGGCACACTCGATGTTGTCTCTATTACTTTGTATAATTCTGCATGACTGAACGTGTTGTTTACAGATTTTAATGCACGAAACTTGTGGCCAATATATGAGTGGAACTTTTGTAGCTCAGTATATAAATAACTAGCTGTACCCTGCAAAAACTTTGCATAGAGTTCTATCCCCTTATTCTTGATCAGTAGGCTAGGTTATTCTTTGGTTTCGGGCAGATCCGATTTTTTTCATGGTTGTATTTTAAACTGGAATAATGTGTATTAATTCTTTACTTTCGATTTAACGCACACTGGAAATGAGTATTATTATATATGATGATTTTTTAAATCTCCAGGATAAGCAATTATTAGTCCTTAACAACCCTGAGATGTTTATGATCCATCGACGAAACAAGAAAATCGAACTGCTATATCATTTGACCTGTCCTCGTCTACTCATCTATATCTCAAGTTTGTTAACAATGGTGTATAAAGCAGACATACGAAATGTGTCTCTGGCATTCAGAGATACCTCAGGACATCACCATCAATGACCACTGTCTTTCGATTACGATTACGGGTCAAAGTTATAATCCACACCTGGTGTAATTTCTTCGAATCTTTCAAATTCATTCATAGATTCATGCAATTGCTTGTGAAAAATACAAATCACCTCACGTTTTCAAGTTCACGTGCTCATTTTGTAGAGCTTTATTGCCCTGTGAAAATTGTGTAACACTTCTTCCCAAAAGACAAGCATGAAAGCGAATTCTAGCATCTTCTTTGCAATGTTTTGCAATTTGCTAATGTCATGTCGATTACGCGCGGGCGGCTACCGGGACCATACACACATTTTTCTTTGAGGACTTGTGGTGCCCCCCCCCCCTCAAACGCCTTGTTTGCCGAATGGTTAATCCAGGCCTGATTATATATATATATATATATATATATATATATATATATATATATATATATATATTAGAACTGCTGTTCGATTTAAAAAAATTGATCGAAATTAACGCATGATTAAATATTTTATCGCAAATTAATGCACATTTTAATCGACACAATATAATGAATTTGTTTTTATTCAAACTAGTATGTCATAATATCATAGCAGAACAGAGGCATAATAAACAAGTCAGTTTAATTTACGAAAGAGGTATAACTAATTGTAACAGATTAATTAAGCATTAGCATATACGTCTATTGAATTAGATATTGTGACCAGTTATATAGACAAGTATCAATCATATGTGACTTTTCTTACATAAAATGATAGTATAGCCAGAAGGTAGTCGCTCACTTTTTATTAACGCTTTTTTATTGCTTTCTTTAACCCCCCCCCCCCATTTCCCCACCAGGTCACATTTTTGACACACTTAGGAGCCTCTCTTCACACAAGGATGACGTTACTTAGGGCTTACCCAACCGCCGTACCCCACTCTGTCCCCAAACAAGCTGACACAAGTTCCATTGTTTCAAACTGGTAGCACGCGTCCGCAGATGTTCCCTAATTGTATATAGGGTCATAAATTAGAATTAAGAAATGACATCAGATTGTTTCAAGGTCATTTAGCTGATGTGATTGTATGTAAACGTGATAGTTTTTGTGTTCGGGTTTTTTTTTTCTTGCTTTTTGTTTTTTTTTAATCTTGTCTGATCTATTTCTGTGTTTAGAATTGGATTATTTACTGATTTTTTTTTTTTTATTTTTTCCGCAACTCTGAAATAACAGCATGTGGGTAAAATTTAACGCATCTAGGTGTTTGCGTTAAAATGCAATCGCATAATTTTTATTACGCTTTAATTACGCGTTAATTGCACTTAATAACAGCCCTATATAAAATATTAAATTTAACTCAGTGTCATGATATTTATGTAAAATACAACCACTGTCTCGTGACCTGATATGTGCATCAGCCTAGTCTAGACTATAAGTGCAGCTGTTGCAGACGTGACCAGTAATATGCTGTATTTTCAAATGCGATAAAAAAAATTATGCGCAAAAAAATGATGATGAAACATTTCTAGCATCTCGTTATTTTGACCTAATTATAACCGGGTTCATTAAACACTTGGCGTTCTTTTACCTCCACCAATACACTACAATTCCTCCACCAATACACTACAATACCTCCGTCAATACACAACAATACCTCCACCAATACACAACAATACCTCCGCCAATACTCTACAATACCTCCACCAATACACTACAATACCTCCACCAATACTCTACAATACCTCCACCAATACACAATAATACCTCCGCCAATACACTACAATATGTAATGTAAACTAGTGAATAAAACTATTCTCATTTTACATCCACCGGGAATGGAGCAGCAGGTTTACTTGTCAAAGGGCTTTATAAAAACCATCTTCATTATATATGACAAGTGGGGATTTTGTCGACATACCTGGGGGTGAGTGTATGTGCAAATTGCGACAGGCTGGGGCTAATAGATCTACTTAATAAGTGAACGGACCTTAACTTCAAATTGTTGAGTGAAATTCTGTTATTTATCGATCGGCGAACTTTCAGCATTTTTAATCGCAATTTTTTTTGACAGTTTAAGGCAGTTTAATCAGCTGCTCTAATATATATATACCGATGACCATAGTCTTATATAGGCATATATATATATATATGTATATATATATGGGGATGACCATAGCCTTATATGGGATGACCATAGTCTTATATGGGAGTGACCATAGTCTTATATGTGGGGATGACCATAGTCTTATATATGAGGATGACCATAGTCTTATATATGGGGATGACCATAGCCTCATATATATATATATATATGGGGATGACCATAGTCTGATATTTATATATGGGGATGACCATAGACTTATATATATATATATATATATATGGTGATGGCCTACTTCATAAAAAATCAATCAGTAAATTTATAGATACAAAAAAAGATATAACATAAAATTTATTTGAAACAATAACGAACAATTTATTATTTAGTTAAATCAGTTCTAAAAATTGAAATATTAAAGAAATAAAAACATGGATTTAAATGTTCCAAATGAGTATCAATGTACTGAACCAATCAGCCGTGTTTGGCCATCGTTAGTGTACATAGGAATGTTAGTTTGGTATTTATGGACGGTTCATAATTGCAAAGACATTTTTAGAAATAAAAAGACAGTTGAAAACCCGCAAGCTAATTGAACCAATACAGCGAGCTAGTTGAACAAAAGCTCCAATCTAGTTGAACTAATATAGCGAGCTAGTTGAACAAAAGCTCCAATCTAGTTGAACTAATACAGCGAGCTAGTTGAACAAAAGCTCCAATCTAGTTGAACTAATATAGCGAGCTAGATGAACAAAAACTCCAATCTAGTTGAACCAATACAGCAAGCTAGTTGAACCAAAAACTCCAAACTAGTTGAGCTAATACAGCGAGATAATTGAAAATTCAACTAAACAATTAGAATACCACCCAGTCTTACATTTCATAAAACAGTAAATTTATATTAAAAAAAAACCCATTAAAATACGACGTCATAACAAAACAATAAACTTCTCTTTGAACAAGATTTACAGAGGGCGTCATAGACCTGCCCCAAACCCAACAGACAGAGAACTAGTGAGGAGTCAATTATCTTTTTTTTTTCTCTTCGTGTTTTCAATGAATGCCTCCATTATTTTCTAATCAGTGATTTGCGTCACACCGAGGCTGACCTACTGAGTCCGGTGGGTGGGAGGGGGGGTTACGTTGTCCTGATCCAATAAGAAATTAAAAAAAAAACATTCAGCGATGGAGATCTCGGCTTGGCCATGGTCCAGCAAGTGTCCAGGATTGAAATGCAAATGACGTCACAATACGCTTAATCATAGTGGTAGATGTGGGTCAGCGGTTTCTGCAGACGACATCCGGTTTTTCCCCGTCAAGTCGAAATGTTAGTAGAAAAAAAATCGATACGAGTTGAAAATAGCTAGTCTATAGACACACAATGACTCTCACACACACAAACAGTTTTACCGTATCCAGATATGCTGTTAAGTCATCTGTTAACTCAAGTGTCAAGTCAACTGTAAAGTATACTGTTAAGTCCACTTTTTAAGTCCACTGCTAAGTCAACTATGTTATAAGATGTACTTGTTACGGATATCGTGTATTAAGACTACGTTTATCCATACATACGTTGATTGATTTGATTGTCAGAAAAACATCAACAACAACAACAATACACACAACAGATTCTCTACTCCCCTGTGATAGGGTATGCTGGATGCTATCAAAGCCGGAAAGGCCGGAAACATTAAATAACAATCTCCTGCCCTAAACGTAACAAAGGAAATAGGTGTATAATGGCGGGCTAAGGTCGATTCGGGAACCTGGCGCAGAAAAAAAAACAAATGGGCGCCAAAAAAAAAAGATAAAAAGGGCTAATTGACGTACAAAAATTAGGCCAACTGGAGGGTTCTCCCAAGTCGAGGCCCCAGGCGTGCTCCCGATGAACGCGCCGTAAAATCTGCTCCTGCTAATAGAATTTTTTCCGAGACGAAAGAAAAAATTACATTATAAAAAATATTTTATAATAAACAACGTTTTTCTTGCGTACTAAAAAGCAGAAAATAATTTCTGAATAAATTGGTCATATGATAATAGACTTTATAAGAGCTTCTGATTTTTATAAAAACGAAAAAAACTTTGGGCGCATGAACACAAATATCCAGACCTTTTATTAAGAAACTCATCAAATCATGATGAAATAGTAAGAATATTGCATTGTCATCGGGTTCTGAGTTTTATTGAAACTATCAGAGCTATAGCTTATCGGAAAGAGGTCTAAAATTGGATTGCCAAATTCCTGGACAGTCAAACAAACAATCAATAAAAAAAACAAACAGACAAGAAGTGAAGTTAAGAAAAACGTTGCAAAAAAGTTTCCAACTACGCGATTTTATTTTTTTTAAATTCATGTTTTGAATATTGTCTTTTTGTTACTATCCGGGTCAAATAGAATGTCTCAAGCTGACAATATTTCGTAGCAAACTATACGCATAAAATAATATTTTAATGACATTTTACATAATTACATGAAGCAAAAAAAAGATATTTTTAAATTTTACCCCCCCTCCCGGCGGGCCCCAACACCCCACCCCTTAAGTAGGCCGCGACTCAGGACTCTACTCCATCTAATTATTTATCATATCCTGCCTCCTTGGAAGACAAGGTATGAACCATACGTCATTTTGTTCAGTTTTATTTGCGTTACTAACGGACATCAGCTACATCCAACACCCACCCCCAACCCCGTTATGTACCAGAGTGTAAATTTAATAAGTGAATGGTCCCAACATTTTTTTTTTCATTTCAAATATTTTGAAAAAAAAAAGTTAGACTAGAACATTAAAGAAACAAAACACTCCTATGGTATTCTACTGATATTTTTTTTTCTTTTTGTTAATGCCCTGTCCTCATTCATTCAAAGACTCGTTATGCATTTGACTTTCAAATGGGGAGACCAATGGCTGGAGGTAGCCATGAGGGGATAAGAACGAACACGTAAAATTGTGTTCCAGCATTCTCTCCCCTCAGCACCCCATTTTCAGCTTGTTTCTTACTTCGTTTTTTTTTTATTTGTTTTTTTTCTTTCTTTCAAAGCTGACTGTGACTGGGAGACTTGACTTGGTTCCACATACAAAATAGAATTATCCCAGAGCAAAAGTTTCGACTTGACAGAAAACAGAGAGATTGGAGCCGTGGTCAATCATTTGGTCATAGGATCAGACACGTTGAGTCGGACTGACCAGACAATCATTTGTTTTCTTAGATAGTATCCCAGGCAACAATCTCCATCCCCCACCCCCTTCACCAGCTCCCCAACATGACACACCCACACTCCTACACACTAAGGCGAAAATTTCCTCTTCTGTCTTGAATGACCGACAGCATGAATAGATGTTGATGTTTGTTTTTAAATTATATCTAACATTCAGACAACTGTGTGAGTTGATTCATTTGACGGATTAGAATTTCATTCGATTTGAAGATTCAGAGATTGATTCGAGAAACGGATTTGATGTTCGTGTGCTAAGTTTTTGTTTTTAATGAAATAACCCAGATAAACCCCAATTTTTAGAGGCACGTTTGTAAAGTAGAAAAACCAGCATCTTAAGCCTGTTCCATTCTGGACACAGGACGTGTTAGCGCATTCTCGTGTTATGTATCAGTACGTATGTTAGCTTTCAGTAAATATTTGGAAATTTTGGAAATTTTTATAAATTCAATTGTGTAATGCATATAACTGAAAAAAAATATTAAAAAATGAAAATGACATATTTATTAATATAGCTTATATAGTAAAAACGGTACCCTAAGAAACAATGATGCCCAGCCCTCAGAGGGCATGACCAAAATTTTTTAAACCAAATTTATGTTAGGGGAAATATAAAGTAACAACTTCAAGAAAAAAAAATAATTTATCAAAACTTGTAGCGGCCAAGCATGAAATAAATCAACAGTTTTATGTTTTGTGTTTATTAATTCAATTGTAAAGCAATCTCACAACTTGTTGGGTTTGTAAACATTAACACACGCTAACAATTTCTGAGCACAACGTGTATGACCTCCTGCGCGAACTCCCGAAAATAAAATATCCACAAATACAAACCCATATTACTTCTGTTTACATTGGTGTTGAACCATTTCGCCCCTCACCTCCATCCCGGCTGATCTTTTAAATGGTGGCTAAATTAGATCGATGGAAAATTCGCTTTTTAAAATCGATAATATTCTCTATAATTAAATACAGTAATATGTTAAGGTAAATAATAATACTGTAATGAGAAGACCAGTTGATGCATAGGAAGAAAGTGTTTAGGAAAATAGATAGATTTACCGACAGACTAATAGATAGATAGATAGATAAATATAAACCTATGGTAAAGTAGATTTTTGTTCAATGATATATATATATATATATATATATATATATATATATATATGTGTTTGTGTGTGTGTGTGCGTGCGTGCGTGTGTGTGTGTGTAAACACACAGAAAAAATACAGATATATTGTTAAATATTGGCGCATTAAGATCATTAGATACATACCATTTCTACATACATACATATATCAAAATATTGTGTGATAGAGAGAAAAAAGAGAGCGAGAGATTGATGATAAAAGTAGATAACCTCTATACGATCACAGTATGTGGTCACTAGAAACAAGGGTCATTTCATTCTCCATCAAATCAAATAGGTAATAGACCAACACTTAGATGGTTACAAATTAAGTCCTAAGTTTTCAATGTTACTATGGTGATAAAAAGAGTTGGCAGGTCATGACGTAAGCACTAAAGCTGGGTAGGTCATTTCCATTTCATTACCACTGGGACCGTTCACCAATTATAAAACGCATAAGGGTGAGAGAGTGTCTGATTTTTTTTCTATAATCGGCGATATATGGATAGGTTAGAAGAGATGGCCTCAGCAGTTTACGAGGCCTAGAGTGAGTGTCATTAGCGGGTACTAAGTGGAGTGTCATTAGCGGAGCTTATGGTGAGTGTCATTAGCGGAGCCTAAGGTAAGTGTCATTAGCGGAGCCTAAGGTGAGTGTCATGTGCGTGGTCTAAGGTGAGCATCATTAGCTGGATCTAAGGTGAGTATCATTAGCGGGGTCTAAGGTGAGTGTCATTAGCTGGGTATAAGATGAGTGTCATTTGCTGGGTCTGGAGTGAATGTCATTAGCTGGGTCTAAGGTGAGTGTCATTAGCTGGATCTAAGGTGAGTGTCATTAGCGGGGTCTAAGGTGAATGCCATTAGCTGGGTATAAGGTGAGTGTCATTAGCTGTATCTAAGGTGAGTGTCATTAGTGGGGTCTAAGGTGAGTGTCATTAGCGGGGTCTAAGGTGGGTGTCATTAGCTGGGTCTAAAGTGAGTGTCATTAGCGGGGTGTAAGGTGAGTGTCATTAGCGGAGCCTAAGGTGAGTGTCCTTAGCTAGGTCTAAGGTGAATGTCATTAGCGGGGTCTAAGGTGAGTGTCATTAGCTGGGTCTAAGGTGAGTGTCATTAGCTGGGTCTAAGGTGAGTGTCATTAGTGGAGCTTAAGGTGAGTGTCATGTGCGTGGTCTAAGGTGATTGTCATTAGCTGGGTCTAAGGTGAGAGTCATTAGCGGGGTCTAAGATGAGTGTCATTAGCGGGGTCTAAGGTGAGTGTCATTAGTGGAGCTTAAGGTGAGTGTCATTAGCTGGGTCTAAGGTGAGTGTCATTAGCTGGGTCTAAGGTGAGTGTCATTAGTGGAGCTTAAGGTGAGTTTCATGTGCGTGGTCTAAGGTGAGTGTCATTAGTGGAGCTTAAGGTGAGTGTCATGAGTGGAGCTTAAAGTGAGTGTCATTAGCTGGGTCTAAGGTGAGTGTCATTAGTGGAGCTTAAGGTGAGTGTCATGTGCGTCGTCTAAGGTTAGTGTCATTAGCGGGGTCTAAGGTGAGTGTGATTAGCTGGGTCTAAGGTGTGTGTCAGCAGCTGGGTCTAAGGTGAGTGTCATTAGCGGGGTCTAAGGTGAGTGTCATTAGCTGGGTCTAAGGTGAGTGTCAGCAGCTGGGTCTAAGGTGAGTGTCATTAGCGGGGTCTAAGGTGAGTGTCATTAGCTAGGTCTAAGGTGAGTGTCAGCAGCTGGGTACGTTTACATTAATGCATGTAAAATAAAAAAAAATATACAAGTGTCCATGGTCATACTGTGATGATTGACATTACACTTAACTAAGAACTTTTTTCCTTTTCAATTTACTGTGGCCATAACACGCGGGAAGGTTGAAGGGTCAGCCAACGTCCAGTAGACCAAACCTTCTAAAAAAAACAACATTACAACAATTTGAACCACCTGCATGATTCCTAACGTCAATAACACAAACACTGCCACCAAGAAGATATATCTCTGAAAATAGGGAAGGAAGATTGTGTGTACTTCCACGTGTTGGTAGGTGGGTACTTGGACTTCTATCACTCACACAAAGGATTATAGTTGTGTTAGCCAACGAGTCGATATGAGACCAGGAGCCTGGTACTACGGACAACCATCCACGACCACTACTTCGACATCGTAATGATTTCTCCGGAGCAGCGGTCCCCAACAGGTTTGAATCACAGAAAAAAAGTCATGTCTAATATAATGTGTATGAGGGGGACGGGTGGTCGTTAGGGAAAGCGCTCGACTGTCGACCTAAGAGTCCCGGGTTACATCTCCGGTGAGAAACAAAAGGAATTTTTCAGAACATGGTGCACGTTCCCTCTATGTCTTCCATTGCCGTTACACAATCGGCCAAGGTGGGGATGAAATAAAGGCACCTCACACAACAGTCCCACTGGTGGTGTACAAGTGTATATGGTGTACGAGACGATCATGTCACCCTAACATGGACTACTCAAATATAATGTGTACAGTCGAAAGTCTTAATGTAAAAATGAAAAAAATAATGTCTAGCCACACAGACATTAAACTTCCACCGATTCATATAAAAACTGAGTCATATTTAGAAAAAAACGCCCCCTCACCCACCCACCCCCCACACTCACACACCCACACACTCACACATCAACTTGTGTTATATAATATTTGAGACGTCCCCTTAGTATCAACTCGGATAATTTTTTATCCGGATATTTCTTGAGGTACTTAGTTCTAAAAGTCCAGTAATTATATATTTAGATATTTTGATTGATTGCAATATTTGTAATCGATCTATATCTGGATGATTGTACAGGAAAAAAAAACAAATGAAAGCCTTGATACGGGGGGGGGGCACATATTGGGAATCACTGCACGAGTAAAAACACTTTGAGGAAAGTGAAAACAAATTTATTCCGTAAGTACGTGATAGAGAGCACCGCGTGAAGGGGAGTCGTTTGTTTTCTGATGACAGGGCCCTTCAAACGGACATCCAACTAGGCAGCTGTCCAGAAACCTAAGGCCCTTCAAACGGACATCCAACTAGGCAGCTGTCCAGAAACCTAGAGCCCTTCGAACGGACATCCAACTAGGCAGCTGTCCAGAAACCTAGAGCCCTTCAAATGGACATCCAACTAGGCAGCTGTCCAGAAACCTAGAGCCCTTCAAATGGGCATCCAACTAGGCAGCTGTCCAGAAACCTAGAGCCCTTCAAATGGGCATCCAACTAGGCAGCTGTCCAGAACCCTAGGGTCCTTCAAATGGACATCCAACTGGGCAGCTGTGCAGAACCCCACCTGAAATAACTTTAAGTTAAAAAAAAAAGAACTAAAAAGTAAAGAAAATAAATAATTGTTATATCATACAGATATTTATATGAATTACAATACATAACCTAAATGTGTCTTTACATTAGTTCATAAGTAGCAATAAATAAATAAATAAATAATCGTTATATAGAGATGGACACCCAAGCATTCAATTTGAGTAAATATTGATATGAAATAACGAATTATTTTCATACTTTTTATGACATTTTTTATAAAAGCTTTTAATTTAGTTATATGTTTACATATTTCGTTTTTTTAAAACGTCGAGATTTTTAACTAAACAAAAAAAAAATGAAACGCTGAAGGATATTCGATGTCAGGTTCATTTAAGGATAGAGACACCGGGATAGAGACAAGGATAAAAACAGGGATAAAGACATGGCGATAAAGACAGGGATAAAAAGATTTACAACCGTTCTGCAAGTTGTATGGTTTCTATATTGTATGTGGTGTTTCAGCTTTTAGATTTAAAAAAAAATAAATTTAAAGGACAATGTCCTCTTGATGTCCTTTGCTGGTAATAACCTACAGACGTACAATCAAATATTTTTCTTGGAATGAAATCATGTCTGTAAACATTACACACTCCATGTCAGGGAGGGTTATGTCAATACAGAAGTTAGTTGAAATGTAGTTGAATGTTGTATGTATTTCTTCATATCTAGATCAGTTGAAATTGGATTGTAGTAATTTGTCCCTACAAGTAAATATAGAAAAATGAAAAAAAAAGAGGAAAATGAAATCTTACAAATGTAAGGTTTGGGGGGGGGGGGGGGTAACAAAAGTATAATAGAAATATCAAGGTATAGATTGAATAATGTATACTTTGGATTATACAGGTATAAATTGATTTGAATGTGTGTTTGTGTGTCAATATGGGGGTGTATGCACTCATTCAAGTGACTGTTTGTCAACAATTTATACTGAAGTCTAAGGCAGATAACTCCAGTGTTTAGAAATATAGAAATCCAGAACAAATACTAATCTAACAGGGGAGACCAGTCTTAAGTCGATCATCTATTTCTTTGTACAGAGTTGCCTGTCCATAATGAAAGTTGTCTATACAATTAACACATAGTTATTATAGAACTTCAAAGCGGTCTATCACTCCTATAGTGATATTTGTTAAATGGAATTATTTGGCGAATATAAGAACTCCTTTGTTCTGGGCGTTTACAAATGTGCATCGGAAAGTGTAGAGAGATACTGGTGTATCCATTGTAATATGGCTCACCTACATACTGCTGTAACCACTGTAATATGGCTCACCTACATACTGGTGTATCCACTGCAATATGGCTCACCTACATACTGTTTTAAAATGCCACTGACTGCAATTCTTCCAGAAGCAAGCCACCACACACAATAATATATTAACGCCGTTAGCAGACACAAGTGAATGATGGACAGTTAGACTGGCAGTGTTTCCTTTTTTTTTCTTTTTTTTAATCAAGTTTTTTTTTCCTAAATAAGTGCTAGTTCAAGCAATAAACATTGAATTAATTGATATTGTTTATGTTAATCGAATGAAATAATAAACAGCATCCTTATATATAAAGCACGGTCTTTATACTAAACACGGTCATTATACTAAACACGGTCAATATACTAAACACGTCATTATACTAAACACAGTGAATGCTTTAACTATTTAACTATTTAACTATTTAACTAGCTCTAACAAGTTCCGCTCTCTACACCCATTCATACCCGAACACGCCCCTGTTAGTGAAATGTGTAAGAATATAATACTTCCTTGTCACTAGTCTCACTAATTCAGTGGTAAGGTGTTTTCAATACAGATGTATCTCTGCATACTTTTATTTGTACTTATAGCAGTTATTATAGATAAGCTAACTGGGCAATATCGTCGGGCTGCCTTTACCCAAGGGGGGGGCCTTTCCTATATAAATGTATATCAAATCTGATACAAAGAGGGCCCCTACAATACGTTTTGTCTGAGGATATATTTGAGGTATCTGCATAGGGTTTAAGTTTTAAGATCACCGCACCATTTTCACACACACATTACATATCTACAGATATACCTGTAACATTTACCTATACAAATATGCATGTGCACCAGCATACCTCTACCTGTAAACATATACCAGTACAAATATACATCAACACCAGCATACCTCTACCTGTAAACATATACCAGTACAAATATACATCAACACCAGCACACCTCTACCTGTAAATATATACCTGTACAAATATACATCAACACCAGCTTACCTCTACCTGTAAACATATACCTGTACAAATATACATCAACACCAACATATCTCTACCTGTCAACATATACCTGTACAAATATACCTGTACAACAGCATACCTCTACCTGTAAACATATACCTGTACAAATATACATCAACACCAGCATACCTCTACCTGTAAACATATACCTGTACACATATACCTGTACACCAGCATACCTCTACCTGTAAACATATACCAGTACAAATATACATCAACACCAGCATACCTCTACCTGTAAACATATACCAGTACAAATATACATCAACACCAGTATACCTCTACCTGTAAACATATACCAGTACAAATATACATCAACACCAGCATACCTCTACCTGTAAACATATACCAGTACAAATATACATCAACACCAGTATACCTCTACCTGTAAACATATACCTGTACAAATATACATGTACAACAGCATACCTCTACCTGTAAACATATACCTGTACAAATATACATGTACACCAGCACACCTCTACCTGTAAATATATACCTGTACAAATATACATGTACACCTGCATACCTCTAATTGTAAATATTTATTTTTACACTGCACAGTGTATACACATTTATCTGTACACACTTATGACGTGGTTTCATACCCAATGCACATCAACTGAACAAGCCAACTTCAGTCTTGCTAATTAACGTGTGCTGTCAACAGGGAATGCACACACTCAAGTATTCATGATTTATTTATAAGCACAGAAAGTAAAAATAGACAACGAAAAATGAAAGAAATATTCAACCCTGTTAATTATAACTATCATGAACCTGTCCTGTTCAACATCGACAAACTTTGCTCCAACATCTGCAGGCTTACAACTTACGAAGATCATTAACCTAGAAATATTTCTCGAAAGTTACTTATTTTTTTTTTAAAAATGCCTTATATGTAGAGAGCAGTGGCGCAACCAGCAAAAAATGCTGGGGGGGGGGTGCTCACATATATAAAAAAGACAGCTTGACAGTCTTTTTAGTAACTTAATATAGTAAAATATGTATTGATGATTTGGTCTGGGAGGGCTCAAGGGCCCCCCCGGTTCCCCCTTCCCGGTTGCACCACTGGTAGAGAGCATTAGTAAGCTGTTAGGCGAATATTACAAAATAGACACTTCGTTGTACTTGTAAATGTGTTTGTACAAGAGCAATAAGTTATTGGCAGAGCACTTTACAGTCTCGATATACAAAGTGAAACCACTCTTCTGGTCAATCGTATGGTGTTCCATTTAAACAGATCTGCTCCTACGATTGGGGAGGGGGGAGGCAAAGGTACATTTAGGGCCCCAAAGCATCGATACATTTGGGGGTTCATAGTAAATTTTGGAAAGGGGGGGGTAGATAAAGCTTCAGTTAGGAGGTTCTAGACAAGTGTAATTGGAGCTATGCAAAGGTAAATCGGGAGCTGAACATAAATCGCTGTCAATGCCATCAATTGTAAATATTTATCTTGTAATGATCATTGGAAGCAGGGCCCCCATGTTAAGTCAATTAAAGCTGAGCACCCTGACATGTTCTAAGATTGTCAAACCATGTGGCTGAATAAATAAAATGTTCCGACAGGTGTCCAATTAGCAGTAATGGCGCTGGGCAGCAGCTACTTAGTTTACGCGTATTCATATCTACGGCTTTGTATGATAATAAATAACAACTGGTGAGACATAATACCACCATAGCCTAGACTGATACATATAATAAATAACAACTGGTAGGACATAATACCACCATAGCCTAGACTGATACATATAATAAATAACAACTGGTAGGACATAATACCACCATAGCCTAGACTGATACATATAATTAATAACAACTGGTAGGACATAATACCACCATAGCCTAGACTGATACATATAATAGATAACAACTGGTGAGACAAGATACCACCATAGCCTAGACTGATACAGATAATAAATAACAACTGGTGAGACATGATACCACCATAGCCTAGACTGATACAGATAATAAATAACAACTGGTTGGACATAATGCCACCATAGCCTAGACTGATACAGATAATAAATAACAACTGGTGAGAAATGATACCACCATAGCCTAGACTGATACAGATAATAAATAACAACTGGCGGGACATGATACCACCATAGCCTAGACTGATACAGATAATAAATAACAACTGGCGGGACATGATACCGCCATAGCCTAGACTGATACAGATAATAAATAACAACTGGCGGGACATGATACCGCCATAGCCTAGACTGATACAGATAATAAATAACAACTGGTAGGACATAATACCACCGTAGCCTAGACCAGAGGTGGGCAAACTACGGCCCGCGGGCTGCATGCGGCCCGTATGCATGTACATGTTCTTATCCTATGTCGTTGTTGATTTTCTTTGTTTTAAGTTTTCTCTATATTTTTATTTTTTTTTCCCGACTATTTGATTAGAATCTAGGAATATTAAATATTTTAAGGCTCAAGAATATTAGTTAAAGTTAGTTCCTTCGTCTATATAATTATTATGACATGTAACAATAAACGTTTGATGAAATAATTATGAATAGTAAAGTCTTATTATCAAAGAAGCAACTGATTTAGATCGTATTTTAAAATGTAATGTGTTTGCATAATATAGTGCTAATGAGAAATAAAATGACCAATGCATGGTTATTATCATGAATTCATATTTTCATTCGTTTTAAATTGTAATTGAAGTACAGAAAATATATACGCGGCACTTCGATAATAATAAAGTTTTCAATGTGGCCCTCAATAGAAAAAGTTTGCCCACCCCTGGCCTAGACTGATACAGATACTGAAGCTCCACGATGGACATAGTTAACTAGAATGACAGGGTTTCAAACCCATAACATGCAGCATCTGACTAAAGGATGATACGTTTAACCTTTTGATCTCACATCAGCCATGACTACAACGACCACCACTGATGGAATGAATATATGTGACTGAAGGGGCTAAGACCTCAAAACCAAAGCGCCACAGGGCCCGGCCATCTAATTTAAATAGGTCAAGGCGGCCGTGCACAGAGACACCTTTTACGTGTACTCTGTTGGTAATGAGCAATTGATAGCACCGTTGTAAACCTGTCTATTAATATATCATGTGTTGTATAATATGGAATGATGATAGTATTACATCTTACCTTATAACTGGTTCAAATAATCTGCCCTTCAAACACACTGTGGTCATCACGGACGTTTAGAGAAGAAATTGTCAAAGGTTTTATTCTTAATTCATTGTGTGTAGAAACTGTCCAATGTTTTATTCTTAATTCATTGTGTGTAGAAACTGTCCAATGTTTTATTCTTAATTCATTGTGTGTAGAAACTGTCCGATGTTTTATTCTTAATTCATTGTGTGTAGAAACTGTCCGATGTTTTATTCTTAATTCATTGTGTGTAGAAACTGTCCGATGTTTTATTCTTAATTCATTGTGTGTAGAAACTGTCCGATGTTTTATTCTTAATTCATTGTGTGTAGAAACTGTCCGATGTTTTATTCTTAATTCATTGTGTGTAGAAACTGTCCGATGTTTTATTCTTAATTCATTGTGTGTAGAAACTGTCCGATGTTTTATTCTTAATTCATTGTGTGTAGAAACTGTCCGATGTTTTATTCTTAATTCATTGTGTGTAGAAACTGTCCGATGTTTTATTCTTAATTCATTGTGTGTAGAAACTGTCCGATGTTTTATTCTTAATTCATTGTGTGTAGAAACTGTCCGATGTTTTATTCTTAATTCATTGTGTGTAGAAACTGTCCGATGTTTTATTCTTAATTCATTGTGTGTAGAAACTGTCCGATGTTTTATTCTTAATTCATTGTGTGTAGAAACTGTCCGATGTTTTATTCTTAATTCATTGTGTGTAGAAACTGTCCGATGTTTTATTCTTAATTCATTGTGTGTAGAAACTGTCCGATGTTTTATTCTTAATTCATTGTGTGTAGAAACTGTCCGATGTTTTATTCTTAATTCATTGTGTGTCCGATGTTTTATTCTTAATTCATTGTGTAGAAACTGTCCGATGTTTTATTCTTAATTCATTGTGTGTAGAAACTGTCCGATGTTTTATTCTTAATTCATTGTGTGTAGAAACTGTCCGATGTTTTATTCTTAATTCATTGTGTGTAGAAACTGTCCGATGTTTTATTCTTAATTCATTGTGTGTAGAAACTGTCCGATGTTTTATTCTTAATTCATTGTGTGTAGAAACTGTCCGATGTTTTATTCTTAATTCATTGTGTGTAGAAACTGTCCGATGTTTTATTCTTAATTCATTGTGTGTAGAAACTGTCCGATGTTTTATTCTTAATTCATTGTGTGTAGAAACTGTCCGATGTTTTATTCTTAATTCATTGTGTGTAGAAACTGTCCGATGTTTTATTCTTAATTCATTGTGTGTAGAAACTGTCCAATGTCTTAATTCATTGTGTTAGAAACTGTCCGATTCTTAATTCATTGTGTGTAGAAACTGTCCGATGTTTTATTCTTAATTCATTGTGTGTAGAAACTGTCCGATGTTTTATTCTTAATTCATTGTGTGTAGAAACTGTCCAATGTTTTATTCTTAATTCATTGTGTGTAGAAACTGTCCGATGTTTTATTCTTAATTCATTGTGTGTAGAAACTGTCCGATGTTTTATTCTTAATTCATTGTGTGTAGAAACTGTCCGATGTTTTATTCTTAATTCATTGTGTGTAGAAACTGTCCGATGTTTTATTCTTAATTCATTGTGTGTAGAAACTGTCCGATGTTTTATTCTTAATTCATTGTGTGTAGAAACTGTCCGATGTTTTATTCTTAATTCATTGTGTGTAGAAACTGTCCGATGTTTTATTCTTAATTCATTGTGTGTAGAAACTGTCCGATGTTTTATTCTTAATTCATTGTGTGTAGAAACTGTCCGATGTTTTATTCTTAATTCATTGTGTGTAGAAACTGTCCGATGTTTTATTCTTAATTCATTGTGTGTAGAAACTGTCCGATGTTTTATTCTTAATTCATTGTGTGTAGAAACTGTCCGATGTTTTATTCTTAATTCATTGTGTGTAGAAACTGTCCGATGTTTTATTCTTAATTCATTGTGTGTAGAAACTGTCCGATGTTTTATTCTTAATTCATTGTGTGTAGAAACTGTCCGATGTTTTATTCTTAATTCATTGTGTGTAGAAACTGTCCGATGTTTTATTCTTAATTCATTGTGTGTAGAAACTGTCCGATGTTTTATTCTTAATTCATTGTGTGTAGAAACTGTCCGATGTTTTATTCTTAATTCATTGTGTGTAGAAACTGTCCAATGTTTTATTCTTAATTCATTGTGTGTAGAAACTGTCCGATGTTTTATTCTTAATTCATTGTGTGTAGAAACTGTCCAATGTTTTATTCTTAATTCATTGTGTGTAGAAACTGTCCATGTTTTATTCTTAATTCATTGTGTGTAGAAACTGTCCGATGTTTTATTCTTAATTCATTGTGTGTAGAAACTGTCCGATGTTTTATTCTTAATTCATTGTGTGTAGAAACTGTCCGATGTTTTATTCTTAATTCATTGTGTGTAGAAACTGTCCGATGTTTTATTCTTAATTCATTGTGTGTAGAAACTGTCCGATGTTTTATTCTTAATTCATTGTGTGTAGAAACTGTCCGATGTTTTATTCTTAATTCATTGTGTGTAGAAACTGTCCGATGTTTTATTCTTAATTCATTGTGTGTAGAAACTGTCCGATGTTTTATTCTTAATTCATTGTGTGTAGAAACTGTCCGATGTTTTATTCTTAATTCATTGTGTGTAGAAACTGTCCGATGTTTTATTCTTAATTCATTGTGTGTAGAAACTGTCCGATGTTTTATTCTTAATTCATTGTGTGTAGAAACTGTCCGATGTTTTATTCTTAATTCATTGTGTGTAGAAACTGTCCGATGTTTTATTCTTAATTCATTGTGTGTAGAAACTGTCCGATGTTTTATTCTTAATTCATTGTGTGTAGAAACTGTCCGATGTTTTATTCTTAATTCATTGTGTGTAGAAACTGTCCGATGTTTTATTCTTAATTCATTGTGTGTAGAAACTGTCCGATGTTTTATTCTTAATTCATTGTGTGTAGAAACTGTCCGATGTTTTATTCTTAATTCATTGTGTGTAGAAACTGTCCGATGTTTTATTCTTAATTCATTGTGTGTAGAAACTGTCCAATGTTTTATTCTTAATTCATTGTGTGTAGAAACTGTCCGATGTTTTATTCTTAATTCATTGTGTGTAGAAACTGTCCAATGTTTTATTCTTAATTCATTGTGTGTAGAAACTGTCCAATGTTTTATTCTTAATTCATTGTGTGTAGAAACTGTCCGATGTTTTATTCTTAATTCATTGTGTGTAGAAACTGTCCGATGTTTTATTCTTAATTCATTGTGTGTAGAAACTGTCCGATGTTTTATTCTTAATTCATTGTGTGTAGAAACTGTCCGATGTTTTATTCTTAATTCATTGTGTGTAGAAACTGTCCGATGTTTTATTCTTAATTCATTGTGTGTAGAAACTGTCCGATGTTTTATTCTTAATTCATTGTGTGTAGAAACTGTCCGATGTTTTATTCTTAATTCATTGTGTGTAGAAACTGTCCGATGTTTTATTCTTAATTCATTGTGTGTAGAAACTGTCCGATGTTTTATTCTTAATTCATTGTGTGTAGAAACCGTCCGATGTTTTATTCTTAATTCATTGTGTGTAGAAACTGTCCGATGTTTTATTCTTAATTCATTGTGTGTAGAAAATGTCCGATGTTTTATTCTTAATTCATTGTGTGTAGAAACTGTCCGATGTTTTATTCTTAATTCATTGTGTGTAGAAACTGTCCGATGTTTTATTCTTAATTCATTGTGTGTAGAAACTGTCCGATGTTTTATTCTTAATTCATTGTGTGTAGAAACTGTCCGATGTTTTATTCTTAATTCATTGTGTGTAGAAACTGTCCGATGTTTTATTCTTAATTCATTGTGTGTAGAAACTGTCCGATGTTTTATTCTTAATTCATTGTGTGTAGAAACTGTCCGATGTTTTATTCTTAATTCATTGTGTGTAGAAACTGTCCGATGTTTTATTCTTAATTCATTGTGTGTAGAAACTGTCCGATGTTTTATTCTTAATTCATTGTGTGTAGAAACTGTCCGATGTTTTATTCTTAATTCATTGTGTGTAGAAACTGTCCGATGTTTTATTCTTAATTCATTGTGTGTAGAAACTGTCCGATGTTTTATTCTTAATTCATTGTGTGTAGAAACTGTCCGATGTTTTATTCTTAATTCATTGTGTGTAGAAACTGTCCGATGTTTTATTCTTAATTCATTGTGTGTAGAAACTGTCCGATGTTTTATTCTTAATTCATTGTGTGTAGAAACTGTCCGATGTTTTATTCTTAATTCATTGTGTGTAGAAACTGTCCGATGTTTTATTCTTAATTCATTGTGTGTAGAAAATGTCCGATGTTTTATTCTTAATTCATTGTGTGTAGAAACTGTCCGATGTTTTATTCTTAATTCATTGTGTGTAGAAAATGTCCGATGTTTTATTCTTAATTCATTGTGTGTAGAAACTGTCCGATGTTTTATTCTTAATTCATTGTGTGTAGAAACTGTCCGATGTTTTATTCTTAATTCATTGTGTGTAGAAACTGTCCGATGTTTTATTCTTAATTCATTGTGTGTAGAAACTGTCCGATGTTTTATTCTTAATTCATTGTGTGTAGAAACTGTCCGATGTTTTATTCTTAATTCATTGTGTGTAGAAACTGTCCGATGTTTTATTCTTAATTCATTGTGTGTAGAAACTGTCCGATGTTTTATTCTTAATTCATTGTGTGTAGAAACTGTCCGATGTTTTATTCTTAATTCATTGTGTGTAGAAACTGTCCGATGTTTTATTCTTAATTCATTGTGTGTAGAAACTGTCCGATGTTTTATTCTTAATTCATTGTGTGTAGAAACTGTCCGATGTTTTATTCTTAATTCATTGTGTGTAGAAACTGTCCGATATTTTATTCTTGATTCAATGTGTGTAGAAATTGGACGAGATATGGGAGTCTGTGGGCGTTGATATTGAATTGAAAAGTCAGACGCACTGTGTATTAGTCGGATTGATGGGGTGGGGGGTGGAGGGGGGGTATCCCATCGTCCAGAGTTTGTCTAGACGTTTAATGTATCAGTGATAGTTGGTATATTCAATTTGTAAAAACATAATATCAAACCTCGGGAAAATAAAAAGGTCGCACGATTTATAACTTTCAGGAACTAGAGACTATAAAATCACGTGGTCTCTCGCTAACTTTTGTGTGTATGTTGTAACCAGGACCGTTCTTAGGTTGTTAGGGGGCCGGGAAGGGCCGGGTGGGGGGGAGGCTAGACAGAGAGTTTCTTGACCTATTATGTTTCCCTTAATAAATTAATGACGTCTATTTCTGTGGAACTCGTGTCTTTTTTTTTTATTTTCTGGAAAATATTAAATTTACTCTCGTTCACTTATTCCCGCCTTCCCCCCCCCCCTCCAAATTAACGGTGACGTCATCTTCAAGGGATATGCTAAGTATTTTTTTGAACCATATTATTTACCATACGATATAGTTCTAGCTGCAAAGATATTGCACTGTACCTTGGTTGGAACTATTTATTAGTACAGAAATTGAGTACATTGAATATACAGGTCAATACACATATTTACTCAGAGCTGTTGTCATATGTTCAAAGTCTTGGCCTTGTTTTAAAAAAAAAAAATATTATCTTAGCTATAAATACTATCTTGAAATCATCCAAAACACATACTTACAGTATTCCCATTCTGTCAGTAATTCAAACTGTTATATTAATCTAGCCACTATATATACGCGACAGTGTGATAATGAGAATAGAAAAGAACAAAAAACAAGCAATTAAGCCTGTTCCATTCTGGACACAGGACATATCAGCGCATTTTCGTGCTATGATTCAGTACGTTTGTTAGCTTTCGGTAAATATTTGTAAATTTTGGAAATGTTTATAAATTCAATTGTGTAATGCATATATCTGTAAAAAAAATATTATAAAGACGTTTCTTTATATTTGAACAAAAATTATTTTCTCTTAAATCTAACTACAAGTGGTTTGTGGTTACTGAAATAGGACTCATAATTGAAAACATTCGAAATTGTAGTCATTTAATCGTCCGAAAGCTCCGTCAATTGTTGCATAGCTCTGATACTTTCAATTAAACTCAGAACACAAGCTTACTATTTAATTTGATGAGTTTCTTAATAAATCTTGGTGAAACTACGTGCTGCAGTATTTTGCACCAAATGAACGGGTTATTGAACGTACAAGGTGTATATATAATATATAAGCCCCTTAGGAGCCCTGAAGCCCGGCCCTCAGAGGTCCTATCGCGAAATGAACTTTTGATGTACACTTGGCAGGCCAAGACCTACAAAATGATATATACATCACGGGTCTAGGACTTATGGTTGTTGAGATATAGGCGCTCTTTATTAATATAGCTTATATAGCAAAAAACGGTACTAATCCCCCTTTTACGGCCCTCAGAGGTCAGATCGCGAAATGGAAAAAAGTCATTTCTTGGCAGGCCAAGACCTACAAAATGATATATACATCATGGGTCTAGGACTTATGGTTGTTGAGATCTAGGGTGATGACGGACGGACAGACAGACAGACAAAACGGGGACAATAGAGCATTTTTTTTCGAAAATGCTCTAAAAAGAGCCATTCATAAAATAACTGTAGCACGCGCATCATTCATTAATATATGAGTCTGTTTTGATCAATTTGTGGAGAAATCATTTTGACGAGATTTTTTATTGTATCTTAGATCAGTTTACTAATAAAGTAATGTCGTACATAGTCAATAAACACATTTCACAGACATATTGTGGTATATTCATTTTCTTTTTCTTATTTCAAGTACTTTTCTCTTAATAATAAATACTATCCTTAAATCACATTTAAAAAATCGTACTTTTAGTATGTTCTATAAGCCAGTAGTTGATTTTACTTTATTACAATAACCACTTCATTAGGGTGATAATAAATTGTATTCATTTCTTGTGACGAAGTGATCTTGAACTATTTAGTGTCTTGCTGTGCATTAATTTCATCTTATGTCATCACATGTTCCATTAAATCTAGGGATGTCATGCTAAACTAGAGGATGCAATGATGCTAATACACCTTAATCTACACAGGGATGATACGTGTACATTGTAGTACATAGAGGACTCCATACATTACACCAATACACTAACGGATGATGTGTGTACACAAAGGACTCCACACATTACACCAATACACCAACAGAGGATGTATGTACCTGTTCCATCGAGTGTACAAATGACGTCATGATACAACTATAAAATGGAAATTACGTTTAAAATTTTTGATTCGATTCCAACTTCGATACCAGCTTAAAAAAAAAACCCACCAATTCTCAGTTGCAACAGATCGTCTCCCATTCCAGTAGATAACGACCATTCAACAAATCCATTTAATGCCGGCTAGTCTTTACTTATGTTGGGACAGATGTTCTGTGGGTTTATATCTCAGCAAACTGGTCCCCAGAAGATGTTGTATGTGTTGATATATCAGCGAACACCGTCTAGTTTTGTCAATATCTAACACAAATGAAACAGACCCCAGCAGCCCGTCACAAAAAGACATCCACAACATCATCCATCGGGCAAACAGTGGGGCGTTACTCTTGAATGGGTAGCGATGTATGAAAAAATAAAACCACTACACCAAACAAAAGTTTGTTTACGGGGCTTAACCAGACATCAGATGCCCCCACTGGGGTCACGCCCCTGAGGACACTTCGTCTCGACATCTCCGCCTTTTCACCATCTGACTAACGACATGTAGCTATTCTAAACAAGCATGCACACAGATATATATATATATATATATATATATATATATAATATTCTTCAGTCTTTTGATTTATGAAGGAATGTCTGTCTACCAGTAAGACTTTGTTTATATCCCACTCTCTCTCTCCCACCTCAGACAGACAAGTTTTGTGTGTTAAAACCAGTGGTCCTCAAAGGTAGTTCGGGAAGAAATCTTATATGAGTCGCGACACAATGTGAATAAATGAATCGAGATTTTATTTACATGTTTTACCATACTGAACCATACTAATTAGTAAAGTTAATACAATTTCAAACCACAATTATTGTCTAAGCTTTTAAGTTCTGCTACAACACAGACAACAACATTAGGTTTTTTCTTGTTGACATCTTCTTCATGTTCTCAGAGAATAATCTTTTCTTTATATTTGCTGGTTGGATACGGAGCGTTTAAGTTTTGAGAATCACTGATTAAGACCAAAAGTTCAAACAGATCTGAACATTTTTTTTTCGAATTTCTTCTTCTCTCCCAATACATACACACACAAACTTTTCTTGAGACCATTACTTGAATGACGACAGTAATATCAAGTATCACTTCAGCTACATTACATTACAGGCGACACAAGCTTCACATACACCAACCACCAGCAACATTACATTATAGACTACACTATCTTCACATATACTAAACAGCAGCTACATTACTATATATATGTGTATATATGTGTGTGTGTGTCGATTGACAGCGCCCTATACATCAAACAGCCGTATATCCATAGAAACATTGACATCAGTTGATAGGTAGGTATAGTTATTGTAGATTAGATCGACTTACTATAGGATTGTGTTTTGGGTAAGAAATATTACAGTCTCTGTCACAACATGAAAATTGTGTACACTTCAGGTCTGAACCAACAATAATAAGAAACAGATAATAGACTCGTGTTCATTCACTGGGTAAAGTGCTGGATGAATAACTTTTAGATTACACTTGGACGAATTTAAAAAAAAAAAAACGTGTATTGCTTTAAAACGTATACATTCCTGAGATATATGACTTATCAGCTTAAAGGTGAGTACTTTCTGACTGACAATTTAATCTTTGAATAACAAACATGTACTATAAATTGTGGCAAGACCTAGGGTTGGAGGTTAGGGGTTAGGGCTAGAGGTTAGGGTTAGAGGTTAGGGTTATTTTAACATTTATCAAACTGCTTGGTTGGATCGAAGCATGATTTTTTTAACCCCCCCCCCACCCCACAAAAACACACACTTTCCCAATTTAGAGCTTCAATTGACATAGTGGCCTACAATACACGCCACTGTTTCCCAATTTAGAGCTTCAATTGACATGGTGGCCTACAATACACGCCACTGTTTCCCAATTTAGAGCTTCAATTGACATGGTGGCCTACAATACACGCCACTGTTTCCCAATTTAGAGCTTCAATTGACATGGTGGCCTACAATACACGCCACTGTTTCCCAATTTAGAGCTTCAATTGACATAGTGGCCTACAATACACGCCACTGTTTCCCAATTTAGAGCTTCAATTGACATGGTGGCCTACAATACACGCCACTGTTTCCCAATTTAGAGCTTCAATTGACATGGTGGCCTACAATACACGCCACTGTTTCCCAATTTAGAGCTTCAATTGACATAGTGGCCTACAATACACGCCACTGTTTCCCAATTTAGAGCTTCAATTGACATGGTGGCCTACAATACACGCCACTGTTTCCCAATTTAGAGCTTCAATTGACATGGTGGCCTACAATACACGCCACTGTTTCCCAATTTAGAGCTTCAATTGACATAGTGGCCTACAATACACGCCACTGTTTCCCAATTTAGAGCTTCAATTGACATAGTGGCCTACAATACACGCCACTGTTTCCCAATTTAGAGCTTCAATTGACATGGTGGCCTACAATACACGCCACTGTTTCCCAATTTAGAGCTTCAATTGACATGGTGGCCTACAATACACGCCACTGTTTCCCAATTTAGAGCTTCAATTGACATGGTGGCCTACAATACACGCCACTGTTTCCCAATTTAGAGCTTCAATTGACATAGTGGCCTACAATACACGCCACTGTTTCCCAATTTAGAGCTTCAATTGACATAGTGGCCTACAATACACGCCACTGTTTCCCAATTTAGAGCTTCAATTGACATAGTGGCCTACAATACACGCCACTGTTTCCCAATTTAGAGCTTCAATTGACATAGTGGCCTACAATACACGCCACTGTTTCCCAATTTAGAGCTTCAATTGACATAGTGGCCTACAATACACGCCACTGTTTCCCAATTTAGAGCTTCAATTGACATAGTGGCCTACAATACACGCCACTGTTAAGCCCCCCATTCCCATCCCCCAACCTGAATTCCTCGAGAGCTATGAAACTTTGCAGACATTTCAAATGTCGGACTGGAGCTCTGGTGTGTTTTTTTTTTGTTTATTTCTGGTCCTGTCCCAGTGAATTATCACGAAATTTATGCAGAGAGGGGGGGGGGGGAATTGACTAATTGGTGACGTGGCCGATAAACTGGGGTCTCAGACTTCATAGCAGATTAGGTCAATGTTAAATGCAATCAGTACAGTTGTAAGTAACTGAAAATAGATATAGAATCTACATACTTGTTTATACTAGACCAATATATATATAATGTCATTACTAGACTAATACATATAATGTAAATACTAAACCAATATATATAATGTCATTACTAGACTAATACATATAATGTAAATACTAGACCAATACATATAATGTCATTACTAGACTAATACATATAATGTAAATACTAGACCAATACATATAATGTAGAAAAATCTTACACACAAATAGCTCTCTTAAAATGATTTTTTTCCCATAAATAAACAGATAAAAACACACCCATTGAATGCGTACAATAAATGGGAATATTAGGTCAAATAAGGAAACATTATATTTAGAACTTCATTGATCCCATGAACATGTGCAATAATCAAGCTTAGAAATTGAATGTTATTATGTATGGTGTTGATCATATAAATGAATGTATGCATTGGGAGTCAAACCATGTCATGAAGATATTCACATGGTCAAACCATGTCCTTCTATCGATTTTCTGGACACCAATGTAGCAACCATTTATACAATAGATATAAGGACATGGGTGACATCAATTTATCAAATATATAATGTATACAGACCTATTTAAAATAAAAATTAAAACATTATTTTAAACAGTGCTCGATTTACGAAAAAAACCCGTGCCGGGGTTGAAAAAAATGTCTGCAGAGCTGGGGATAAATGTCTATGATTTCATCCCCGGCGGGGATATATTAGCTAAAGCAGAGCCGGGGATGACAGGTCTCAGTGCCGGGGATATTCCCGGTATCCCCGGCGGTAAATCGAGCCCTGATTTTAAACCATAACTTTTAGAGTAGCTGGCCTTTAAATAGGAAGCATAATGTCACAAATCTTTGATTTAATTTCTTCTCTACAATCAATGAACAATTAGTTTATGTCAATTTATCATACAATACGTGATATGTTCTGTTCTTAATCCATTTCCACCCATAGGTTCTCACATTTCAGGACAAATCTCTTTTGCTCTCGAGATCCAATTTCATTCAATTTTAATTGTGTAGCATACATAGAAGGACAATGTTTCCTAGGCATACATCTATTCTATTTTTTTTTCTGGTTGTACTGACCCATTAAGGGTCGTGACCTACATTTTGAGAAGCACTGTTCCCATCCATCCGCACTTCACGTCCGCGCCGTCCATCACCCGGATGTGGACAGTAGCAGTAACTCTTACCGTCTTATTAGCTCGATTATCTCACCAGCCCTGTCACGTGATAACACTTCTGCTTTGTTTCCCGGGAGGAAACAAATATGTTGACCCCCCCCACCTAATGACGTCACCCACCTAATGACGTCACCCAACAGAGCTTATTGGTCAACTATATCAAATTCATGTTTCTCATATGTCGGGCTGTTTTTTTTTTTTAATTTGGTTGATATATATCTTAAATAATGACTTGTTGAACTATTCAACAAGTACAAATATTACAATAGGACTATAACGCTGGGCCACTGAGGGGTGGGGCCAACTGAAACACTTGCCGGTGGGGTGGGGGGGGAGGGGCTATTTTTCAGTTGCCGTTCCCTTTCGAAATGTATTTATTTATTTATTTATATATTTATTTATCTATATATTTATTTATTTATATATTTATTTATCTATATATTTATTTATTTATATATTTATTTATCTATATATTTATTTATTTATATATTTATTTATCTATATATTTATTTATTTATATATTTATTTATCTATATATTTATTTATTTATATATTTATTTATCTATATATTTATTTATTTATATATTTATTTATCTATATATTTATTTATTTATATATTTATTTATCTATATATTTATTTATTTATATATTTATTTATCTATATATTTATTTATTTATATATTTATTTATCTATATATTTATTTATTTATATATTTATTTATCTATATATTTATTTTTTGTTGCAAACTTGAGCGAAAAATGGGGGAAGTTTGGGGTGAGGGGGGGGAGAGGCAGAATCCCTGGCTGCGGCACTGTGCAACAAGTTACAATCATAAATTGTCTTTATTTAGTCTGTCACTGGCTGCGGCACTGTGCAACAAGTTACAATCATAAATTGTCTTTATTTAGTCTGTCACTGGCTGCGGCACTGTGCAACAAGTTACAATCATAAATTGTCTTTATTTAGTCTGTCACTGGCTGCGGCACTGTGCAACAAGTTACAATCATAAATTGTCTTTATTTAGTCAGTCACTGGCTGCGGCACTGTGCAACAAGTTACAATCATAAATTGTCTTTATTTAGTCTGTCACTGGCTGCGGCACTGTGCAACAAGTTACAATCATAAATTGTCTTTATTTAGTCTGTCACTACCGAAGAGCCACCCACCCACCCTTCCCCAAATATGAAAAAAGGTGGAACTGGATCTGTATACTGCAGCCCTGCCTGCAAGTCGTGGGTTCAATTCCAGGCATCTATCGATGTCTCTCTCGTGTGGTGCTATAATGGGGGATGAAAGAAGAGAACTACAAAAACTGTCTCATTTATGTAATTATAGTATCTTGTCTCAACTTGGCAGGGAGTTTACACAAAAGTACGATGTAACATCTCACTGTCTGATTTCTCCGCAGTAAAAAAAAATGAAATTCTTCAGGGCAATGAGACTGTGATAGACCTTGGGTGTCACCCATCAGTTCGATGAAAACCGGTTTTAAGGCTGTTGTTTGTTTTATGAAGTAAAATATACTACAAAGAATCAACCACTCCATAGTCCATTAAATAGCATTTGGTCTTCTTTACTATCGCCAATAATAAATGTACACTAAAATCCGTAGTTTTCTCTCAAATGAACTAAAAATCAAAGCACTGTGATTTATCATACATCTGTGATTGCATTCGGAATTCTCTGAGATTAATTAGCACATTGTCATTATAAAGTTACAATAGCCTGCGCACATTTTAAAAGAACAAAATTTCTTTATTGTATGTGATGTCTACTTTATCTCTTTTTAGAGCATTTTCGAAAAAAAAATGCTCAATTGTCCCCGTTTTCTCTGTCTGTCCGTCTGTCTGTCTGTCTGTCTGTCCGTCATCACCCTAGATCTCAACAACCATAAGTCCTAGACCCATGATGTATATATCATTTTGTAGGTCTTGGCCTGCCAAGAAAATACTTTTGTCCGTTTCGCGATCTGACCTCTGAGGGCCGTAAAAGGGGGCTTAGAAAGTACCGTTTTTTACTATATAAGCTATATTAATAAAGGAGCGCCCTATATCTCAGCAACCATAAGTCCTAGACCCATGATGTATATATCATTTTGTAGGTCTTGGCCTGCCATGTGTACATCAAAAGTTCATTTCGCGATAGGACCTCTGAGGGTCGGACTTCAGGGCTCCTAAGGCTCCTAAGGATATATTATATATATGACCCCATTCTAACCTTGTACGTTCAATAACCCATTCATTTGGTGCGAAATACTGCAGCACGTAGTTTCACCAAGATTTATTAAGAAACTCATCAAATGAAATAGTAAGCTTGTGTTCTGATTTTAATTGAAAGTATCAGAGCTATGCAACAATTGACGGAGTTTTCGGACGATTAAATGACTACAATTTCGAATGTTTTCAATTACTAGTCCTATTTCAGTAACCACAAACCACTTGTAGTTAGATTTAAGAGAAAATAATTTTTGTTCAAATATAAAGAAACGTCTTTATAATATTTTTTTACAGATATATGCATTACACAATTGAATTTATAAACATTTCCAAAATTTACAAATATTTACTGAAAGCTATACATAACACGAAAATGCGCTAACACGTCCTGTGTCCAGAATGGAACAGGCTTAATTGCTTGTTTTTTTTTATTGAACATGAAGACGCACAAACAAGAACTAGTAAATATATGTAAATGTGAAGTTAAATAGCTAAATTAGTTCAAACTATGTTGTATATTTACGAAGTTTTAAGTTTGACAAACATTTTGTAACAAATTTTGCAATTGTTCCAATGTTATGAATGATTGGTTATATAATACAGTGTGAGCCAATGAAGTGATGGATATGAAGAAAGTTATTTACAATTTAGTCATTTATTCTCATAGTTGAAACATTCTGCTTTGAGAGTTTAGGTGTGTCCGTCAAATCAGTTTTAAACAGAGTCTGACGAAAAAGAAGTCACAAGATAATATAGAACAGCGCTGCTCAACCGATGGTACGGGAAAACTGATGCACGGTTACACGGCGACATAAAATTGTCTTTATAAACAACCGAGAGTTTGAAAAAAGGTCATCCGTTTGCTGCGTGACTCATCACCAAACCAAGTACCTAAAAGAAATGTTAGTCCAGTCCATTATAAATATAAGTATATAATGTTAGTGGTACCCGCGGAAATACTTGTGCAACCTTCGAGGTGCAGTCGCGAAAAAGGTTGAGGGTCGCTGATATAGAATTTCTAATTGTGTACATTAAACTTAAAAATTTGTGTAATATAGAAAACAAACTTAAAGGGTGAAACATATGTTTTATTCATTTATTTACGTTTGTAAACTATGTGAAACACCAGCATGGTGTGGACGGAGTGGAAGGCCAGACAGAAAAAAAAGCAATAAATCATTTTTAAATAGAGTAGCCAGTCCGGAATCTGGTGCAGACAACCCTATAACACGAGCGGTCAGCCGTGAGTTGGTCAGAAAAAAAAAGATTTACGATTTGAAACATGTCTTTGGTGTGTTTAGGATTTTTCTTCACGTCATCTTATGAACACATACATGTATGTGTTTATGTTTATATCAAGTATGTACACAGACATGTATGTGTTTATGTTTATATCAAGTATGTACACAGACATGTATGTGTTTATGTTTATATCAAGTATGTACACATACATGTATGTGTTTATGTTTATATCAAGTATGTACACATACATGTATGTGTTTATGTTTATATCAAGTATGTACACATACATGTATGTGTTTATATCAAGTATGTACACATACATGTTTGTTTTCAGGTTTATATCAAGTATGTACACAGACATGTATGTGTTTATGTTTATATCAAGTATGTACACAGACATTTATGTGTTTATGTTTATATCAAGTATGTACACAAACATGTATGTGTTTATGTTTATATCAAGTATGTACACAGGTATGTATGTGTTTATGTTTACATAAATTATTTTCACTGAGAGATAATTGATCTTATTGATGTTAATGGCTTTGTATTTAAGTTTATACTCAACAAACATTAACAAGCGAATGAGAAACTGAGAATATCATTTTGTAGTAAGTTAATACTAACACACTGATACACACAAACACACACACACACACACATACATACATATATATATATTCGTTATTTTAATTGTAATACAAAGAATTCTACTTTGACTTAAAATAAATAACATGAACTAAAAATGCCATTATTTTTCTTTTATATTTAATCAATGAGTTTTAATAGACTGAACTATTCCCACATGCAGAACTAATACAACTTCAAACACCATTTTACGCCTTAAAACTTTAAAGTTCCGGTACAATCCAAATATTATTAGGTTGTTGTGTTTTTACATGTTCTTATGTTATCATAGAACAATTTCAGGAGTTATATATTACTACAAAAGTCTTCAAATGTTCTGAAAAGAAAAACTACTCTGTATCCATAATTTAAAAGTAACATTTATCGATTTAACTCTAAAGATAACATTTTATATTTCAACGTTGTCCACTGAAGGTTTTCTTTTGTTTATTTCCTACGTTAATTGATTTGTGTCTAATATGTTCACGTTGGGGGAAACACACCGTGTAACTGGATCTTTTCAACTAAGACACATCATATCACACGCACACAGATACCAACACTATATTCTGAGTATTATGGCATATAAATGCTTTCATGATTAATTTATCAGCTACTTAGGTCCATTGCCTGCCCAGTGGGGTCATACTTGGAGATAACCCAAATCTAAGTAGATAACTTTGGCACTACCGTTCTGACCAGAGTACATGCTGTTACTGCACCGTCTGGTACGATTAATGCGATTTACTCTGACCTCATTGGATTACAGGGGCCTCTTTGTTACTGCGGCTAGATCAGCGGGGAACCGAAATTGACCACTGTCCACTCTGCGTTGTGAGCCATAGGACCGTGACCCTGAGAATTCTCAAATGAGAGACAAGCGGATTATCTCTGACGAGCCCTTGTTGACGTCATATCTCGTCTGCTGGGAGCTGGTGTGATGGTGTGTCTGGCCATTTGTGTGTACGAGTTCGTGTCTGGTTGTTTCTGTGTACGGGTTTATGTCTGTGTGTATGTGTGCGGGTTTATGTTTGCGCGTGTACGAGTTTGTGTCTGGTCATTTGTGTGTACGAGCTTGTGTCTGGTCATTTGTGTGTACGAGTTTGTGTCTGGTCAATTTGTGTGTACGAGTTTGTGTATGGTTGTTTGTGTGTACGAGTTTGTGTCTTGTTGTTTGTGTGTACGAGTTTATGTCTTGTTGTTTGTGTGTGTACGGGTTTGTGTCTTGTTATTTGTGTATTACGAGTTTGTGTCTTGTTGTTTGTGTGTACGGGTTTATGTCTTGTTGTTTGGGTGTACGGGTTTATGTCTAGGTGTATGCGTTAAAATTGTGAGTCTCCATATATATGTTAGTGTGTGAGGCTATAAGCATATTTATGTGGGCGTGTGTGTATGTGGTGGGGTATGTGTGTGAAAATATATGTAAATACGTGGGGATTATGAGTTTATGTATTAATCTGTGTGTGGATGTTTGGATGTTTGCATATGTGATAAGACACCCTTGGAACTGTTGTTAAAAAACTGTCTGAAAAATATTGAATAGGTGATATGTTTGAGTTTTATTTCTTCTCTGTGTGTGTAATTGTAAATTCGTGTCTTAAGTAGTCAACTAATTATTTCACATCTTTTTTAAAGAAATCAATTGAGCTATAGTCTATCCAACAATAAAACAATAAACACAATTTTTAAATTAAATCAGCCTGTGTTATTTCCTTTTTCCTTAAACCTAGTTTTGTAAGGGGAAAAAAAAGTAAAAAAGTAAAGATTGATGTTATACAGGCCAGTGTCTGGAAACTTTGACAATCCGCAGCATATCATTCACTTTATGTCCATCTATTTATCTCGGATTTTACTCTTTTTTTTATATCTAGCATTAAAAAAAACCTTTTCTTTGCAAGGATTCTCATTTTTTTTATTCCAATGGGGCAAATTTCATGATTTAATTTTAGTTTAAATGTTCAGAATTTAACTCTTAATTTGGTAATTTTTTATTTCAATTGTAGTTGTTTTTTTTTTTTAATTAAAGATACAGAAATAAAACTGGTGAATGGGAATAATTATGATCGATTTATTGATCTTAGAGAATCAGTGTGTGTATAGATGTATGAATGCTTATGTGTATAGATGTATGAATGCGTGTTTGTATAGATGTAAGAATGCGTGTGTGTATAGATGTATGAATGCGTGTCTGTATAGATGTATAAATGCGTGTGTGCATAGTTGTATGAATGCGTGTTTGTATAGCTGTATGAATGCGTGTTTGTATAGATGTATGAATGCGTGTGTGTATAGATGTATGAATGCGTGTGTGCATAGTTGTATGAATGAGTGTGTGTATAGTTGTATGAATGAGTGTGTGTATAGATGTATGAATGCGCGTTTGTATAGATGTAAGAATGCGTGTGTGTATAGATGTATGAATGCGTGTCTGTATAGATGTATAAATGCGAGTGTGTATAGTTGTATGAATGCGTGTTTGTATAGATGTATGAATGCGTGTGTGTATAGATGTATGAATGTGTGTGTGCATAGTTGTATGAATGAGTGTGTGTATAGATGTATGAATGCGTGTGTGTAAAGATGTATGAATGCGTGTGTGTATAGATGTATGAATGCGTGTGTGCATAGTTGTATGAATGAGTGTGTGTATAGTTGTATGAATGAGTGTGTGTATAGATGTATGAATGCGTGTTTGTATATATGTAAGAATGCGTGTGTGTATAGATGTATGAATGCGTGTGTGCATAGTTGTATGCATGCGTGTGTGTAAAGATGTATGAATGAGTGTGCGTGAATGTGTTATGTATTATTTTTATTATTAAACTGTCTTTTTAAATCCATAAGTCAACTAAGTTACAGTGTTTTCATTCATGACACCTTTCTCAAAATTACATCTAATCTAACATATTCCAAAATTCTCCGACCAGTTAACATAACAAACATCAATTACGTCATGATAATAAAAAGTTGAAAATTTTGATTTATTTGATTTTCAAAGCTAAGCTCATTTCGAAACGTGACATGATCTCACATTATAGTGTTTTATTTTTTTAAAAATACAGCAACAAAAAAATCTTGGTCATTTTAAAATGTTTCAGTCCCTTCACAAATCAATAAACTTTGTTGCGCAACCATGGCTTAAAAGGTTTTCTGTTTGTAATTATCAACTTGTTAGTTTTTAAGTGAAAATGTCTAGTGATTTTAAAATGTCGTTGATTCTTTACACAGCAACGTTCTCTTTAAAACAATATGCCTTAAATTCTGTTCTACAAAAAACTATACATAATACGATGCATGAAGCACCACTTCCTCCCTATAAACTAGTCAATGCATGAAGCACCACTTCCTCCCAGTAAACTAGTCAATGCATGAAGCACCACTTCCTCCCAGTAAACTAGTCAATGCATGAAGCACCACTTCCTCCCAGTAAACTAGTCAATGCATGAAGCCCCATCACCACCCTCCCAGTAAACTAGTCAATGCATGAAGCCCCACCCCACCCTCCCAGTAAACTAGTCAATGCATGAAGCCCCACTCCCTCCCAGTAAACTAGTCAATGTATGAAGCACCAACCCCCTCCCACACCCATAACCCCCAATCTATACCTACAAAATTTTATGAAAAGTTGGTTTAATAAGTAATTTAGCATAAAGTCTATATATAAGTCTCTGCCTATTGACTCAAGTACCCAAGAGTTTGCTCTGAATGTCAATGTGGAATTTAGAGAATTTATTTTAAGTATTTATGACAAATTATCAGAACAATTCAATATCATTGATTGAATTTAACGACATATTTTTCTAATGATTGAATTTAACGACATTTCTTTCTAATGATTGAATTTAACAACACATTTCTTTCTAATGATAGAATTTTACAACACATTTCTTTCTAATGATTGAATTTAACAACACATTTCTTTCTAATGATTGAACTTTACAACACATTTCTTCTTAATGATTGAATTCAACAACACATTTCTTTCTGATGACGCATCTGAATATTTAAATGACGTCATTTTAAATGTTTTATCCAGTTTTACACTTTCATATTCAATACATTTTATTTATGATTAATCCTATTTTTAAAGTGCCGACCAAATGTAAATTAATTCGCTGTATGACATTTAAGATATAAAGGAAGCCAGACAAACAAAATGAGAGATGACCTGGCGCGCAGAATGATGAACGGATAGACCTGCGCCATTTTTTATTGTCTGTATAAACATTGACAGCCAGATTTTCTTGAAGAAAATAAACTAAACGATAAATCTAAACATTGCTGAATAAATTTCAAATAAATTTTCTGGCCTATAAGGACACTTGTCGATTCCAGAAGTCGAGAGACGTAAGAAAGGGGAGGGCATGATGTATGGAATTAAAGATGCGAACTTTCAGTTGGTTTTCAGATGCGAAAATTTGTGCTGGTTTTGGTTGGAACTGTTTGACACTTGATTTGATATTTCGTGTGTTTGTTGGACCTGTTTGGCTCAATTTTGATATTTATTTGTGTTTCTTGGACATGAATATGTCTGTATTAGACCAGACCTGTGTGTTTGTTGAACATGGTTATGTCTGTATTAGACATGTGTGTTTTTTTTTTGGACATAGTTATGTCTGTATTAGACCTGTGTGTTTGTTGGACACGAATATGTCTGTTTTAGACCAGACCTGTGTGTTTGTTGAACAACGTTATGTCTGTTTTAGATATATGTGTTTGTTGGACATGAATATGTCTGTATTAGACATGTGTGTTTTTTTGGACATAGTTATGTCTGTATTAGACGTGTGTATATATGTATTTCCTACGAAACAACGCACTCCTTAAAGATAAAGAAGCCAAAGAGGCCCCTTCCAAAATTAATTTCTATTAAATCTGATGCTACAGATTACATCCAGCCCTGGCTGTTGTAGGTTGTGACGGACTGGGTATGATAATGCTGATGCCTATCATACTTTGTGTGGCTATATATGTTGACTTTCTATACTTTGTGTGGCTATATATGTTGTCTTTCTATTATTTGTGTGGCTATATATGTTGTCTTTCTATACTTTGTGTTGCTATATATGTTGTCTTTCTATACTATACTTTGTGTTGCTATACTTTGTGTTGCTATACTTTGTGTGGCTATACTTTGTGTGGCTATACTTTGTGTGGCTATACTTTGTGTGGCTATACTTTGTGTGGCTATACTTTGTGTTGCTATACTTTGTGTGGCTATACTTTGTGTTGCTATACTTTGTGTTGCTATGCTTTGTGTTGCTATGCTTTGTGTTGCTATACTTTGTGTTGCTATACTTTGTGTTGCTATACTTTGTGTTGCTATACTTTGTGTTGCTATACTTTGTGTTGCTATACTTTGTGTTGCTATACTTTGTGTTGCTATGCTTTGTGTTGCTATACTTTGTGTTGCTATACTTTGTGTTGCTATACTTTGTGTTGCTATACTTTGTGTTGCTATACTTTGATTCTGTTAACAAATGAAAATAATCGTGTGGGGGGGAGGGGACAATATGTTTTATTTTCAAGTGGCCCAATAGCTAATGAAGCAAAGTTCACTCAGTCCGCAGTCCTCCACTGCCTAAGAGAGGTCCCCAAGAGTACTCCCCCTCCCCCCAATGTACCATATAATGCTGCACTGATATCTCTGGTATGAGTTATGTATTCGTCTTTAACTTAACTTGCTCCGAAAAAGGTTTAACAACGTTCTCGCTAGAGCTCCGAAAATAACATATTTAAACGAGATGAACCGTCAATACAATCTTAAATTAACTTTAAATTGGATGAGAAATAAAACAATGCCAAATGTATAACTTGATCGTGCGGTGTAAACCAATAATATGAACCTTGGAATTTTTTACTTTTTTTTTTTGAGATCCTGATAAAAGTTCCCACAATGTTTGAATGGCTATCAGACATATGTCTTGAACATTAGGCGGTGAATAGGTACAGCTCTAAATGATTTCTACACTTCATCTACCCACCCACCCACCCAACTGTATGCTTAAGGGAACTTTGCTTTATAATTTTACTTTTAAATGGAATAGTTGTTCTGTTCAAAGTATAAACATTTATCACCGCCATGTTTCCTAAACTGCCATACTATAAATCACTATGCAATATTGAAACGATAACAAATGATTACTATAGCACATGAACACATCGACATTTAATATGATCAAGTGTACTCACCCTTGCAGAAATAAATGATGTGTACACAAAATGCTCCCCCCCCTGGCCGAATTCTCTGATTTTCAAACGGCAGAAGTTGATATTTTTTTTAATTTTTTTTTTTAGGTCATTTTCTACGGTTCACCGCCTCACAAAACAAACCAACATTTCTCTTTAAATTAATCCTCCTCAGCCAGTTGGAGACCTAGAACCAGTACATTGGATGTGTTTGGTACACCGCCGAGTTTAGAAATTCACTTTTTATTTGTACGAAGTTTTTATTATTCATCTCTCTTTTTTTTTTTCTTTCCACGAATTGATCTCATTGGATCTCATTGGAAGCAGAATACCACATACTACATGACGCACTTCTTGGAACTATTTCATTCCGTCGGACGCAGTCATTAAAAATTCATTTACGGGATTTTCCGTAGGAAAAAGAAATACTAAGTTGAGGGAGAGTTGTGAATGAATCAACACACAAGGTCACTTAAAGATCGATTTTTGCAATGACGAGAAATGAGAAAAAGAAAAAGATAAATAATTAAATATAGACAGAAAGAAGAAAAAAAGGCGAAAATAAACTCGTGTCGGTGGTTTTCATTGTTAGTTATCATGACAACCATTTTCAGGACGACGCTGACCGAGAGGAAGGAAACAATGTTGGATAGGAAGTAAATAAAGAGATTTTTTAATTATTTTTTTTACATAGACTAATTGACAAAGATGAAGAAAAATAAAGATTGCACCGTATTCTATTGTCACAATTTGACCTAAGCGTAGATTATAAAAACGTATTTAATCAAATTGGTAATTTAATAGTTATATGTGTGTACGGAATTTAAAAAAAATAATGTCAATAAAACGAGGTCACAATAAAAATATTATTGTATAAACAAATGCACTTTTTGAATAATATAAGCAAAATGAATAACCGCCGGTTTTGTTTTTCGTTGTTGTTGTTGTTTATGAAATCTCCAAGAATACTATTTCAATTTCACTTACAGTATAACTTTTTCAAATAATTCTTGTTTTCAGATAATATTATTTTCAAACGAAATGTACAGAAAAAAAAGTCACATTATAATTAGTAACAATGTAATTCTTAATAAGAATATCCTTTGTAAAAAAAAATAATAATAATAATGTTACTATCCACAGGTATGTTACGTGAGACATTCACTTCAACTTTTTTTTAAAACTCTCGATGCCAGAGACTCTCGTCCTCTCATCATCATTTTTCATCGCGTCACCGTCCATGTTTTTCTTTCCCTCCTCTCTCCCACTCTCACCACCACCACTCGCCTCTCGTTGCTGGTCTGGCTGGCGGTGTTAGGGTTTCTGTAGTCACCTTCAATTTCTTTCCGAAACTGAAAATCTGGGTTGTTCCAAAAACACAGCGAAGGTTGAGAGAACTTAGGCGCCCTTGTTGGAGTATGAGATGGGAGCTTCGACTGGGACAGGGCCGCAGCAAGAAAATCTGGGGGTCCCTGCCAAATGACAACAAGGGTCGCCCTTTCCCCCCCCCCATTTCTCGGCCCCTTAGATCAGTCAAACGTAGATTATAAATAGTTCTGTGGTTGAGCTGTACAATGTAAAAATGTGACCTAGTTTTGAGGTTACAATTAATAATGTGACGAGGTGTACACAGCTACGGTGAATAATGTAAAAATGTGACCTAGTTATGAGGTTACAATTAATAATGTGACGAGGTGTACACAGCTACGGTGAATAATGTAAAAATGTGACCCAGTTTTGGGGTTGCAGTGAAAAATGTTCAAATCTGACCCATTTTCTGAGTTTACAAAAAATATGTTCAGATTAAATTAATATAAAACTTGATGTCATCATGACATAAAACATACACTGCAAAATTTCAGACATTTATTTTTATTTATACATGTAACTGGCTGACCTCTAGAGACCGCCACACGAATGAAATAATATCAAATATTAGGCCTATACGTTATAACACAGTGTCAAACATAATGAAAATAACGGCAAAACAATTGATCATCCTTGAAAAAGTACACAACACTAAATTCTAATGTACACTAAACAGATACCTGATGACTCTACAATCTGTACAACGCAACGCTCAGATTTCGGGCCCCCCCTCCCGCCCATGGTTCAACCAAACAAAATCTTTTCTTAAAAAATCTGTTAAATTCAGAGATGTTAAATTCACAGATGTTAAATTCACAGATGTTAAATTTACAAAACTACTACCAATAAAATATTGCGAAAATCTGTAAATTAAGTATGTACATTACACGAAGCTACCATAATAAAGAAGGTTTTTGAATTATTGTTTCGTAAAATGTCTGATCACTTGAACTTATCTTTCAGTTGTATTGATACATTTCATGTGAAACAGTTTTTGTTATGGCACAGATGTCAATATTAAAACATAGCCGCCACGCCCCCCTCCCCCTACAACTACATATACAAACACACACACACACAAGTAAACATCAAAAAATGTTTTCAATTTTCAATATCTCCATGTGGAAATAAACATTTTTTGTTTTACATATTTATGTCCTGCATATTATTTATGCTGCAAATAAATGTTTTTTGAACGTTACATTCTTGTGACATAATAAAATATGAATTTGTTTATGAAATGCAGTTGTTTATTGAATAAAGTTGTTTATGGATTTCAGTTATTTATTGGATAAAGATGAAAATTGAATGAAGTTATCTGTCTAATGATGTTGTTATTGGATATTACTTGTGTATTACTTACAATGAGTAATTATTACATCTGTTTACATTACACTTAGCACATCTTATATTGATAGACATAACTAATATATAGTTAATACGAATAGAAAAATAGATAGATAGATAGATAGATAGATAGATAGATAGATAGATAGATAGATAGATAGATAGATAGATAGATAGACAGACAGACAGACAGACAGACAGACAGACAGATAGATAGATAGATAGATAGATAGATAGATAGATAGATAGATAGATAGATAGATAGATAGATAGATAGATAGATAGATAGATAGATAGATAGATAGATAGATAGATAGATAGATAGATAGATAGATAGATAGATAGATAGATAGATAGATATTGGTTCATCCTTATCCTAACCCATCTGTCATATATTTACGTCGCGCCAATCAACCGAATCCAAAAAATATGGGACACTAAAACATTGCCTGTCTATAATCACAACAAAGACATTGTCTCCCCTTACACACACAAACAATATGAATGGGCGGATATAAATCTAAGGTAAATTGAACGTAAACAAAACGTAAACAGGGCAGAGAACCCAAGCCATCAACATAACATGTCATAGACTGAGGGAAGGAATGGAGTCGGGGCAGGGGGGTGGGGTGGGGTGGGGGGTCATTCTGTCAACAAATCTCAGAGAAAAAATAAATTCACACATTCCTAATCTCCTGCACTGGATTAATTTCTATTAGGCCACCGGGATTTATCTTCGCGGGTAAAGTACATTGCAGGGAGATGTCAATACTAGGACAGGGTGTGATGATTTTTGCGTTGTGTTTTGACATATTTCCATTTATAGCCAGCATAGTTTTATATATTTTATGTTTCATTGCTTTGATGTTGTGACATACTGTGAGGTACGTGGTACAAGGAGTGGACTTACGTGGTACAATGAGTGGACGTACGTGGTACAAGGAGTGGACGTACGTGGTACAATGAGTGGACGTACGTGGTACAAGGAGTGGACGTACGTGGTACAATGAGTGGACGTACTTGGTACAAGGAGTAGACGTACTTGGTACAAGTGGTGGAGTACTTGGTACAATGGTTTGACGTACTTGGTAGAGTGGACGTACTTGGTACAAGGAGTAGACGTTCTTGGTACAAGTGGTGGACGTACTTGGTAGAGTGGACGTACTTGGTACAAGGGTTTGACGTACTTGGTACTTGGGAATGTTTTTATTTCACTGGCATTGAAACCAAACAACAAAGAAACACAAATAGAGAATACAACTTTGAGTCGGTCGTAGACAGTGATAGGAATCATGTAAAAAGTTTTAAATCCGTCAAATCCTATAAGTAGTATAAAGAAAATATGATTTTAAAAAAATCTAAAATGAGTTTATTTATTCTCGTTTATGTAATTATTACAGTATTAGGCGACCTACTTTAAACACAATATTGATCAAGTATTTTTAAAGAAAACCGCCCAAATTTTATTAAGAAATCCGCCGAAAACCAGCCAGGAAATACAATTGGAAAAAAAAAAAAGCTGTCAATATTTACTGAATTTTCGAATTTAATGCGTTATTTTTGTAATTTTTCTAGTTACGTAATATAAAAAAATAAAGACGAAAAAAAAAAAACACCGAAAATGGGGGCTGGGGGGGGGGTCGCCCAATTTCCCCTCCTCACAATCCGTACCAAAAATTACGCCCATGTTAATACTTCCCCCCCCCCCCACCCTTCACACTCCATTCACTTCGTTCCATGACATCTCAACGTGCGGTCTAAAAGAAATAGCAGAAACATAAATAGAGTAGGGCCTACTTGGGGGTGTCTGGATCTGTAGAGGGCTATCGACGGACGTTGTTGGCTCAAGATATTGTGTGAAGGAGAAGATGGAGGCGATGGGGGCAGGGGCGGGGGGGGGACCTAGAAACCTAGAATCAGCTCGTCAAGAAAGTCAAAGAATCTCCCAAGCTACTTTCCGAAATGAGTTCATTGTCCTGACTAAACATTGGGGCTCTGACAGGGAATTACCCAAGTACGATACGAGAACTCATTGATTGTATTTTTCTTTTCTCTCAGCCTGAATCACCAAACACATTCACACACCTACACCCACACGCGCGCGCGCAAGTAAACAGACACACATACAAGAACAAAGTAAACTATTAGCTAAATCCCCATTCCGTTTATCCCCCCCCCCCCAGCCACACTTTGTTTGGTAGAAAGTACTAAAGTACCTAAGTACTATTCATTAAAATATTACGGGAAATGTCGATCGCTGAGAAATTGATTTCTCGAAATAGAAAATCTAAGATGACGGTCTGAATGGATCGGTAAAAGTATTTACTTTATTATTGAAATACGTATGCCTATGTTTATGTTAAGTTGTTGACTAACAAGAATATAAGGTAATATAATTATCTTCTACTTTTTTAAAAACACCATTGACAGAGATACAGAGAGTAATACAAGGCTTTAGAGAGACCGATATATATATATATATATATATATATATATATATATAAAGAGATAGATAGATAGATAGATAGATAGATAGATAGATAGATAGATAGATAGATAGATAGATAGATAGATAGATAGATAGATAGATAGATAGATAGATAGATAGATAGATAGATAGATAGATAGATAGATAGATAGATAGATAGATAGATAGATAGATAGATATGACTCATTTGACAGCTTGATCCGACCCGCTCTCCCATCATAAAGTCAAGGAGATGATAACATCTTCAGTTCAATACATCTCATATACAACTACATCCAGTCAAGGAGATTATAACATCTTCAGTTCAATACATCTCATATACAACTACATCCAGTCAAGGAGATGATAACATCTTCAGTTCAATACATCTCATATACAACAATATCCAGGTGCCTATGGTTAGGCCCTGCTATTGAATTTAAAAACCCAATACGGCCCGCGATTCAAACAGTTAGCACACCCGTGAACAAAAATTCTTTTTTTTTTTTTAGGTTTCTAATTTAGTATGTCTTTTAGAGCTAGTCAACACCTCTGAGCAAGATGGTTCAAAAACATGCACTTTAATAAATTACAACACATTTTGACACACTGTGCAGAAATAAGGCAAAATAAAAACACTGAGCGGGACCCTTAGCAATTTGTACCCTAGATGGCGTATGCAGGTAAATATTTTTTTTTGTACTGCTCAATTAATGAGTTTGTTGACTACTCTGTTACCATAACCACCGTGATAGAGCAATGGAAAGACCATTAATGATAGGTGAAAAAAAAATGAAGGCGGGACTCTAACACGTCAAATGTAACAAGATGATTAGACTGAAAACTTGAGCACCACAGACTACTCACACGTGTACATGGTATATTTCAATGTGATCTACAGGCAGTGGCGTACCTAGGGGGGGGGCGGTGGGTGCGGTCCGCAATGGGCGGCACTTTTTATTACTTTTTAGGGGGGGCGGCAAAATGTATAGATTAAATTGAAATACTTAAATGAGAGGGCGGCAAAATCGTCTTCCGCCCTGATGACCGACACCCACGCTACGCCGCTGTCTACAGGCACAGAAAACATTCAATGCTAGTGATGTCTTTCATATTGTGAAACCTTCCGATAACTGTACAAGATGTCACACAATGAATGATAATTTTCTTAAAGTCTGGGAGACACTGACCGAAACAGACTGCATCTATGACCAGATATGTGCACCTAATACTTGCTTTCGTGTTATCCATACAATAATTATGGGTTGCCATGTCAAATATTTAGCCCGTTACTGTGAAGCAATGAACATCTCTCATACAAAGCTTTTTTTTCTGTCTAGATCATCTTGACCTGCAGTGTATGTGTGTGTACGTGTGTGTTTATGTCTGTAGGGATGGGGGGGGGGAGGGGGTTGGGGTGGGGGTCAACCATCTCTCATTGTCTGATTCACACATTCCATGCTCTCAACCTGATTGTTGGACGTGCTGGAGTAAAAAAGATACACCATATAATGAATACAAAAAAAAATGAGAATGGTGAAAGAAGAAAGTAAAATAAATTCAGATCATCAAGTACAGATCTGGCTGGGATTCAATTAGGACTCTTACTATACAGCAGCACTTGTCAGGAAATTATTATTGTAGGTAAACGAATGATGGACTTCGGTGCATTATGTCCCTCCATCCATCACACTCTTAAGAGAAGACAAACACTACTTAACGAAGTGGGTTTGAGTAAGTGATGGGAGATAATTTATCTTCATATATATCCCTTTGTTAGTTTACTTCCCCTTGTTATATTCACCGGGAAGTCACAGGAACTGGAAGACTAAGGTTGACTATGAGGAGTCAGTAAGATACTTTTAGACATTTCTACAGCAGGCAGAGTTCGAGTCTTACTATGGGCCTTGTATCATACAGGGCCGACTCCTATAGATAAAATATAAATCGTATTTACTGGCTGTTGACCACTGTGACCCGAGTAGCGCATGTCGGAGTTCTTCGTAAAAAAAATGCATATATATATATATATATATATATATATATATATATATATATATATATATATAAACTTTATTTTCATCTTCAATCAATAAACAGTAAAGATATGTAGAATTGACAGAAATTGCACATTGTTTCATCTTTTAAGACTAGCTTAAAATATCTCTTTGTTAGAAGTGCAAAGGTAATAAAATGAAATGTCTTTGGTCTTAAAATGTATATCAGGCCTAAATTGACGCATACACGACATTTTTTTTAAGCAGCATTAGGAATGGTGATGTTCTGAAGTGAAGTCTTTAGATGGGAGGGATGAGCTAATAGTACAAGGCTCACTCATGAGTATCACCGGAACTTGCTCGAGGCTTAAACGGGAAATTTCGTGTTGACCAAAGGATTTTGGTACATGAGCAAAATCTCAAAGGGGGGGGGGGGGGGTAGGAGGAGGGGGTTGATCACTGACCGACTCTATTACTGGCCAGGGTGATTCTGTCCAGTTTTTCTTCAAATGAGATCAGGACTTCTTGGAAGATGATTATCTCTCAATAGATGAAAGTAGTTACCATGGTTACTGCTGTAAGGGGATGTTGCTAAATCTTACATACACTTTAGTAATATGCATTGTTGTTAATTGAAAACGCTTGTGAAAATGGCGTACTTATTTAGTGAAGCGCATAACTGAAATGTATGCTGTAACATGTCAGTAAACAGTAACAAAATAAATTTTACAATTCATAGTGACTATTTCATGTTGACAATGTTAATTATTTCAATCTGACTATTTCATGTTGATTATTTCAACCTGATTATTTCATGTTGATTATTTCATGTTCATTATTCACTACCATTGTATAGTTTATATTATTTCATAATTGTCGTGCTAGTATGATTAAAGACTAATCATAATTTATTCACCAAGTCATTAAAAAAATTAGATTCAATTCTATTTATAGCCTATATGTTATATTGTAACTGTTTTTTTCTAGTCATAATTAGCATTGTTAATTTTATATTTCATATGTAATTCCCTTGAGGCATTTTTGGAATCTTTGAGGTTGCCCCTGTTGGAACTGACCTAATTGAGCACACGTGATCCATTAAAAAAATATATATCGTAAAAATTATATTTCTGATTTATCTCATTTGAGTTAATATCCAAAATTAATTAAAAACTAATGAAAGAAACTAATTTATTCCGCATTAATGTGAAGGTTGGTTTTAAAAAAATAGTCGTTTAGATAAAATATAGTGTGAGCATCAAGTACAGACACGTGAAAAATATGGCCTGCGGACTGTGGCGTAGCGAGGTGTGAGCAAGGAGGCATCATGCCCCGGGCACTACTCACAAAGTGGCGCCAAATGGTATATTTTAAAATATAATATTATATGGTTTTTGAATGGGGGGCGCTAAAAAGGTATTGTGCCCGGGCGCATGTTGAGCTCGCTATGCCACTGCCTGCGGAGCAAGAACGTCCAGTCGCAATTATAGAATCACTCCAAATACTGTGGAATGGGGAAATTCGGCCATGCATTGCATAGCAATGGCCTCTGTAAAACTGACTTGATTCGGCCATGTATCACATAAAAATGGCCTCTGTAAAACTGAAGGCGGCATGTCGGAAAGGCCTTCCAATCAAAATCTTTATAAACAGATCAACATGGAACATCAAAAATGGACATGATTTCACAGCTGGCTACGCAGACGAAGAGAAGACTGGAGACACCTATCAGCTGCAGTGTCATTAAAGTCTTTCTAAAATCAAAGCTTGGTACAAGCGTTACTGTCACATACTCGTCTTGGTGTATGCGTTACTGTCACATACTCGTCTTGGTGTATGCGTTACTGTCACATACTCGCCTTAGTACAAGCACACACTGTCGAAGCCTGCCATTTCTGGTAGAAGGGTTAAGCACACTACACCCTCCCCCTATGTCCGTGGTGGCTGGAGAAAAACCTTTGCCTTGCCATTCTGGCCGGTTAGCAGTACACACACTCTGCTAGTCTGGTCAGTCAGGCAAGGGCCAAATTCATTTTAAATGCTGCCATGCCGGAAGATGTAGTAGGCTAATCCATCCCCCCCCCCCGCTCTGTAGGGCATGGCAGACATGCATCATGTGCCACCATTAATGTTTGTGTCGCTGGCACACTTTAAAACCTTTCATGGTGGTAGTGGCGAAACAAAAAAATAGAAAAAAAAGATTTAAAATAAAATATATATTGTCTTGGGTTGTTAAATACTGTGAATGTGAAATACCTGTGAATGTGAAATACAACCTTTTTACTGATTTGTAACCTTTAACTAGTGATGTAAACTATATGAAGCGGTAATTCCAGGTAAGTCCTATAGAGACCGCCCAATCTGTCTTCACTTCACTTTTGGGGCCATTCTTAACACTGCCCGTCATGGACCTGTATGCACCAAAGCGTCACTAGTATTTGGTTAAACTGTATGAACACTTCAACCTCTGCACATAGTCTTCATACAAATGATATCGTTCTTCTGATCCAGATGAAACCAACAGAAAATCGAAACTTCAATTTTATCCAGGACAATAATCAGGATTGTTTTTTTTTAAATCACACGTCTCTGTCTCTCTCTCTCTGTCTCTCTGTCTCTCTCTCTCTCTCTCTCGCTCTCCCTCTCTACCTCTCTACCTCTCTCTCTCTCTCTCTCTCTCTCACTCTCTCTTTACATCTCTCCCTCTCTGTTTAACCCTATTCCACCCTGTCTCTCTACACCCCTCTCTCTCTATCCCTCCCTACCTACCGATATATCCCTACCTCCAGATCTCTCTCTCTCTCTGTTTGTTCTGATGTTTGTATGATTGTTTGTGAAGGTGTGTGTGTTTGTGTGTGTGTGATTATCTTCCCCTTCTCATTACATAACCTAGCTTCCAGGCCTCACACATCCATCACAAACTACCACAGTCAAATAGATAAATTAGATTCGAAGAAAGAAAAATTGAACGCAACTATCTGGATCTACTAAGGTTTCATGCACATCCGGTGATTGGGGGACGGGGGGGGGGGGGGAGAAGGGGAGAGAAATGGGCTGCAGCATTTATCAAAGTTCAAAATGGACAGGATTAAGGAATCCTGTGAGGGGGGAAGGAAAATATTGTCCTAGATGCTGATTCTGTGTTCCAGGATCTGTTCAGAACTTGTGACGAGATGATGATATATGAAAATAGCATGCAGAGTGAAGTCTGTATATATGCATGGTGCGTTGTATTGTCATTTCTTGTGAGAAACTGACAGACATTCAAGAAATTTTTAAAAGTAGATTTAATAAATTAAAGAAGAAAAACAAGTAAATAACCACAAATTTACAAGTGAACAGCTTAAATATATATATATATATATATATATATATATATATATATATATTGTATGATATTGTACCGACCAAACACTGCTGTAAGGTATATAGGTAAAATATTTATTGTATGATACTGTACCGACCAAACACTGCTGCAAGGTATATAGGTAAAATATTTATTGTATGATATTGTACCCACCAAACACTGCTGTAAGGTGTACAGGTAAAGACTATATTCATGTAGGTAGAACAACACAGATCTAAATGCCATACATCAAATGAATTTTTTTCAGCAAAAGTCCAAAAGTTTTACAGTCAATTAGCCCAAAGCATAGGTCAAAATGACAGACATTTATTGAGTCGAATAGCACTATAAATTTCAGCATCAATAATATCCATATTTTCATCGACGGATCTATTTAAGTCGTAATCTTCATCTTAAAAGTGAATGTAATCGGTAAAGCCTAGATCTTAGTTTATATAAACTATCCATTGTGTCCGTGTACAATGTTTGCCTTACTAAATGTAAACACGTGTCTTTGTTTTCCTTACTAAAATCTATAAAGGTAAAATATTTTGGGATATAACAGACCTATATATTATATATAGAACAACTTTTGATTTGTTTGTAACTTGGATAAATTCAAGAATCTGTTATGTCAACAATGTACACCGGATGAAGAGGATAATGCTGCTAAATATTTACACTCGATGCAGTCTCATACATAAACAAAGTTATTTCTGTTCACATGGCTCCAGCAGGCAAAGAACTATAAAACCAAGTCATTGTCTACCACGGCGGGTCTCTCCATGTCAATTTACGACCCTCAAGAAACCTTTTCAGGTTTGCGACCCACCAGTAAACAAAGAAGTAAGGTATAAGCAAAGACGGAAGTAAGGTATAAGTAAAGACAGAAATGAGGTATAAGTAAAGACAGAAATGAGGTATAAGTAAAGACAGAAATGAGGTATAAGACAGACAAAAGGCATAAATAAAGACAGAAGTAAGGTATATGTAAAGAAAGAAGTAAGGTATAAATAAAGACAGAAGTAAGTTATATTTAAAGAAAGAAGTAAGGTATAAGTAAAGAAAGCTAAACATATTTGTATATAGCCTTTCTATTAAGTAAATGCAATGTATTTATATTTTGGCGACCCACGGAAAATTAACTTTCGACACACCATCCAATCTTCAGCCATTTTTTTAGAACTACTGGGCTACCAGAAACGTTTAGCTCAAGTTGGTTGGACTGGGTTAGCATGGAGAAAAACGATGAAGGCAAATTAAAACTAATATCCTGGCTAGTGTTGTTTTAGTCCCAGGTCCTATTTTAGTTTCAGTTTTTATTTCGTTTTTTCTGTAATAATTTTAGTTTTAGTCTAGTTTTAGTTTTAGGCCCAATTTTAGTTTTCGTTTTAGTTTTCGTCGACTAAAACACCAGAGTTTTAGTTTTCGTCTTATTCATTTTAGTTTCACTTTTAGTTTTAGTCTTGTAAACACCAATTACAAATAACATCATTGTTCATGACCAATTGTTGAAACAGATTGAAGCATAATAATAGTAGTCACAGAGATGACAGCTCAGTGTACTGAAACTGAGTCATTTCACTTCATTGTCACATTATAAGTCACACTATCACATTGTGTTATGTGCCAATACCATGACTAAATTTTTGACTATGTTGTAGACTAGCAGACTTGCAGTGCATGTACAAAAAAACAACTAAAAACGTAATAACAATAAGAAACCGAAAACGTAAGTCAAAATTAAAACAAACGTGTTTATTCTAAGACCTAGAACTCTGAAATAATTAAACTAAGTAACAACAGTTTACTTGAAGAGTGAAGTAATTCTATTATTTTGATGACTTATATTCAGGGTTGTTAGTATCGAAGTATCGGTATCAGCCAATACAGTATCGGCGATACTTTTTTTTATTATTGGTTGCTGTATTGCCGATCCTTTTTGTATCAAGTATTGATTTGTGTATCGCCGATACAATTTAAACAAAAAAATTTCGATACTCTATACCGATACTTTACTAGTGCCACTATTTGCAAAAAAACAATAGCGATTTTAATACATTGTGATCTACATAAATTCAATCCCTTCTAGCAGCCATCAACTCTACCAATATTAACGACAGCCACCTCCCCATCAATACACCACGGTCGGCGAGTTGAAGGAAAAATTTAGCTTTAATCTTCTTTTGAAGACTCTTTGCGCGCCGAGGTCTATAAATGTTATTCTTAGATTCTTTCATTCATTTACTTTCTTTCTGTCAACTATTTGTTCAATGTTTTAATGAACGACAGAAAAGAAAACTTAATTTTTTTATCCATCTGTCAGTTATACACACACACAACACACCCACACACACACACATATATATATATATATATATATATATACATTTATATATATATATATATATATATAAATGTATATACTGTAAGTGTTTATAGGTTATATAGTGATAAATTATATACCTTACTGTATTCTTGTGTGTATGTTTGTTAATTGAGTTGTTAATTCATTTGTGCTTATTTATATTTATAAATTGTTTTTATTTATTAATTCATTTTTTTAGTATTTACTACATTTCATTAAAAATAATTAATTGAATGGTATTAAATTCTAAAACTGTATGTTTTAATTAAAATTGAAAACTTTGTAATAAAACAATATCATATAATTAACACATATTATATTATTAAATAATATGCCGAGTTCAACAAACAATACAATTTGGGTGGTTAAAAACAATTAATTGAATAGAAATACATGAACATCAACAAATTTTTTAAAAATACAGTGGATTCCGCTTTATTGGGACACCGCTTATGTGGGACATATCTCAAAGAAACCAAACCAAGAAGCCAATAGTAAATTTGTATGTTTAACTGGGACAGCCGCTTAATTGGGACAAAAAGCCTCGGTCCCGATGTGTCCCAATTAAGCAGAATCGACTGTATCTTGTAAAACGACACTCTTTGATCTAACCGCATGGCAATTTAAAACTTTCAAAGCAAAATTTATATCGTCGGCTGTCATTTTTCTTTTTTTTTTTATTTTTTGTTGTTCTTTCTTTCATGTGTCAACATTATACCGGAAAAGACGATAAATGGGGATTTTAGTTTTTATTTCGTTGGGGAGTTTTAGTTTCAGTTTTTATTCAGTCTTTTGTCTACGAGATTTAGTTTTCGTCTAGTTTTAGTCTTGCTGATAATTTTAGTTTTAGTTTTAGTTATCGTTGACGAAAAGTCAACATTTTCGTTAACGAAGGTTTTAGTTTTAGTTTTCGTCGACGAAAACAACACTAATCCTGGCCAATACCTACATATCTACATGTCCTGCATGGATTGTGTTAATGATGTATAATTTATTCATAAATTTAGTCTTAATCAAATAATATATGTGAGTACATTAACCACTCGGCCATCCACTGTTTAATTAAACTGATTTGTTGATTCTGCTATTTGATAGATCGCAGTGGCTACGGTTACGTCATCCGTATTTTTTTCCGGGTTACGGCCATAGATATTAGAGTTAGGAATAGGGTTAGAATTGGGGTTAGGGTTAGGGTTAGAGATAGGGATAGGGTTAGGGTTAGAGTTAGGGATAGAGTTAGGGTTAGGGATAGGGTTAGGGTGTGGAGCAATATCTATGGCCGTAGTCCGGAAAAAAAAATACTGTTTACGTCGGGCAGAACCGTTGCCACTGCATTGATAGAATCAAACATGGGCGGTAACTCTAACAGTCAATGAGAGACGTACTCCGATGTTTCATATTGTTGAAATAATTTAAAGTGCCACATCAGTCAATTTAACAAGATCTGGTGAGCGAAATAGTTTTCAAATATGGCTCATTGAGAGCCGTACAAAACTCAACGAAGAGTCACATGTGGCTCTAAATAGTCGAATCTGGCAACTGAACGAATACATGACAAACCAGTTTGAATACAAAAATAAATGAAAGAGTTTTTGTCGATTACGCTTGGGATAATTTCGATTTAAAACTTCGGTCATGTGTAAAAATATTTCTCTGTTACACCAAACAAAGCAAACATTACAATTATTATTATTATCGTTACTGTTATTAAAGTTATTTGTTAATTATTATATTGATCAATGGTTCTCAAATTATGCGGCATGTGTTTGTCTGAGGTCGTTGAACGAGTTCAAACAACATGGGAATAGATGATTTGTCAATTTGTCGGTAGTGAGAGGGAGGCTGAAGCAAGAGCACAAGGGGAAGTAAATCTGTTTGTGCAGACGTCCGAGTTGTACACAAAATGAAGGTCATGGTGAGCTTCCAGAAATTTAAATTTAAATATGGGAAAAAATGTATTTTGACAAAATGATAACGTGATATTGTCCCACAACATCATAATACATTAATTTAGGGGAGGGCATTTAAACAAAGACTTAGAAGAGGTGTTGCGTCCCCTTAAGACAAGAATGTTTATATAGGGTAGGACAGTTTGCATGTTGGTCATAACTGATAAGTTCTATTGAATGTTGGTTTTATTTACAAAGAAAATTTGTACAGAATGGTTAATTCATATTTTTTGTTTACACAAATCAGACAATTTTATTTATTTTTTTTTTTTAAACAGCAGGAAAAAAACATCTTGCTGCTGAACAACTTTTAAAATATTAAAATTGGCCAACATCTGGAAAAAGATATATATGTATATATATATGGTTAACATATTTTTTAATTGATGCAGTGCATATGTGTATTTAAAATAAAACATGAACGTTAAAATAATATCTTCACGCATCCCCCCTCCCCAATTCTATTTTAACAATTTACTAACAAAATTTAAAAAAGAAAAAATTAACTAAAAGATGTAATGGAGGACTTGTACTCCAATGTTTAATGATCAATTTCTACTCACACCATTCAAATAAATGAAGTATTATAATAATCAACTTTTCACCATTCTATTATTATCATCTCTGTTTCTATGGATAGATGGACTAGACGACCGACTAAAGTTACCACTGCTATAGGGGTCCTTCATGTATTCATACTTATTACAATATGACTCTAGGGGCCCTTCTTGTATTCATACTTATTACAATATGACTCTAGGGGCCCTTCATGTATTCATACTTATTACAATATAACTCTAAGAGGGTCCAGATGCGATGTTAAAATATTTCTGGAAAATTCTGTTCAGGGCCCCTAAATGCTAAAGAGCGGATTCGATTTTAAAACATCTTTTTTTTAATCCCCTTTGTTTTTTTACCTACATTCTATCTCTGATACGTGTTGTATGTACTAGTAGTACTTAGTCGTCTGTATGTACAAATAGTACTTAGTCGTCTGTATGTTAATATGAATGGTGTGCACTTTGCTCTATAGTCACTATCTCCCATAACGGCCAACTACGTCTTAAAGTAAAAAAAAATGTGTTTAACGTCTACACTGTCTACAGTAGCCCAGACGTTAGCTCTGTCCATTCACTCAGTTAGCCCTCACTGGTCCCTCGGGAAATTTCTACTTTCTACAAACTGTGAGACACAAAACTCCCCCCACCCACCCACACACACACCCTCACCTCGTCAACAGGGTTCCCTTACCCTCCCCCCCAACCCCCTCAATCCCCAGCCCTCGGCCCCTACTCCCCCCCACACACACCCATCGCTTACCTCCCTACCCCCTTGTCTCCACTCACGGCTATTTATTGTCTGCAAACGGCCAATAACCTGTTTAGGACGTGTCCTCGCCGGTTGGCCAGTCTTTTCGCCATCCATTTATCCAAGTTAGGTCTGCCACCAGTACCTCCATGTGCCTCGGTCTCCATTAACTTATCCCCGGGGCTCATACTGACAAAGGAGAATTTTTTTTTTATTGGTGTGAAGGAATGTCGGCAGACGATGTTCCATATTGTGACATACAGAATGAGTCCATTGTCACATAATGATATACAGTACAAAGAAATATGTACACATAGGTACTATAGGTCATAAAGATATATATATATATATATATATATATATATATATATATATATATATATATGTGTGTGTGTGTGTCAGTGTATATACATTTCTGCAAAAGACAAATTTTACAAAATCAAGAGCAGTTATGTTCAGACGTGAGCAAACTAACCCCCCCCCCCCCAACCTGCAGGCTAAGCACTCTTTGATCTGGTAGGCGCTAAGTTTCCTTACTGCTCACTCACATCTATGACCTTGACATTTAGTGTATATTAGCTCATATAAACATACTGTCCTCTTCTCTTGGTTTGGCCCTTCTGTCAAATTTCTGATCCCATTGCGGCCCGCGGCTCAGAAAGTTTTGTCACGCCCTTTATTTAGGGGTGGGTCTCGATTGACGTGTATTGTTGTAATATAGGTTACCAGAGTGGAGACGGTTATATGCGCCCCTTCTATCTATCTTTAGACCGGCCTTAGAACATTTAAATACATTTTAATATACTTTTTTTTAGAACAGTTGTATGTATTTTAATATAATTTGTGTGTGTATATATATATACTAGTTGCAAGTACCCGGCTTTGCCCTGGTTTAAAATAAGGTTTTCTGTTTACCTTCTGTTTTCTCCCTACCCCTTCTCTCCCTTCCTCTCTCTCCCTCCCTCCCTCTCTCTTCCTTTCCCTTCCTCCCTTTCTCCCTCCCTCCTTCTCCCTCCCTCTCCCTCGCTCCCTCTCCCATCTTCCCTCTCCCCTTCGTTCTCTCCCCCCTGTTCATCCCCCTCCCTCCCTCTCTCCCCTTCCTCCTTCCCTCTCTCCCTCCCTGCCCCCTCTCTCTCTTTATCTCTTCCTCCCATTTCTCTCATCCTCTCTCCCTCTTCACCTCTCTCCCTCTACCTCCCTCCCTCATTCCCTCTCTCCCTCCCTGCCCCCCTCACTCTTTATCTCTCTCTCCCTCCCTCTCTCCCCCACCCTCTCTCTCCCTCCCTCCCCTCCCTCCCTCCCTCTCTCCCCTTCCTCCTTCCCTCTCTCCCTCCCTCCCTCTCTCTCCCTTTCCCTTCCTCCCTTTCTCCATCCCTCCTTCTCCCTCCCTCTCCCTCGCTCTCTCTCCCATCTCTCTCCCTCCCCACCCTCCCTCTCCCATCTCCCCTCTCCCCTTCGTTCTCTCCCCCTGTCTCTTCCTCTTCCTCCCTCCCTCATTCCCTCTCTCCCTCCCTGCCACCCATCACTCTTTATCTCTCTCCCTCCCTCTCTCCCACCCTCTCTCTCCCTCCCTCCCTCTCTCCCCTCCCTGCCCCCTCCCTCTCTCCCACCCTCTCTCCCTCCTTTCTCCCTCCCTCCCCCCTTTCCACCTCTCTCTCCCTCCTCCTCTCTCCCCCTTCCTTTCTCCCTCATTCCCTCATCCCCTCTCTCTCCCTCCCTGCCCCCCGTTATTTATCGATTTGGTGAACTTTCAGCATTATGGTCAAATTAACGCATTTAGGTATTGCGTTAAAAATTTTAATCGCAAATTTTTTTTTGGCGCGTTAATTGCAAATTAACGCAGTTTAATCAGCAGCCCTAATATATAAATATATACTTATATATATACTTATAAGACGCATTGGTTGTCTGTCTGTCTGTCTGTTCCCTTATAACTCAAGATCCAGAAAACCAATAAACGTGAAATTCGTTACACATACACATAATTACATGGGGAAGGTTATAGGACAGGTTTCGTTTCATCTCGATGGGTAGTTTAATTGTAATTAATTATTTTTATTTTAGTATTTTACTATATTAAAGTAATCTCGACGGTGCCATAGATAAAATTCCTCTGTGACGTCATTTCCCTTTGACACATTTTTAAAAGAGGGGTAACTCCCGGAAACTCCAATTGTAAACATGATGAAATCAATAGTCATATCTATTTACCTATCGTTTTATGTATTCGGAAGATTAAAATTAAAGGTGCACTTTAATAAACCGAAATACGTTAATTAAAATGTTTCTGTGACATTATTAACATTATTAATACAATCTCAATGCGTAGTTTAATTGTAATTAATTATTTTAGTATTTTACTATAATAAAGTATCCACGGTATGGGATCGCCTACACTATAAATAAAAATCGCGCACCTAGTGAATGTGTAATTGAACGGACGGTGAAGAAAGGGCTAGGGACGGGGATAAAAAATATTGTTGTTGTTTTTTTTTCATGCTGCAAGTACCCGACTTTGCCCGGGATTAAAATAAGGTTTTCTGTTTATTTAAGAAGCGTAATTTGACGTTTAATTGTACAGAGAGAGGGAGGGGGAGAGAGATAAATAGAGAGGGGGCAGGGAGGGAGAGGGAAGAAGGGGGCAGAGAGGGGGAGAGAAGGAGGGAGGGAGGGAGGGAGAGAGGTGGTAGGGAAGGAGATTAATGGGGAGGGAGGGAGAGGGAGGGTTGGAGAGAGAAAGGGAGGGAGGGAAAGAAAGGAAGGGAGGGAGTAGGGAGGGAGATAGAGGGGAGGGAGAGAAAGGGAGGGAAGGAGAGAGGGAGAGAGAGGATGGGAGGGAGTGAGAGATAAAGAGAGAGAGGGGGCAGGGAGGGGAGAGAGGGGGAGGAGGGGGAGGGGAGGGAGGGAGGGAGGAGGAAGGTGGAGAGAGGGGGGTACGGGGGGTGAGAGAAGGAGGGAGGGATATAGGGAGAGAGAGGGAGAGAGAGAAAGAGAGAGAGGGGGCAGGGGGGAGAGAGGAAAGGAGGGTAGGAGGGAGGGAGGGGAGAGAGAGGGAGGGAGGGGGTGGACAGGGGGGAGAGTGGGAGAGGAAGCAGGGGGAGAGGGAGCAGGGGGAGAGGGAGAGAAAAGAAGGGAGGGAGATAGAGAGGAGGGAGGGAAAGAGAGGGTGGGAGAGAGGGAGAGAGAGAAAGAGTGAGGGGGCAGGAAGGGAGAGAGGGGGTAGGGAGAAAACAGAAGGTAAATAGAAAACCTTATTTTAAACCCGGGCAAAGCCGGGTACTTACAACTAGTATATATATATATATATATATATATATATATATATATATATATATATATATATATATATATATATCCACTTCTTCTAAAATCCTTCTTCATTCCTTTACCTTCCTCAAACTGTACACATCAGAGAGCATGAAAAAACATCAACAATTCTTTGCATCACAAAGGCACAATACAGCACCAGCGCGCAAGTTCTATTCGATCATAGGGAAATGACGTCACAGAGGAATTTTATTTATGGTGCCGTCGAGATTACTTTAATATAGTAAAATACTAAAATAAAAAAAATTAATTACAATTAAACTACCCATCGATATGAAACGAAACCTGTCCTATAACCTTCCCCATGTAATTATGTGTATATGTAACAAATTTCACGTTATTTGTTTGTCTGGATCTTGAGTTATAAGGGAACAGACAGACAGACAGACAGACAGACAACGAATGCGTCTTATAAGTATATATATATATATATATATATATTTATATATATACATATATATAAACTAGCTGTACCCTGCAAAATCTTTGCATAGAGTTATATCCCCTTAGGCTTGATCGGATAGGTTAATTTTGGTTTCGGGCAGATCCGATTTTTTCATGATTGTATTTTAAACTGGAATATTGTTGTATTAATTCTTTACTTTCGATTTAACGCAGAACCCACATCGATTATATATATATATATATATATATATATATATATATATATATATGTATATATATATATATATTATTTATTTGTGCAGTGCATTGTATATGGTTACACATAGCTTTTATTTACACACATATAACATTATATCTCTAGAAAAGATTTATATTTAGCTATATACTAAGCTTACAGCAATTTACAGAAGACACAGCGGTCAACTGACAAGTCATTTATGTTCTGGGTCAACTGACAGGTCATTTAAGTTTCTAGGTCAACTGAAAGGTCAATTAAGTTCTCAGCCAACTGACAGGTCATTTAAATCCTGGGTCAACTTAGGTGCTGCATGCATAGTTGGGCTTATTTATTAGTGGGCCATGGAAAGTCAGTGGTGTTTGGTGGCCATGGAAAGAGACAGACAGTGGTATTGGGTATCCATGGGCAGAGACAGACAGTGGCATTTGGCATCCATGGGCAGAGACAGACAGTGGCATTTGGTATCCATGGGAAGAGACAGACAGTGGTAATGGGTATCCATGGGCAGAGACAGACAGTGGCATTTGGTATCCATGGGAAGAGACAGACATTGGTAATGGGTATCTATGGGCAGAGACAGACAGTGATGTTTGGGCCATGGGCAGAGACAGACAGTGGCATTTGGTATCCATGGACAGAGACAGACAGTAGCATTTGGTATCCATAGGCAGAGACAGACAGTGGCATTTGGTATCCATGGGCAGAGACAGACAGTGGCATTTGGTATCCATGAGGGCCCTAGACAAAGGACTATCATGAGCCATAATTGCATGAGATGAAAAATTAATTACTACTTGAAGGGGCTCCTTTTACAGTGGGGGCACCAAGTGGCTGAGTAGTTTGTCTTTCTGTGTGAACGGCTCTTTCATGTATGTATGTCTGTATGTATGTATGTCTGTATCTATGTATGTATGTATGTTTGTATGTTATTGTGTGAATGTTAAAGTCCGAGACAGTATGTTTGACCACATAATTTCTTGTGTTTACATTGTGTTTCTTTGTGTTTTTATACCGAGATGCTTATTATTTAAATGGCTAGCTGTACCCTGCAAAACCTTTTCATAGACTTATATTCCCTTAGGTTTGATCAGTAGGCTAAGTTATTTTTAGTTTCGGACCGATCCAATTTTTTCATGATTTTATTATTATTGTTTACGTTTGACGATTTTAAACTGGAATACTGTTGTATTAATTCTTTACTTTCTATTTATCTCAGAACCCACACGGCTATTATTTATATAGATTCACATGGTGTGAGCTGCGATACATGCTCGCTGTTTTGGTTGTTATAATGTGTGTGCACATCTGTGTATACTTGTATAGTAGGTCTACATCTCCATTTACATGCTGGTGTGTCACTATTGTAAAAAAAAATTGTTCTAAAACTGCATCATTGATACCGTAGATCTAGAAGATTGTTCATTTAATATCGGAGTTAAAACTCTTAAAATAATTTCCCCCCCTTTCCTAATTTTTAAGTTTTTTTTTCATTCCAGACCCCCGTCCTCCGCCCCCCCCCTTATTTTCTCCCCTCTCCCCCTTTATCTCTTTTTTTTTAAGCCAAAGGGGAATTGCTATTTCGTGTTTTTTTTCCCCTTATCTTGAAGGAAGTAACGAGAGAGAGAGAGAGATATGTGGTTTAAAGTGAAATCAGGAGGTTGATGTGCTTATTGAAAATCAATGAGTTTTCAATTGCTTCCATCTTCCAATACATAAATTCACGTTTTTACTGTTTGTAGGACTCTCACTGGGGCAGCTTTTGGCTAAGTCCAAGTATCCCCCCCTCAAAATCCTTTAAAAAAAACTTGTTTGCCTAGACAGAGTTGTCTCTCAACCTCATTCCCCGCCCATCTACCCACACCCCCCTCACCGCCCATCTACCCACACCCCCTCCCCGCCCATCTACCCACACCCCCTCCCCGCCCATCTACCCACACCCCCCTCCCCGCCCATCTACCCACAAACCCACCCCCAATCCCCCATCATGCCAAAGCATCTATTTAAAATCTGGTTCAGTCCGATTACGTCACTGGATCTAGGAAACGATCCAGGTCGGCAGGTTGTCAGGGATTTAGGTGGAGGGGTGTGGGGGGGAGGACGGGGAGGCATAAAGACCCCCTAGGCCAATATTCCCAAGAATTATTTTCTGTAATAGACCGTCACATCTGATAAAATAATTTTCAGTATCATAAACATTTGATGAGACTGATACAAAATCTGTTTTAAGTCCCAGAAGGGTGACATATATACATATCTCTTGATTCTATAATCCACTATACGTAATGTTTATTCTGCAGTAACATTTTCTACATCCTGACCATTGTCCATACAGCAACGGCTGGGGTTGCCCAAGGGAGGACATAGGCGACTGAGGACGGGGAATAGAGGAGTAAGAAAGGGCTGGTACCCATCACTGATCGCCCATTAGCCAAATTCAGTTTATATCGCTCAGTTAAATGAATTTCAGGCCGTTCTATTTATAGCCACAGTATGATGTGACGTCATATTCGACAAACGCTTGACCGGAAACACCCAAGCTTACACCTTTGTCTACGGGATGGTCACACAAATGAAATGATGACTAGAGGAGATAGTGTTCTCGCCGCTTGGTGTTACCATCTTGAAAAATGGTAGTGTTGTATACATTAGATCAGGGATAGTACACCTACCAAGTACAAACATTCAGTACCATATACAACCTACCACAGCCACACACAGGTACAAACATACAGTATCATATACAACTACCACAGCCACACACAGATACAAACATACAGTACTATATACAACCTACCACAGCCACACACAATAAATTTTGTTTAGCTTCCGATGAGCCAGCCCTTCTTATTATTTATTACTTTTTTTTTAATTATAAAATGTTTATAAAAAATTGTGTACGACTTTTACTGTAAAAAAAAAAATACCCCTTGCAGCTATCATCGACCTCATGTTATATGTAATATTCATATTTGATGCAGAGAGCCATCGTTAGGGGTAGGCAGACTAGACGGTTGTGTGGGACCGTTGCCGATATGGTGGGGAGGAGGGGATCGAACCCCTGTCGGAATTTATTTTCTGCCCTGACTAGTTTTGTAGTCATGGGTATGCGGGCCCACGGCAAACATTTAAAAAAAATCGCCCCATCCCCGTGCCGAAAAATACCGAGCAATGAAAATTTCGCCCCTTTGCTGACGGCCCATATGAAGTGATCACACATGAAGTGACCACATATGAAGTGACCGCACATGAAGTGACCACACATGAAGTGACCACACATGATGTGACCACACATGAAGTGACCACACATGCTGTGACCACACATGAAGTGACCACACATGAAGGACCACACATGATGTGACCACACATAAAGTGACCACACATGAAGTGACCACACATGACATACTTAGTTACGCCCCGGGTCCTAACCTCCATCATATAAAAAGTTTTATGTATAATAAACAGAACAAATTTTCTGAACCAAGAGGTGTTTACTAGTTTGAAACACACGCTTTAGGAGGGGGTGGGGTGACATTCTGGCAGACCTGTGTTGTCGGTATTCTGGCAGGCCTGTGTTGTCGGTATTCTGGCAGGCCTGTGTTGTCGGTATTCTGGAAGGCCGCTGACATTCTAGCAGGCCTACGTTGCTGACATTCTGGCAGACCAAGATTGCTGACATTCTTGCAGGCCAAGATTGCTGACATTCAGGCAACCTACGTTGCTGACATTCTGGCAGACCAAGATGACATTTTGGCAGACCAAGATTGCAGACATTCTAGCAGACCAAGATTGCTGACTTTTTGGCAGGCTTACATTGCTGACACACTAGTAGGCCTATATTGCTAAGAGTAATGGCCTGAAACAAAGAAGGGCCTACGTGAAGGGGTCCAGGCTAAAACAACATTTAGTGTAACAGTACTTACAGTAGGCATACACATATTTTTCGGAATAATTCCTTTACCATGTGAAAACATTTTGATCAGAAACATGATCGCTAGTAGCTATAGCTATATTCTAGCCCAATAAACATTATTGCTGGCCGCTACATTCAAGCCAAATTTCAAATCTATTTCCGGTCACGAATACATTTAAATTTTTCTGGTTCCATTTTATTTAAAGTCAATTTTTCTTTTGCTTCCCCCCCCCCCTCACTGCTACGCCTCTCCCCTACTACTCCTCTCAATAATTTGAAGATGTCTGCGATGGATTCTTCCGACGTGTTAGGGGGGAGTGGAGGGAAGGGGGGGGGAAGCGTCAATGAACGGGATGGGTGGTGGTGGGGGGGGGGAACGTGGGTAGGGTGAGGCCAAATGGACGAACGTTGGAAACAAATTTTGTCTGGTTTGATAGTAGCCTTGCTGGAGGCTAACCATCCCTGGACTCTGGGTTGATCTTATTATTGCAGGCGTTCTAGAGAGTGTATACAGTAGACAGTCCCCTGGCCATGGGAAAAATGACTCGGGATGGAGCGAAAAGCATAAAGAGCCGTCGTGGGGGGGGGGGAGGTGGGTCGGGCATATTTTGCTGGCTGTCGAGTGGGTGGGGGTGTCATTTGCGTTGATCTTCATTAGGAATGATTTAGTTTAATACCAAGTCAAGAAATGAGTCATCGTGTGACTTATTGTTGGTTTGGCTGAATGTAAGAGATTAAGGGAGTTAAGTTTAAAGTGAGTCACTGACTCATAGCTGATATGATAAAACTTAAGAAAGAGAGTTAAGTTTAAAGTGAGTCACTGACTCATAGCTGCTGTGATAAAACTTTAGAAAGAGAGATAAGCTTAAAGTGAGAGTTTAGCTAGAAAAGAGTCACCATGTATATTTACTACCGTTAAACTTTATGAATGATAGGCAAGATGGCGGCCCTGGCCATGGCCGTCTGTCACGAGATTGAACTATGACCTGATCATTGATAACCTAATAACTACAGAACTACAGACCAACAAATAATAACAGCCTGCTAGACAAATGTAATTTAGTTGTTCTTTTTTTTTAAAACAGTGTGCATGGAATAATAAAATTTTTTTAGACGACGGACGTATTATAAACCATGCCTACGATAGACCAATTCTAAACCATGCCTACGATGGACCAATTCTAGACCACGCATACCATGGGCCAATTCTAAACCATGCATACGATGGACCAATTCTAAACCATGCATACGATGGACCAATTCTAAACCATGCCTACGATGGACCAATTCTAAACCATGCCTACGATGGACCAATTCTAAACCATGCCTACGATGGACCAATTCTAAACCATGCCTACGATGGACCAATTCTAATTCATGCCTACGATGGACCAATTCTAAACCATGCCTACGATGGACCAATTCTAAACCATGACTATAATGGACCAATGCTACATCATGCGTACGATGGACTAATTCTAAACCATGCCTTTCGATGGACCACTAATATACTAATTATACGACTGACAAATGTGGCTCATGGTTAAAGGCGGCTTCTATTACATCACTCTCTTTTATCTATATGTCGTTAATTTTATAATCAAAAATGTTCGGTTAACTATGTTGTAGCACTTGTAATAGTACTACGTGCGATATGATACGCTTGATTGGTTTGCTCTTGTTGATTTCTAGCAACGACACCACTGTCAGAATTAAGATTATCGTGGGCTTTAGTTTTAGCTAGAGTGAACCAACTGATCATTAACTAAACAACTAAACTGATCACCTGTGAACATAGTTACCACATGTCTGTTTCCAGAAGATACTAAGATTTATTGAGTATTCTTGCAATTTTATTTTGTATGAAGCTAGTAGTTAAAAAAAAAATCACTGAGAATCATCAAAGTGTGATAAAACAAGCAATTAAGCCTGTTCCATTCTGGACACAGGACGTGTTAGCGCATTTTCATGTTATGTATCAGTACGTTTGTTAGCTTTCAGTAAATATTTGTAAATTTTGGAAATGTTTATAAATTCAATTGTGTAATGCATAGATCTGTCAAAAAAATATTGTAAAGACTTTTCTTTATATTTGAAAAAAAATTATTTTCCCTTAAATCTAACTACAAGTGGTTTGTGGTTACTGAAATAGGACTCATAATTGAAAACATTCGAAATTATAGTCATTTAATCGTCCGAAAACTCCGTCAATTGTTGCATAGCTCTGATACTTTCAATTAAACTCAGAACACAAGCTTACTATTTCATTTGATGAGTTTCTTAATAAATCTTGGTGAAACTACGTGCTGCAGTATTTCGCACCAAATGAATGGGTTATTGAACGTACAAGTTGTATAAGCCCCTTCGGAGTCCTGAAGCCCGGCCCTCAGAGGTCCTATCGCGAAATGAACTTTTGATGTACACATGGCAGGCCAAGACCTACAAAATGATATATACATCATGGGTCTAGGACTTATGGTTGCTGAGATATAGGGCGCTCCTTTATTAATATAGCTTATATAGTAAAAAAACGATACTTTATAAGCCCCCTTTTACGGTCCTCAGAGGTCAGATCGCGAAATGAACTGTTGATGTACACTTAGCAGGCCAAGACGACCTACAAAATGATATATACATCATGGGTCTAGGACTTATGGTTGTTGAGATCTAGGGTGATGACGGACAGACAGACAGACAGACATCCAGACAAAACGGAGACAATAGAGCATTTTTTTTCGAAAATGCTCTAAAAAGGGCCAAATTTTTTAAGGCCTTAGACTAAAGCCTCTGGTTATCTTAATGATTAATCTGGCCCTGTGTCTGCCACCCTTTGGATTATACAATAATACAAATTATCTTTCCTGAATCCTGAGTTAATACAAAAATTAAATACCACGGCGACAGTGTAGGAGGTAACTGTGAGTTAGCCGAGACTGAATGAAGGAAGGCAGATAAGCAGTACTTATGGCTATCATGACTGGCATCGTTTACTGTGAGCCGGCACGGTGTGTAGTCATGACAACCATAAACATTAGTGTAACCGTTGGCTTAAGGCAATGTTTTTACAATCGTGAATTAGGAGCATTAGCATAGCGTTAACAGATTTCAGAAAGAACAAGAGTTTTTTTTTCTTTAAATGGAAAATAATGATTGCCACTGAATATAAAATATAGATAATAAGATACATTTGTTGGGGGATTATGAGGGAGGAGTAACGAAATATAATACCGTGATATTAAGTGAGTTAATTACGACGCTATTTTAAATATCTATTTTAAGGTGGTCGACACACCGATGCAAGGTTTCAGCTACTTTGTTTTGCTATTTTTTTTTAATTTTTTAAGCCACACCAGCCATTTTTGGCACATGCATTCAACAGATCAATTAATGAACAAAGAAATTAAAAAAAATATTTAAAAAGTTTATGAAAAATGTATTATGTGACTTTTTGGGGTGAAAAAGTGTAATTTCAAGACATATTTTCAAAGAACCAATTTTTAAAATCTATTGTAGAAATCATAAAAAAACTTTGCACAAATGTTATAATGAGTGTGTTTCAAACAAACGTCCATTTTTTTTTTTTTAGAAAAAATGGAAAATAAATAAACTGTGAATTTTTTATTTCGGCACACTCCAAAAAGTTAAATTTTTTGGGGGGTTATGTAAGGAAAAAAAATATTAAAAAATTCTATTTTTTTTTTTCCAAAAAAAAATTGGAGAACTGTCAGCAATAGATATAAGAATAAGCATGCAAAATTGTAAGCTTATATCTTAAGTAGTTTTTGTGAAAGTGTCGAAAAAATAACAAGATTTTTTTTTAAAAAAGCGATTTTGAGAAAACCGCAAAAAAAAACTGTCAAAAACCTCTAATAAACAAAATACATGGCCTAAAAAGGATAGTTAATGATTAGACCGTAATAGTAAGCCATATTTCAATATGAAAAAACAATTTTCACACTATAAAAATCAGCAGACAAAAAAAACAACTTTTTTTTTGTATCGGGAATTCCCTGTTCTATTTTTAGACACCTGGGTTACCATAAGGACATTAATGGAAAGAGAGAAATTCCAATTAATGAACATGCAAGTACAACTGCAAGTATAGGTATACAATACATGCTGCAAGAACGATTACAAATACAAGTACCTCAGCCTCAGATACTAAAAATAAAAGTACCGAGTTAGCATTGCTTGCACCGTAATGGGCCAGTGCAATGATTCATTTGAGTACCATTGTGTAGAACATTTCTCGTTCACCTAAATATTGACATTCAGACTACGTGTGCAAAAATTTCAAAACATTTTAGGTACATTCTATAAATAACTTCAAGAAGTACTGAAATCACCAATCAGATGGAATCCATTTTGAAATGGATGTGGTGTGAAAGTTATTCTGTCATGCCACAATCAATAATTGGTCTGTTCCAATATGGAAGTGCTGTCTAGTAGAATTACTATTGCAATGTCACGCGATGTTTTTATTAGATTTGAAAATGAAACTCTAATATGTAATCAGTATTATAATAATACCAAACAAGTGAAGTACTACTACATCGAACTTCGTCAAGCCTTTACAATCAATTTATCCTGGTTACTTCAGTTAGTAGTGGTTACTTCAGTTAGTAGTTGTTACTTCAGTTAGTAGTGATTACTTCAGTTAGTAGTGGTTACTTCATTTAGCAGTGGTTACTTCATTTAGTAGTGGTTACTTCAGTTAGTCGTGGTTACTACAGTTAGTAGTGGTTACTTCAGTTTGCAGTGGTTACTTCAGTTAGCAGTGGTTACTTCAGTTAGTAGTGGTTACTTCAGTTAGTAGTGGTTACTTCAGTTAGTAGTGGTTACTTCAGTTAGTAGTGGTGGTTACTTCAGCTGATTTTTGCTGATGATTTAAATAAAAAATAACTTGTATACATAAAAACGTTGGAAGATGTTATATGTGTACTCAAACTCTGTAAATAGATCCACTCAGGTTATGTATCATGTACAAAAGAAATGTTCATTTTTTTTATTATTGGGGCACATTATCATTTAAGGGTCGGCAACATATTATGTAGGCCTATACTGTATTCTACCGCCACTGGTGGGAGGAAGGAGGCAGATGTCATGTATTTATACAGACGCAGATTAAAATAGGTCCCATAAGTGAAATAGTGGGGCCACTTTGGAAAGCCAGAATCAGGGAAGATTACAAGCTTATAATATGGGGGCCCTTTAGAGACAGGGAAGATTAAAAGTGCATAATATGGGGCCCTTTAGAGATAATGAAGATTACAAGGGTAAAATTTGGGGGGTTATTTAGAGACAGGGAAGATTACAAGCGTAAAATATGGGCCCCTTGAGAAGTCAAGCTCAAATTGTTCCCACCATATTTATAGCTCTAATCAATAAGTTTGTTTGTTTATTCGTTGTTGTTGTTGTGTGTGTGTATGGGGGGGTAGTTTGAATTACATGCGAAAAAATAACAATTCTCGACATATGACCATCAGTGCTAGACATAAATAAGAATCTGAAGATAAATACTTGATCCAAGTTGATTTTATTCTGCTGCCTCCGAAGAACCCAAAAAAAATCGTATTTCATGTAAGAAAAACTGGAGACAAGGACACACACAAAAAAAGCAAAAGCTGTATTCGAATTATTTTTAGTTCAATGTTTCACCAACCTAAAGTACAAGCAAACAAGTGTGATATTATGGAGTTAAAAATCAAATCCTGATAACTTTGTGTGGTAAAGATGACGGCAGTAAAAAAACTAGTTCACGATGTATACCTTACTTTTAAGTCCATTTAAAAGAAATTGGACTTTGGTTTACTGGTTTATGTTCAGGGACAGTAATCCACTACTTCATGTTACTGTTGATATTTCTTTATAACTCGATTATTTCCCGTAACGAGTGACGTGATCAGTGAATCAACGTGGCATTTTTTATTTAAGTGTTCCAAATGGGTTACCATCCACAGAATATTAAATAAAAAGAAACATTTTCAAGGAAATTACAACCAGTCCAAATCAGATCCTACAGAATGTAATTTACCTTATATTATGCTCCCACTTATTACAGAATATATCAACTTAACATACTTGAAAAGTTTGAAATAATTGATCATTTTGTCATAGATTGAGCTTAGCCATATATGAAAAAACTTGGGCCCTTCTGATCACACAGATACAACTAGGGCTCATCTGATAACACAATTACAACTAGGGCCCATCAGATAATACAATTACAACTAGGGCCCATCTGATAACACAATTACAACTAGAGCCCGTCTGATAACACAACTACAACTAGGGCCCATCTGATAACACAATTACAACTAGGGCCCGTCTGATAACACAATTACAACTAGGGCCCATCTGATAACACAATTACAACTAGGGCCCGTCTGATAACACAATTACAACTAGAGCCCGTCTGATAACACAATTACAACTAGGGCCCATCAGATAACACAACTACAACTAGGGCCCCTCTGATCACACGTGACAACTACAGTCCCTCTGATCACACATTGAAAAAGTCATTTAGTTTTAGATTACAGAACCGTATGGGGTATTTATGGCAAGAGCCCATACATGTGCTCGGATAGCCCCCACCCTTGCGGTGCCCCTGCAATGTATCTCTTGAACGTGCCGCCACTTCTCTGGATACCCAAAATAAGACTAACATTCAGTTTAATGTTATGTTATATTTTTTTTTTAAATATAAATTCACATGGAGATCAATAACTAATTAAAGTTATTTTGAGAAGTGTATCTCTTCAATGTGATAAGCTGGTGTAAATTATACGCACACCAAACACATACAAACAAACACCAGACACACACACACATACACAAATACTCACCAGAGACATACAAACACACACACACACACCAGACACACAAACACACATCAGACACATACAAACACACACCAGACACACAGACATACACAAATACTCACCACACAAATACAAACACATACACACACACCAGACACACACACATACACAAATACTCACCAGAGACATACAAACACACACACACACCAGACACACAAACACACATCAGACAAATACAAACACACACCAGACACACACACACATACACAAATACTCACCAGACAAATACAAACACATACACACACACCAGACACACACACACACAAACAACAACAAGGAGGTACATTAATGTTTTCATTTGTAAAAAGCAAATAAAGTAACTCCATCTGACAACGGTCAATACAGACATATAAAATGCACTCACTTGTCATAGTTTTTTGTATATAGTAAAATTATAATGTTTCTTTTCGAATTAAAATATAAGCAGCGAAATAACAAAAAACAAAAATAAACACTTTCTTTTTTTTTCTAATTTTAGTAGGGGTGTGTCGGATCCGTTTTTTCTAACCGGATCCGGATCCGGTTTTTCTTATGCGAAACCCGGCGGATCCGGTACCGGATCTGGATTATTATTCCGGATTTTGGTACTTTGCAGATACCGTTAAATCTGATGGGTTGGATGCCTTCTGAACAGAAATGGCTATATGACATTGGCTGATTGGAAGTTGGAAGTGAAGAACTTTGAAATAAATTAGAAATTATTCAGAAATCACTGAAATCAGAATATAACGCAGATTGGTAAAAAGTTATTATCCATATAGGCCCGTAGCCAGGAATATTGGATGGGGGAGCCGAAGACATTTTCGGGGGGCAAAGAAATTTTTTTTCGGGGGGGGGGGGGGGTTGCCGAAGAAATCATCCTGGGGGAGGGGGGTCCAAAACTGTTTTCATTGTTGAAAATTGGTCTTAGAAAAAAAATATTTCGAAAATTTAATAAAGTATTACCTAAAATTGCGATAACGGGGGGGGGGGGCATGCCCCCCGGTCCCTCCCCCTAAATCCGCCCCTGGTGGGGTAGAATAAATGTTCTGAGGAGGGGGGGGGCAAGAAATTTTTTGCAGTTCCATATCTGGAATGGTGCATTTTAGTACCGATTGTTTATCTATTAATTATAAATATATAATTTTAACCAGGCTTGCGGAGCCGCCAATTTTTTTCCGGCTCCGGCTCCCACAAATTTGACGGCTCCTGCTCAGGCTCCCTATTAAGATAGTATCACACGAGACAAAAAATTGTGTAATTGCGCCACGCAATCATGCGCTGATAAAAAGTTTTGCAAATTTTGCCGCGTTCACCCCAATACTCAGGAACCGTGAAAAATATACGCATGTCGGTTTTACTAAAAACAAACCATTTCAGTGCATCCAGAATCAAATCATTATTTTCGACCGATGTTTCACGAGTAGCCATTTTCATAAGTAATAAAAAGTTATTTCAATGATCAAATTAGCAAATAGTAAAATGATAATTTATTTAACATATTTTAAAGACTTCAGTATTTTTATTTATTTTTTTATAAATTCGAAGTGACTATTCGGACCCGGGTACCAATAAACTCCGATTTTTATTCGGAACCCGTCCCAATAAAGTCTTATTGTTATCCGGACCCGTGGCAAATATGCACTTAGCTTAGCTATACATACACTTTATTATATTTGAATTGTATGATTTAATCGTTACTCAGTGTCTAGGGTTCCACTAAGCGGACTCTGTATTATTATTTTTTCGGGTTCCGTCTAATAAAGTTTAAATATAGCTAAGCTTAGTACATATTTGCCACGGGTCCGAATAACGATCGGATTTTATTGGGACCCGGGTCCGAATAGCACAGCCTTATAAATGTATCTACTCTATTTCAGATATTCTGTTTATAATAAAATTGTTAGATACATAAAGCAACCATTTTGTTTTTAGTCTATTACAAATTTGCGGTCAAATAATACACGAAATGACGCGTTCTATTTGTCGTCGTAGTAAAAAGTTATTTTTAAATGATTGATACAATTATTCTATGAAATGAAACTGTTTTACCTTTATATATAACAAAAAAAAACATGCCATTAAAAATATTTTGGAGGGTAAACAAGATTTAAAACGAACACAAAACGATTCCCTGTTAAAGATTTCTTGTGGTGATATGCGTGTTACTGTTGTGGCGTTCGTAAAACATGACAACATTTCAAATTGTAGGAGGCAAACAATCAAACAAATTTGCAATTTTAAAGCTAAAAAAAAATTCTGCTGTAAAAAAAAAAACCTTTGGGAGCCGTGGAGCCGCCAGATGTTTTCGGCTCCAGCTACGGCTACAGCACAAAGTAACGGCTCCTGGCTCCTCGGCTCCGGCTCCGCAAGCCTGCTGAGCGCCGCGGGCCGCGGCTACGTCATATTGTCGTTTAAACCAAAGAACACAAATCATAGCGCAAGCGAGAATCGCCGAAGATAGCTTGGTGACATAGAGATCACCAAAGACCTTTAAATTTATACTAGACAGCTAACGTAATGTTAATTTTTACTCAAAAATGTAACCATTTTTAACAATTGAGTGAACGATAATATAAATCAAAATTTTTTAAAAGCATATTTGACTTTTAATTCCTTGTTTAAATAGAATTATAATAACCTTTATTATAAAACAGAATTAAAAATAAAACAAGATGGGAAGGAATTGCTTTTAATGGAAGACGTTACGTTAGGGTTAGGGTTAGATTACCAACTCAGTGACTTGTTATATTAATTAGTGTTAGAGAATAAGTGTTTCTTCACGGAAATTTCAGAATGGAAAAATATTCTTTTTTTTCATTTTACAATATTTAATATTCATATTTGAACTATTTTTTCAACAGGAAATCTTGTGGGTGATGCAGTTTAATTTAATAACAAAGAAGACATCTTTTCCATCTCTCAGAGAAATCGAAATAACTTAAATGTTGAATTTATCAAAAACCATTCATTTCTGTTATTAATTTTGTCATGAAGGTGGCGGGCTGGAGGCCAGGCGCTTGGGCAGTATAGTTGCTTATTTTTTCAGTAACAACGTCATTGGTGATTGCGGTTAAGATGACGTCACGAATAATAATTACTCATCCCCGCACTATCATGTATGGGATTGGGCCGATTGGCCACTATTAGCGGTGCTGACTCTGGCCTCTGGTATGTTCAAAACATTAAAAAAGCTCAACGCTCGAAACAATCGATTAATGTATCGTGATCGTGTGGAATTCGGGAAAGAGAATTACTTTTATTTTATCCGGTGAGTCACAAAATCTGGCAAATTCCAAAACCGGTATATTTCGGAATCCGGAATCCGGTTATTCCGGATACATGTAAATCCGGCAGAACCGGATTTCACCGGATAGTGCAAAATCCGGCGATCCGGATTCCGGCACACCCCTAAATTTTAGTATTTCTCCTGACGTGTAAACAAATACAGTAAACAACTCTATAGTCTACCAATGGACAACCGTAACTTGTCAAATGGCTTGGGCTATTCTGAGGTAACTCGAGCTCAGACGTTCTTCATGTGGGGGGAGAGTTACTTCCCCCCATCACACAGTGAATACGTCCTGGTCAATGAAGGCTTGGTACCACTGAACATTAGCCAGTCATTTCTTCGAAAGTCGATTAGTATTGACCGGAATTATGTCAGGATCACGAAATGACTTAAAAATGAGACTATCTTGTGTACAGTTATATTTTTTTATGATGGGAATTAACAGCATTATTTCGTTATTATCGGTGTAATGTACGACTTGTAGTTTTTATTTATTTATTGTTTGCTTTTTATTCTTTATTACTGCGGTTTGAAAAATTATTGTAGAATATTATGTATTTTCACCATAAATTCTATTATTTTATTACAGTCGTATTGATTGTTGGGTGCCCAATGTTTGTTTGTCAGATGCCAGGAATGGCCACCCACGTAGCAGACGTGAACCGCACAAGTCTATTTAACAAGATTTAGTGATAAAGAAAACAAAACCAACTCAAAAGAGGCTGCACCAAACTCAGTTTTATTTCTTTATTACATAAGTTGCCAGCTTGATTAGTCATTGCACTGAATATTAAGTATGTATTTCAAAGGTAAATACTTGTATTGCAATATTTGAACTGAATGCTATGAAATTGGTTTTCTTTGTCGTAGCTAATGAATCTAACAAAAATGCTAGCTTATTAGTTTGGTTAACACCGTTTTCAATTAAAATTTGTAAATTTCATATTTTTTAAACACTGAAGTTTAAAATGTAAATGTATGTAAACAAATTAGACTTCTACTTCGACTAAATATTTAAATTTTAGATCCATATATAAGAATATTACTCGCTAGTACTACAACAATCATGAGATATCTGAATCTATCACAAGATATCTGAATTTATCACTTTCATTATATATCTGAAGTGAATGTATCACAACAATGTAACTATGGAACTACTATATATCTCCAAATTTAATTCACTTGACGTGTTTTGTAAGACTGAAATGAGCAAAGATTTCATTTGTTGATGGTTTATCTAGAAAGTCACATGCGTGGCGATGTGGTGAGGAGATTGTGAGTCAGAGCAGGATGTTGCAGGTTGCAAGTTTCAATCTCAGCGAATTCAAACGTCTTATGACCTCAATCGTCTGGCAGTCGTCTGCATTGAGAAACAGACACCACAGAATTGTGTCGATATTTACAACTTCCACCTATACATCGTACTCTGATAACATCTGATCTGTACAGTTCCTGGCAGGTTCAATTATCATACTTTGATATCGTTTCTTAAGTACAGTTTTTGCTTTGCTCAAATGCTTTTTTTTACCTTTCATATTGGGAAGAGAGCACCAGAAATGTAACTCGCACAGTGTGTTACAATAGCCAGCTACAGCTCTCATCTCTGCCAAGTCGCCCGAGTCCACTGCTAGAGGGTAAAGATATTTGTCATTATGTGCTTTCAAGAGATTATGTGAAAAAAAAAAATGAAAAGTTTGCATGTTACGTCCAAACATTATGAAATAATCATATTTGATTTCCTTAGGGAACTTCTAACACAATGTGTTGTGCTTGTGTTATCGAGTCGCAAGAATGAACGGAGATTTCCGTTGTGACAGATTTCCAAAAATGTTGCATGCTGACAGACATATAGATATCAAATGTATAAGCATCCTTTATCAGAGGTCAGGGACCATTTACATATTATATAACGCCAAAACCCTACCCCCCCTCTATAAAGCACAGCTAAGAGCCCCGCCCCCCGTAGTTACGAAATGCCACTCCCTTACTACCCCATGCGTTATACAATATACATCATTACGTATAACCAGGAGCTGGTTTAACCTTTAGGCGAATAAGAACTGTCAGACAGGGCCCGGTTTTGAAAAAAAAATATTTTAAGGGATCCCCCCCTCCCATATTTACAAGTGATTGCCTTAACCGCTTTTCCCCCAAGAGCCCTTAATTACTTTGCGTAGGGCCCCAAATTCACCTTTACCTATGACCTTCAAGTACGTAAGAACCGCTGTGCCGCAGTGACGTAGCGAGCTTAACTCACGCCCCGGGGCACAATACCTTTTTAGCGCCCCCCCCCCATTTGAAAACCATATATTATGTAGAATATAACATTTGGCGCCCCTTTGTGAGTAGCGCCCGGGGCATGATGTCCCCTTGCCCCCCGCCACTACGCTACTGCTATGCCAACACGAATTTTGAGTTAGATAAATTGAATCAAAATAATGAGAATGTGAAAAGGACAAGATGTATGCTGGCGAGAAAATGTGGCGAGGACTAGATGCATGCTGGCGAGAAAAGGTGGCGAGGACTAGATGCATGCTGGCGAGAAAATGTGGCGAGGACTAGATGCATGCTGGCGAGAAAATGTGGCGAGGACAAGATGCATGCTGGCGAGAAAATGTGGCGAGGACTAGATGCATGCTGGCGAGAAAATGTGGCGAGGACTAGATGCATGCTGGCGAGAAAATGTGGCGAGGACTAGATGCATGCTGGCGAGAAAATGTGGCGAGGACTAGATGATGCTGGCGAGAAAATGTGGTGAGGACTAGATGCATGCTGGCGAGGAAATGTGGCGAGGACTAGATGCATGCTGGCGAGAAAATGTGGAGAGGACAAGATGTATGCTGGCGAGGATTTATAACTACCATTGTGTGTACAAACGATTTTATTATTTATGTTTACTTATTTTTTGTTTTTTGTTTTTAAAATGGAATCTTCGTATAAATATTGATAACTATAATTTATATGTATTATCAACTTAAACTTGATATAAGAATATATCAAAGGATTGGGAAATGTAAATGTTGAGAGAAAAACGGACAGCCACGTATGTGGACTAACATGTAGAACTATAGAGGACGTACAGTACATGGATAGCTAGGTAGACAGACACACAGTACATGGATAGCTAGGTAGACAGACATACAGTACATAGATAGCTAGGTAGACAGACACACAGTACATGGATAGCTAGGTAGACAGACATACAGTACATGAATAGCTAGGTAGACAGACATACAGTACATAGATAGCTAGGTAGACAGACATGTAGTACAAGAATAGCTAGGTAGACAGACATACAGTACATGAATAGCTAGGTAGACAGACATACAGTACATGAATAGCTAGGTAGACATACATACAGTATATGGATAGCTAGGTAGACAGACATACAGTACATGGATAGCTAGGTAGACAAACATACAGTACAGGCATAGCTAGGTAGACAGATATACAGTACAGGCGTAGTTAGGTAGACAGACATACAGTACATGAATAGCTAGGTAGACAGATATACAGTACATGAATAGCTAGGTAGACAGACATACAATACTGGCATAGCTAGGTAACAGACTTGCAGTACAGGCACGTCTAGGTAAACAAGTAAAGACATGCAGTTAATCAGACAGACTAAATCAGTCAGAGATCTAGAAGGACGGATTGAAAGAGACATTAACACAGACTTGCATTCAAATGGAACATCATTCAGACAAACAATCAGACGAATAGATTGATAAAAAAAAAACAATTCAAATCTTTAAATGTCTTACCGTATTCTCCATAGTTTGCCAGGGTGTGGCATAGCAACCGTTGAGTCTGAGTATGTCAACCCCTCCTGCAGTCTAACTTGCAGATGTCAATAATACTCCGCCAGCAATTTACTTTATCTTATTCCTTATGTTTCTTGACTGCAGCCATGACAAGACACAGCTCCCTAGCCTTATATGGAGATATTGGCTGAATACAAAAATATAGTCTATACGGCAACATTACGACTAGACTAAACGCCACGAAAGCGAAATTGGATTATATTGTGCTTTGTCACAAAGTCGGTTGAAGTTTGTAGCGAGTTATCTCGTTGGCTTGTAGTAGTACTCTCTACAAACTAAACGATGTCAATTAATTGTGCATCATAGATTTGTTCTAAGAGTTTACGTAAAAGTGTGTTCTTTCACATGGGTTTCTGTTAAACGGATCCACTCAGAACAACTTGTGGGGTGCCAGTATTGTATAGTGGTGTTTATGTGAGTGCCAGTATTGTAAAGTGGTGTTTATGTGCTGTGTTTCCTCCTGTTAGGATGTGTGATGTCGACATAGCTGGTATTGTCCTGGACAACGGATCGGGGATGTGTAAGGCCGGTTTTGCAGGGGATGACGCCCCAAGGTCTGTGTTCCCCTCCATCGTAGGCAGACCAAGACACCAGGTGAAATAAATATTACATTAGCTAAACACTGATTTTCATAATCATTTTAAATAATTAACTTTGCCTCTACAAAATCTTTCATTTGTCTATCAATCCCCGGATAGACAATATTCTATTTCTAATGCTTTATGCTATTTACTCTTGTAAGCCAAACCTTAATGAAACATATCCTTCAATGTTACATATTATGACCTCAGGGTGTCATGGTAGGGATGGGACACAAAGACACTTACGTCGGGGATGAGGCTCAGTCCAAGAGGGGGATCTTGACACTCAAATACCCCATTGAGCATGGTATAGTGACCAACTGGGACGACATGGAGGTAAGTAATTAGGTCAAATCAAAATATCTACTAACATGTTACTTATCAGTGATTGAATGTTTACCAAATAAATGTAGCATCAACACAACCCCAATAGTTCAACAGAGATTTTTTTTTGTTTGTAAAAGGTATAAATGAGTGATAAATAATCAAACATCGCTTAAATTGATGTAAAACGATTAATTGAGTGATAAATGATCAAACATCGCTAAATTTGATAAGCCAAACATAAATTCGGAATTAAATGTTTAAATAACTTTAAATACATGTAAACATTTGTTATGAACGTGTAACAGAGCTAATCAGTCACAAAGTCGTGGGTTCCAGCCAGTGGCGCAACCAGGGGAGCAGGGGGGGGGGGTTGAGACCCCACCTCCCGGACCAAATCATCAATACATATTTAACTATATAAAGTTACTAAAAAGACTGTCAAACTGTCTTTTTTCTATATGTGAGCCCTCTCTCCCACAGCATTTTTTGCTGGTTGCGCAACTGATTCCAGCCCCGCTGAGTACCAAGACTATTCTCATGTCCGATCAATGTCCCTAAGTCCACCCAGCTTACAAATGGCTACATGATGTTTGCTGGGGAAAGTGAAGGCGGCTGGGTATTGTACTAAACACACCATGCCATAGAAAAGCCGTCAGTATATAACTAGGTGAACTCTACTTCATCAGACCCTGATGTAAAGGCATATAATGCATCTTTACCTACAATATATATTATAAAAAAGTACATTGCTAGCTCTTGAAACATTTATCAAACATTGACATACAAACTACAAGAAAACAAACATTGACATACAAACTCCAAGAAAACAAACATTGACATACAAACTCCAAGAAAACAAACATTGATATACAAACTACAAGAAAACAAACATTGACATGCAAACTCCAAGAAAACAAACATTTACATACAAACTCCAAGAAAACAAACATTGACATACAAACTCCAAGAAAACAAACACTTACATACAAACTCCAAGAAAACAAACACTGACATACAAACTCCAAGAAAACAAACATTGACATACAAACTTCAAGAAAACAAACATTGACATACAAACTCCAAGAAAACAAACATTGACATACAAACTCCAAGAAAACAAACATTGACATACAAACTCCAAGAAAACAAACACTGACATACAAACTCCAAGAAAACAAACACTGACATACAAATCCAAGAAAACAAACATTGACATACAAACTCCAAGAAAATAAACATTGACATACAAACTCCAAGAAAAGAAAATGCGTTTGGTGAATGAGACTAAAGAGGAAATACTTCATATGTACAATTTAAATGTTTTTTGACCTGTACTTTCTTTTGTACAGAGAATCTGGCACCACACATTCTACAACGAACTTCGTGTGGCCCCAGAGGAACACCCGGTCATGATGACTGAGGCACCGCTGAATCCTAAAGTCAACAGAGAGAAGATGCTGCAGATCATGTTTGAAACTTTCAATACACCTGCATTTTACGTGGCCATACAGGTAGAATATAGTATTTGGATATATTAGTTCAACATTTTATGTGATTTTTACAGGTAGAACATTGTATTTAGATATATTAGTTTAACATTTTATGTGATCATACAGGTAGAACATTGTATTTAGATATATTAGTTTAACATTTTACGTGGCCATACAGGTAGAACATTGTATTTGGATATATTAGTTCAACATTGTATGTGACCATACAGGTAGGACATTGTATTTGGATATATTAGTTCAACATTGTATGTGACCATACAGGTAGGACATTGTATTTGGATATATTAGTTCAACATTTTATGTGACCATACAGGTAGGACATTGTATTTAGATATATTAGTTCAACATTTTAAGTGACCACAATGGTTAAACATTGTATTTTGATATATTAGTTCAACATTTTATGTGACCATAAACGTTGTATATGTCAATGACTATGTAGGCAAAATCGTGTGTTTTCTCATGACGTGTATAACTTTGAAAACATCTATAGGGATCAATTTGTATATCTAACGATCATAGGAAATGTTTTCTGCAGTCATTTAGAGATACTGAAAGATCGTTTAGAAATAGAGATATGAGAGTTATAGATAAAACTGAAATGCGTGTATTGTTGGTCTGTTGATTAAAGTAAATGATATACAAGATGGTTATGTTGTAATACATCATTGGCTCCCGTTGATACGGCTAAGCCAGTCGTTAATGTACTACACACTAATTGTTAATGTACTTCACACAAATATTGTTGATGTAATGCACACTAATTGTTGATGTAATGCACACAAATATTGTTGATGTAATGCACAAATATTGTTGATGTAATGCACACAAATTGTTGATGTACTGCACACAAATTGTTGATGTACTGCACACAAATAGTTGACGTACTGCACACAAATTGATGACGTACTGCACACAAATATAATTTAGGCTCTAATAGCCTAAAAAACCACCAAAGTGATTGAAATAATATTTGAATTATCTAAATTTAATCATCGAAGGTAAGCAGTTGTTGGTTTCGCCATGTTGAAATATGTAATATGCTCTAGATAGAAAGATGTGTAATATACGCTAGATAGAAAGATGTGTAATATACGCTAGATAGAAAGATGTGTAATATACGCTAGATAGAAAGATGTGTAATATACGCTAGATAGAAAGATGTGTAATATACGCTAGATAGAAAGATGTGTAATATACGCTAGATAGAAAGATGTGTAATATACGCTAGATAGAAAGATGTGTAATATACGCTAGATAGAAAGATGTGTAATATACGCTAGATAGAAAGATGTGTAATATACGCTAGATAGAAAGATGTGTAATATACTCTACATAGAAAAATATGTAATAAACGCTAGAATGAAAAAATATAAACAGTAGAGACCATATAAAAGAATAAGTTCAATCGTTGAAGCCAGTCAAGTGTTTTATGTTTAACTTGTGTAATTCAAGATTGTGTATTCCAGTGAGTGTCTGGTGGTGAACTCACTTCATCGATTGGACAATCTGCACTGCACAGAGGTTCTCAATCTACTCGCTGTGTATTTTTAAAGGCCCTGTCTATCTGTAATTGAGTGCACATTTATTCTAACATCAATAAACATCTCACGTCTGCTGCAATAAAAAAAATAATGGATGCCATTTCTTTCACTTCAGTAATTTATAGTGAGTCAGTATCGGTTAAAAAATAAACTTCGACATAAAATTTTTCAGTTGTTGATAATTAAGAAATGAATGATTAAATTCCAATTATTAACGAAATCGTTTTAATTATGAAGATGACAATTTATTTAACCCGTTAGAAGTTTTTCTTGACTTGTCAATTTTTCTCATAATCGTCCTCACTCACATGTTGATGTTTCAATTTCATTATTGCGACACTGTGTCTTCCGTCTTGCTGAACGTCTACCGTCTTATTGAACTTCTACCGTCTTATTGAACGTCTACCGTCTTATTGAACTTCTAACTTCTTTCATTTATATAAATAATAGGCCTATTAATTTTTAGAGGGAAAAAAACTACCGGAGTTTTTTTTTGTTGTTTTTGTTTAAAGTATTTTGGAGTTGACTTATTTTCAAACTTAATGTTTATTTATCTCCGTGGTTTGATGTTTAAATGGGGCGTTTAGATTGAAAAGTAAAACTTTGTTTTGACAGTAAACATAAATGTACAGTCGATGAGTCCAATGGAAGTCAAAGAATACTACAATGGTGAAAAGTATATTGTTGACATGACGCTATACATGTTTTTTTTTTTTTCATTTTTTAACATATTAGCAATTCTCCCAGATTGTTTGAATAACAGTAATTGTTATACAGAAAAATAAAAAAAAAATTAAACAAATAGATTTTGTTTCATTTTGTGACTCAGCCACTTCGTCCAGTGGACTCCCCAAATATTGTCTAATAGTTCTATATTCTCTAATAGTTCTATATTCTCTAATAGTTCTATATTCTCTAATAGTTCTACATTGTCTAATAGTTCTATATTGTCTAATAGTTCTATATTGTCAAATAGTTCTACATTGTCTAATAGTTCTACATTGTCTAATAGTTCTATATTCTCTAATAGTTCTATATTCTCTAATAGTTCTATATTGTCTAATAGTTCTACATTGTCTAATAGTTCTATATTGTCTAATAGTTCTATATTGTCTAATAGTTCTACATTGTCTAATAGTTCTACATTGTCTAATAGTTCTATATTGTCTAATAGTTCTATATTTTTTTTATATTTCTACATTGTCTAATAGTTCTACATTGTCTAATAGTTCTATATTGTCTAATAGTTCTATATTGTCTAATAGTTCTACATTGTCTAATAGTTCTACATTGTCTAATAGTTCTATATTGTCTAATAGTTCTATATTTTTTTAATATTTCTACATTGTCTAATAGTTCTATATTGTCTAATAGTTTTATATTGTCTAATAGTTCTACATTGTCTAATAGTTCTACATTGTCTAATAGTTCTACATTGTCTAATAGTTCTATATTGAAACTGTCTTATACAATATGTATGGATGAGACAATCAATTAATGTTTACAGCTGCGTACAAATAAAAGTACCAATTAAAATAAAAGAATTTGAATGTTTCCGTTGCTTGTCACCATTCAAACTGACCTTTCATTGTGACCTTTCATTGTGACCCATTCAGTAGTTGGCATTCAATTTTATTTTTAAATTCAAACACTTTAATGAGAATTTGGAGTATTTTTATTGTATGTAAAAAAATTCATAAAGCGCAAAAACTTTATTTTTTAATCTCAATCTCGGAGTCTCAGTTGGTAAAGGTTGGGAACCTTTCTTCATGCCATGTCACCGTTGGGTTGTTGTTCGATTGGAAAGTGTCACTAGAAAAACTTTCCATGTAGGTTGTGTTTGTCGTCTGGTGAAATCGATACAACTTGTTCCTGCCTAGAGCAGGTCCCAAGCTCATCACGTGACACACAATTGACAGTTTGATTTCTTATCACAACTACCGCGGGATATATAGGCAGACTAGTTCCACACATTTGATACACAGCTCCATACATTTGATACATAGTTACAGACCAGTTCTATAATTTGATAAATAGCTACAGACCAGTTCCACAATTTGATACATAGTTACAGACCAGCTCCATACATTTGATACATAGCTACAGACCAGTTCCACACATTTGATACACAGTTACAGACCAGTTCCACACATTTGATACATAGCTACAGACCAGTTCCACACATTTGATACATAGTTACAGACCAGCTCCATACATTTGATACATTGTTATCAAGCTTATAATGTGATTATCTGTATCTTTGTGGTTATGTTAAATTCTGATCAAATATGTTGATGCATGAATTATGTCGTCGAGTGTGTCAGTGTTATGCATATGTCAAAGTAATTTATCTCGTTATAAAAATATTTATCAAATCACACCAGCGTTGGTCATTCATGGATTGCAGTGTCCGATTTTTTAGAAAGAGTGGTCCTAGCGGCTAGGGCAACCACCTGACGCATAATGGGAAGTGGGGAGGGGGGGAACATCGCGATAGAAGCGTTTTGGAGACAATATATAGACTACAGTTACAGTTCTAGGCCCCGCATTGAAAACATTCTGCCAAGGCCCCCGTGCATTTAACAGTAATACCAAGGCCGCCTCTGGTCCTGGGTTAGAGTTTCTCAGATCCTGGTGAATCAGCAATTCCATCCACTATGACCGACCGCTTTGAAATATTAATCTATTTCATTGTCGCCGCATTTCTCTTGCAGGCTGTGTTAAGCCTGTATGCGTCTGGTCGCACCACTGGCATTGTACTTGACTCTGGGGACGGAGTGACCCACACCGTGCCCATCTATGAAGGCTACGCCCTGCCCCATGCCATCATACGCATTGACCTGGCCGGTCGGGATTTAACAGACTACCTGATGAAAATCTTGACAGGTGAGGGGTCATTCAACTTACAGGTAGACGTTAGGTACACTGTCCTATTAGTTCTTTAACAAATAAAAAAGATAGACGAAGAAGAATACATTCATTTATATATATATAGGATCAACTAATAACTACGCAAATAATGGCTTTAAAAAAATACACTTATTCACCACACAGAACGAGGTTACAGCTTCACCACTTCCGCTGAAAGGGAGATAGTTCGAGATATTAAAGAGAAGTTATGCTACGTTGCCCTTGATTTTGAGGGAGAGATGAAAGCTTCGGTGGGCTCGTTGGAAATGGAACGTTCGTACGAGTTACCTGATGGGCAGATAATCACTGTAGGAAATGAACGTTTTAGGTAATTTCTCTTTTCATTATCATACAAACATGTTGATAACATTTAAACGAAAAATTATTTGTCAAGTTAGGTAACCACCCAGTGCCATCACTACTAAAGAGGCTTATTTTCCAGATCTATTTTCTATCAAATCTGACGCTTGGGATACTCCGACTTTGACAAAAAAGCCTCTAAATTCTATAAATCTCTGCCTAAAGCCTGCAAAAAAATAACCTAAGAATGTCTCTGACTTATACAATAAAGAAGAAACGATGTTTATGGTTAAAACTGTTATTTTTCAGATGTCCTGAAGCAATGTTTCAGCCATCTTTCATCGGGATGGAGCAAGCGGGAATTCACGAGACTACGTACAACTCCATTTTGAAATGTGACGTGGACATACGTAAAGATCTCTTCAACAACATCGTCCTTTCAGGGGGCACCACCATGTATACGGGCATCGGCGACCGCATGACTCAGGAGGTCAGCAGCCTCGCTCCCGGAGCCGTGAAGGTCAAGGTCATAGCCCCGCCGGAGAGGAAGTACTCCGTGTGGATCGGCGGCTCCATACTGGCGTCTCTGTCCACCTTCCAGCAGATGTGGATCACCAAGGGGGAGTACTCTGAGTCGGGGCCAGTCATTGTACACAGAAAGTGTTTTTAAACAAGTACATGACATTTTTAAAAAAAAGAAATTAAAATGAAATAAAAGATTTGCACTCTTGGTGCATGCAAGTTTTTCTTCCAAATTACATTTTGTTTCTGACTGAATGTCTAGAGTGATGATTCTCAAAAAAGTTGGCCCCGTACACATTTCAAGTCGGTCGGGACAAAATTTTAATTTCTAATTTAATGATCTATAATTTATAAATGCATAATTACAGCTTTACTTTACTATGCGCTACAAAACTAAAAATGTGTCTAAATGCAAAGTAAAGAGTGAATAATATATATATATATATATATATATATATATATATATATATATATACAATGTAAAGTAAAGAGTGAGTAGCCACTGAGTAGGTCTACTATATATTCAAATAATGACGTATTTATATTCTTTTTTTTTCTCGTAGTTTTTTATTTGAATGTGGGTCGAGAAAATAAAACTGTTGTTGAAGTGGGGCGGGCAGCGTTGAAATTCGAGAACCACTGGTATAGAACATGGGTGGCAAACTTTTTGAACCATGGGCCGAAATAGGATCATAAATTTGATTTGAGCCATGAGCAGATAGGTGGAGTGGAGCAAAGCGCGAGAAATTCAAACAGTCGAATGGGCCGGGCAACAGCTGAATGGGCCGGGCCGTATGCCCATGTCTGATTGAGAGGTTAAAGCAACATTTGCACGTCACTGTTCAAGGTTGTTCAGCAAGTCACATTACACAATTAAAAGTGTGGTACTGATAACTATGAGATAACCAAATAACTTTTTTGTCACAAAACTTTTACTATGAGCAGTGGCGTAGCGAGCTTAATAAGATACTACTGGCTTATTATACTGAGTATTATGTGAACAAGACTTAGCCCAGAAGATGCAGTTAGGGGAAACCCCTAGCCTAGCCCACACAGTAAACAAGAGTTGCGTCCGCTTGTGTATGACTTTGTGTACAATGAAGTCATTGAAGATACTGCCAGCTATATTTTAAAAATATGTAAACAAAGCTTAGACTAGCGGTTCACGGCCACCTTGACCTATTTAGAAGGCCGCGAGCCAGCTTCAGTTAGAGGATAGACCCAAGCTAGCGGTTTCAATAAGGGGAAACAACTTGCCGCACAGTAAACAAGAGTCATGCCTACTGGTCAAAGTGAATTATTTGTGCTAAAAATGTAAACAAAACACGTAAACTAAACAAATCTTGCTTTTATGTTTTACCGAGGATTGAAAACTTGTGTTGTAAATCTCACATATGAAACCAAGCCTGCTGTCATTTTGAAACAAAAGAAAAAAAGAAGAGCGGGACCTTTCAGAAGTCGGGGCCCAGAGCGCCCCTGTGTGCCCGCCGTAAAATCCGTCTCTGACGACACACATGTCATCCACCAAAAGACACAATCCATGAGATCCACCCGAATGAGACCATAAACCAATGTTTTGTTTACATTTTTAGCACAAATAATGGGGGAAAAAAATCCACAAGCCGTAAAGAAATGTTATGATTGTCACTTTTACTTTGGCCAGATATGTTATAACATTATCATCTTTCAATGTATAAGTGTTAACGTCTGTGTACATGCCTGTCTGTCTTTTCCCGTTCAAATTTCTTTACGGCTTGTGAATTTTTTTTTAACCCTTTGATGCTATGGACGACTTTAGTCGTTCACAGTCTCTCTGCCATGTCACATTTTTTTTTTGCTACGCAAAATTGCTAACGAAGACTATAGACGTTTTCATTAATTTTTACTAAAACTCAGTGGCGTCTCTAGGGGGGTGCGGACCGCACCGGGTGACACCCTCACAAGGGGTGACACCCTGCAAAATATCTAGTTTTAGGCCTATATTCTTATTTTGTAATTTAAAATAATTCAAAGCCGTATTTAATTTTTTAAAATAAATAAAAATATTTCCGATTATTAACAGCAAATGACTTTATAAGGCTTCGAAAAAAATTAATGCCACATATAAAAATTTCTCCGACTATTAACAGACACTGCGTACTTTTTATTATTAATTATTTTAATGAAATTATTGATATACTTGCACTGACCTACAGATATCAATTGTCGTTAAAATCCTGACCCCGGAAACGGAAAAAAATAATAATAAAGTCGCGCATGCGCACATATATACGGTCTCTGGAAAAAAAATATGGAGACCGGGGTGTCATGAAAGGGGTGACACCATGAGTTACCGCACCGGGAGACACCAACCCTAGTGACGCCACTGCTAAAACTAAACGTTTGTTTTAAGCCAAAGTTGGAGGGGAAGTCCATTGTCTAATTTTGCACATGTTTCACTAACAAAAATTTTAGAAAGTTGAGATTAAAGTTCATTTTATGGTATAATTAGACTGAAAACCCTGCGACACACCCACTTCACGCCCATTTTCTGTCCCGGTGTTCGGCTAAGTTTTAACACCGGATTATTTTTACTGCCCCGATTAGTTCGTTTTAACACTGTTAAATTTAGTGATTGTCGGAAACGTTCTAATGGAGCCTTGGAGAAAGAAACCCATTTATTATTTCTATATTTTATTATGGCAAGGGTGACCATCTCAATAAAACATAGTGTCAGAAATGAAAGATTTTGTTATCCGTCAGTCCAGGGGGAGAATAAAATGTTTGGACGGACCAAGAGTCGAGGCAGAAAATATGTATACAGAGTAGAAATATTCACTTCAGTGGGATAGGGGTGTGAGAGTTTTACTATTAGGGACAGTGAGACACGTGTAGAATGTCATTGTGGAAACACGGCTCACCATCTCCACCACTGATAATATCAACAGGGAAAGGAGTGGGCGGGCTAAAACTTCGTTAGGACAGTTTAAGCAGAGTACATTATACAGAGTAGAAACACACAGAGTACATTATACAGAGTAGAAACACACAGAGTACATTATACAGAGTAGAAACACACAGAGTACATTATACAGAGTAGAAACACACAGAGTACATTATACAGAGTAGAAACACACAGAGTACATTATACAGAGTAGGAACACACAGAGTACATTATACAGAGTAGAAACACACAGAGTACATTATACAGAGTAGGAACACACAGAGTACATTATACAGAGTAGAAACACACAGAGTACATTATACAGAGTAGGAACACACAGAGTACATTATACAGAGTAGAAACACACAGAGTACATTATACAGAGTAGGAACACACAGAGTACATTATACAGAGTAGAAACACACAGAGTACATTATACAGAGTAGAAACACACAGAGTACATTATACAGAGTAGGAACACACAGAGTACATTATACAGAGTAGAAACACACAGAGTACATTATACAGAGTAGGAACACACAGAGTACATTATACAGAGTAGAAACACACAGAGTACATTATACAGAGTAGAAACACACAGAGTACATTATACAGAGTAGGAACACACAGAGTACATTATACAGAGTAGAAACACACAGAGTACATTATACAGAGTAGAAACACACAGAGTACATTATACAGAGTAGAAACACACAGAGTACATTATACAGAGTAGAAACACACAGAGTACATTATACAGAGTAGAAACACACAGAGTACATTATACAGAGTAGAAACACACAGAGTACATTATACAGAGTAGAAACACACAGAGTACATTATACAGAGTAGAAACACACAGAGTACATTATACAGAGTAGAAACACACAGAGTACATTATACAGAGTAGAAACACACAGAGTACATTATACAGAGTAGAAACACACAGAGTACATTATACAGAGTAGAAACACACAGAGTACATTATACAGAGTAGAAACACACAGAGTACATTATACAGGTAGAAACACACAGAGTACATTATACAGAGTAGAAACACACAGAGTACATTATACAGAGTAGAAACACACAGAGTACATTATACAGAGTAGAAACACACAGAGTACATTATACAGAGTAGAAACACACAGAGTACATTATACAGAGTAGAAACACACAGAGTACATTATACAGAGTAGAAACACACAGAGTACATTATACAGAGTAGAAACACACAGAGTACATTATACAGAGTAGGAACACACAGAGTACATTATACAGAGTAGAAACACACAGAGTACATTATACAGAGTAGGAACACACAGAGTACATTATACAGAGTAGAAACACACAGAGTACATTATACAGAGTAGAAACACACAGAGTACATTATACAGAGTAGAAACACACAGAGTACATTATACAGAGTAGAAACACACAGAGTACATTATACAGAGTAGGAACACACAGAGTACATTATACAGAGTAGAAACACACAGAGTACATTATACAGAGTAGAAACACACAGGTACATTATACAGAGTAGAAACACACAGAGTACATTATACAGAGTAGGAACACACAGAGTACATTATACAGAGTAGAAACACACAGAGTACATTATACAGAGTAGGAACACACAGAGTACATTATACAGAGTAGGAACACACAGAGTACATTATACAGAGTAGGAACACACAGAGTACATTATACAGAGTAGAAACACACAGAGTACATTATACAGAGTAGGAACACACAGAGTACATTATACAGAGTAGGAACACACAGAGTACATTATACAGAGTAGAAACACACAGAGTACATTATACAGAGTAGAAACACACAGAGTACATTATACAGAGTAGAAACACACAGAGTACATTATACAGAGTAGAAACACACAGAGTACATTATACAGAGTAGAAACACACAGAGTACATTATACAGAGTAGGAACACACAGAGTACATTATACAGAGTAGAAACACACAGAGTACATTATACAGAGTAGAAACACACAGAGTACATTATACAGAGTAGAAACACACAGAGTACATTATACAGAGTAGGAACACACAGAGTACATTATACAGAGTAGAAACACACAGAGTACATTATACAGAGTAGAAACACACAGAGTACATTATACAGAGTAGAAACACACAGAGTACATTATACAGAGTAGGAACACACAGAGTACATTATACAGAGTAGAAACACACAGAGTACATTATACAGAGTAGGAACACACAGAGTACATTATACAGAGTAGGAACACACAGAGTACATTATACAGAGTAGAAACACACAGAGTACATTATACAGAGTAGAAACACACAGAGTAAAATTATACAGAGTAGGAACACACAGAGTACATTATACAGAGTAGGAACACACAGAGTACATTATACAGAGTAGGAACACACAGAGTACATTATACAGAGTAGGAACACACAGAGTACATTATACAGAGTAGAAACACACAGAGTACATTATACAGAGTAGGAACACACAGAGTACATTATACAGAGTAGAAACACACAGAGTACATTATACAGAGTAGAAACACACAGAGTACATTATACAGAGTAGGAACACACAGAGTAAAATTATACAGAGTAGGAACACACAGAGTACATTATACAGAGTAGAAACACACAGAGTACATTATACAGAGTAGAAACACACAGAGTACATTATACAGAGTAGAAACACACAGAGTACATTATACAGAGTAGAAACACACAGAGTACATTATACAGAGTAGAAACACACAGAGTACATTATACAGAGTAGAAACACACAGAGTACATTATACAGAGTAGAAACACACAGAGTACATTATACAGAGTAGAAACACACAGAGTACATTATACAGAGTAGGAACACACAGAGTACATTATACAGAGTAGAAACACACAGAGTACATTATACAGAGTAGAAACATGACGTTCAGGTGGGAGGGGAGACAATGGGGGTGTTAAAAAATTCTAGTTCGAATTTTAAGATAGAAATGCAAACATTATTGCGACAGTGACATGGGGAACACAGTATTTCCACAACAGACAATATTTGTTTATCAGTCCATCTAAAGGAGAGGTGCGTGGAATGTTTAGAATGACCAAGACTTTAGTGATGATTGTAAAACGTTATTTGGGGCTTGATGATAGAAGTCAGATTTATAACTTGTCTTAAAATAGAATTGTGGAAACACGGCTGACGGAAATATGCATATTGCTCGGGCTAAGAATGTATGTTATCTAAATGTATAAATATTTTCACTGCAACACATTAGAGCTGGCATCTTATTTAGCAGTTGATGAATTTAACTGCTGACCACAGCCCCGTAGCGTGAAAATTCTACAGCAGGGGGCCAGGCATTCTACAGCAGGGGCCAGGCATTCTACAGCAGGGGCCAGGCATTCTACAGCAGGGGCCAGGCATTGTAAAGGCCAGGCAATAGCAGGGGGGGCAGGTAATACATTTTACTATGTAGAGCAAATAAGCAGGGGGGGACAAAACAAAAAGTAAGAAGGCCCGCCCCCCCTGCCCCCCCGCACGCTACGGGCCTGGCTGACCATTTGTTTGAGAAAGTATGTACTAGTCAACCACAGATGTCATAAATAGGCTGGATCTGATTAGTTAATCGCTAAATATTCCACTGATAGATGGACCAGCGGTGTAGGGCTGTTAGTCCAGAAACATTTTCCGTCAACTGTTCAGCCAAAACCTCGTAACAAAAAGGAGCTCACAAGAAGGTGTGTCATGTGAGTTAAACAGAGTACTCACAGAGAATAGAGATACGTTTGCAAGGCATGTGACTTACTTATGTGTGTCACACCATATTTTGAAGTATTTTACTAAAAAATACATTCTTAAATCTATCTTGCATTAAAATAACTTTTATTTATTTATTAAAACAAATCAACATTATTTTTTTTACCTCAATCTACATTGTTACCTGGATTATTTCACTTTCTTCTCTCTCGATTTCCCTTCTTTAAATCTCCCTCTTTCTCTTTCAAGCCTAACTCCTCCCCAAACACCCCTAATTACACAGATATTAAAACTACCGTCATTTGCTTGCCACTCCCATAAAATTCCACCTAAACAGCTTAATTATGTGCAATTACAGTAACCTTGGGCGAAAGCTGGTGACAATACTCAACGACTACTAAAATATTCCGGGTACATTAAAATTGACCAACACCGTTGCGTTTCGTTGGTGTCCTGGGGCAATGCCTGGGGTCACATGAGGTCGAAAAAATAAATCAGCACAGGGAGAAAGTTTTTGTATTTTGGAGGTTAGCAATGGGCAATACATCAGATTTAGAGTATTTAGTAGTGTTGTTTTAGTCCCAGGTCATATTTTAGTTTCAGTTTTTATTTCGTTTTTTCTGTAATAATTTTAGTTTTAGTCTAGTTTTAGTCTTGCTTCTAATTTTAGTTTTAGTTTTAGTTCTCGTTGACGAAAAGTCAACATTTTCGTTAACGAAGGTTTTAGTTTTCGTGAACGAAAGCAACACTGTATTTTAGTTTCAGTTTTTATTTCGTTTTTTCTGCAACAATTTCAGTTTTCGTCTAGTTTTAGTCTTGCTGCTAATTTTAGTTTTAGTTTTAGTTCTCGTTGACGAAAAGTCAACATTTTCGTCAACGAAGGTTTTAGTTTTAGTTTTCGTCAACGAAAACAACACTAGTATTTAGCATCGAATGGGTTAATGTTGACTATATAATAATAAAATATATTTTTTAATTAACCGAAAACAAAATCACTTTACAAAAATATGGTCAAAGAGAGGTAACCGTTGAATTATTTTAAAATATTTTTCCTGTCCCAGTTAACCTAGTCTCCAACCCAAATGGATGCAAACAACGCATATAACCATAGATATATAGACTAGATCTATGTATAGAACGTACCAAAAAATAATTGTGGTCAAAGAGAAATAACCGTGGAATTATTTTGAAATATATCTCCTGTCGCAGTTACGCTAGTCTCCAACCCAAATGTTTGCAAACAATACTTTAAGTTGAAAGTTTGAAGTTGGAATTTAAGTGCTTGTTTCCGTGGTTAGCCTGACCAAAATTAATTCCAATGACAAGTAAAAGTGGGTAAGCATTGTATTAGCGATACAATCACAAATAGAATATTGACTGCGGCTATTGAAATCATATTTATCTTAATTTTTTTTTTTCTGTCTTTTTGTAATATCAAGTTCTATGCCATGACTTTGCCTATGGCAACACTCTGATAAAATATGTCTTCTGCCTCAATTACTTTCTTTGCTGATATGACATATGTGATATATCAAGTAAATTATTTTTCTTATATCTATTAGCAAGTATGTTCTCTCTAAACTATAATTAAAACTTTCAGCTGATGTATATAAATCGACTTCCCAGCTCTTGCTAGCCATTTTTCAAGCCAGTTATACAATTTTGTATTAAAGATATTAAATCTTTTTTCTTTGCATCCATTTTGATTACACTGACAAAGCTATTTTTTTTTTAATTTATGTACATGAAATGGGAGTATGATGATATTCAGAAATGAAATTATTGCTTAGTATTTCTTTGTTTGAAAAAAAAAAAGCTTATCTCCAGTTGTTAAAAACAAACTGATATTTTACAGGCTGTAAGAGGATTTTTGTAACTGGATAGATTGACTTCATTTCAAATGCTACTCCATGGATCTGCTGAAGTAAAAAAATTTTTTAATTCTATAACTGTTAAGTTTTAAAACCCATTTTCTTTTTTTTTTTTTTATTATTATTACATTTTGTTTTGAGTCATCAATTGTTGATATTATTTCTCTCACTATTTAATGCTGAAAAAATTGTAATTTATGTACATTTTTTGGAGAAGAATGGTTGAAAACTCGTCTTCAGCCCTGTAGCCAAGGGGAGGCACTGAGGGGGCCGTGCCCCTCCCCCCCCCCCGCTAGATGTGAAGTCCCCCCCCCCCCCCCGCTTAAAAAAGAAGAAAAAGATGAAAAAATAAAGAAAAAGTAAAAGTGCCCCCTTGCTGGGTATTGGTGCCTCCCTGCTTACTTTGACCTGGCTACAGGCCTGCTCATCTTTGAATGAAATATTGCTCCTGGATCTGGTTCAAATGTGCACTTTATTTTCACTTTTATTATTAAGAACTTTTATATTTATCTTTATCTTAAATGTTTATTTATTTTTATTATTATTTAATTATATTTACATATCTCTGTACTTTATATAAAATAAGAGCTTGAAACATTATTAGAAAAATGATTAGAGAACTTGGGAGAAGTGAAATAATGTAATTGACTTCATTCATGAGATATATTAGCTAATTATGAATTGAGGATGGAATATTTTTTTTTAATGTGGAACTATATTTTTGAAGTAAAATAAACAATTATAAAAATAGTTTTTTTTTAATGAATTCCATTCAATCTAACCTGTACCCTTCACTTTTAGGTGTTTACTTCAGGAATTTCATCTGGCTCAACAAGTCAGGCAAGTGTGCTGTGTAATTGCCATCCCTGATATTGACCCATCTTTTTTCCTGCTACTATAAAAGCTGATGTAAAGTTGACAACATTTTTTATTATTTTATTGTTTGACTATAAATCTTGTGCAACATTAGATCTAGCTTGATAGCAATGTTTTATTTTATTTTAAAATCTGAAGCTTTAATTTTCTGTTTTAGTTTTTGGACTTTATAAAAAGAAAATCTTATCATTTAACAACTAAGGATTTATTTTTAAAAAATATGCTCATTTAATAAGAGCCAAAAAAAGCTTATTGATTAAATTTATGGTAGTGCATGATTTTTCAAAGTTTTTAACAGTAACTTTGAACCATGACCATAATCTTCTATCAAATGTTGCGCTTCTGTTTTGACCCTGGGAAATTAATTAAATTAATCATTCTGTAATAGCCGATTATTTTATATTTTTTTGTTTCTTCCTTTAAAATTACAAATAATTTTTTCCCCTCTATAATTCTTGAGCAGAAAGTGAATGTTATTGACTCATGTGATCTTTTACGCTGGAAGTTCTAAAGCTGTCAGGCCATTGTTTGAGACTGTGCATGAAATTTTTTTTAACCTGCCACATCTGAAGTTTACAGTACGGAAGCTTTTGTAATGTCTCAAAAGGAAAGAATGTAAAAGGTGAGCTTAAGTCTTCGGCGTCCGACCAATGGAATTTCATGGATTAAAGACGGATGAGAATAACACACTTTTAAACCCAAAAAAAAAATATTTTATTTCAAAATATTGTTTTATATTTTTTTTTATTTTAAAGAGCGATAATAAAATTAGTTAAAATAAAAATAAACAAAAAAATAAATTTTTAAATTAAAAATATTACACGAGAAATAAAACCTTTTGTGCCGACACGACAGTCGCCATTTTGACTGGTTCGTTTACAGCGTGTATCTGTCAGCACACTTCTGTCGCCTTTTAAATAATAAAACGGCTTCAGACGACTCGGATTTTAGTTCAAACTATTCCCCTAGTAAAGTTCTCATGAATGGGAGTCAGATGGTAGCCTTTATTCATCATATCATGAAGATATTGCATTAGTTTCTCCACTGAATGCTTATCTAAGAATGTAAGTACAAAGTTTTCTTATTTTATGCTAATCATTTTTATTTTTTTAAATGAAAAATATTTTGTTTTCTATTTTCATGGGTATTATTAGTTAAAGTATTCATTTCTATGTTAAATAAATCTGATTTTTCTTTAAAATTTTATAATTTTCTATAATGAATCAGTTAATAATAACACATGCTAAAGCATTGTTTATGTTATCAGCTGATTTTAATTTTTGACTAAATAAATGAATCACTTATAAAGATAATTATGGAATATTCTGTCATGTAATTTAAAAAAGATATAAACTTATAATGGTGTTAACTACATTTTTTTTAAACCTGATAGTCTATATAAATGTAATTCTATTATTATGCAGTATATTTATATAAATATTTCGTCTTATCCATAACTTTAGGGAACAAACATATATGACTATGACTAGTGATGATGGACCTCTCAAAGCGATTCGACACTTCCAGCTAGGGCACCAGGCCTTCATCTTTTCAATGATGAATAAACAAGACAATGTTATCTTGAATTTATTATGCCAGGTAACAATCATTTATAAATAAAATAGCCTACTAATAATATCAAATTCATTGGTGTATATGTATTCTTTACTAAGGAAGAAAAGTGTTACTTTTTACTAATTTGTTAAGTTTTATATCATCAGAAATTATGTATTACAAACTGTATTGTACTTTTACATTTATGAAAAAAAAATTCCACTCAAAATTTTCATTGTTTTTACTTTTCTGCAGGAGCTTTTATCAAGTTGTGTTCTTCTGGAGTTATGGTACAAATTGGGAACTATACAAACGGAACTATACAAACAGCAATGGAAAACATGAGGAAGACCTGAAAAGTTCCCTGTAGGAGTACTGGACTAAGTGACACCCAATGAGCTTTACATACTTTTTGTTTTGTGCATGAGTATTATTCTAACACCAATTTAACATTCATATTTCTCCACACATTCATATTTCTCCACCATTGTGCTATTCTATGGACTTTGAACGTGATCATTCATATCTAAGCTTAGATTCAAACTAATTCATGGATTTTAAAAATATAAAATTTTGAGACTGAACAACACACTGATTAAAAGGTAAAATATCCATTAATTTTTTTAGAAGAAAGTGTACTGCCTGCCTTATGAAAATCTTAACATAGATGAAATAATCTGCATTGGTAAATATAGTTTTAGACAATATATTATAGATAAGCCAACTAAATAGGGGATGAAAATTTGGGTTTTAGCTGATACATGTTGAAGAAATGAGCACAATGTTAAAATGTCTTTCACTTAATTTCAGGAAAAAATCTTTTTTTTTTTTCGATAAATAAATGTTTATGCATGTTTTTCTGAAAATGATTTTTTAAATATATTTGTGGATAAATATATATGAATCCATATTATATTGTGTATTTTTAATGTAGATTTAATATAATCATAAGAATTACAGGGATTGTTATAAAAAAAATTATTTCTACCTGTTTTTTTAATTGTGAATAAAATTTAACACTGTCTTTTTACATTTTACATACTACAAAATCATTATAAAAAAGTTGTCTAAAGTAATCTAATAGATGATAAAACATTCTGCATTTCTGCTCTCACTAATATATAATATATGGCATTTTATTCAATTTAAATTAATTTGTTTTTGTTTGTTTTGGTTATCTGATAATTTCGGCTCATAAAATTAGTGTGTGTGTGTTTTATATAAAATGTCATAACTATTTTATTTATTGATAGATTTCATTGAATGTTGTGTTGTAATATGTAACTTTGACTGAGGTTTAATATAAGAATAAAATTTACAGTATATCTCAAAAAGATTTTTTTTTTCCTTCTTGGTGTTTGATGTTTGTTTGTAATTTGTAAAAAAAAAAAAATTTTTTTTTTTTATTTTTATGCAAAAAAAATTTTTATTCAAGAGATATGTCAACAAAACGGGCACAGTTTTAATGTTTGTGCCTTTCTGAATGAGTTGATATATGATAATGGGTATTTAAAAAAGTTTTAAATGAACAAAAACTTCATTGAACAGAGCAACCCAATGATAGTAAAAAAAAGGCAAAAAAACATAGGTCATGGAAGAGTAAATAAATTTCTTATTGGTCATCTTTATTTCAGATATAAATGCTTTTGAGAAGCTTACTTGTTTGTATCTTTTTGATTACACACAGCAAGAGTCATCTAAATGGTGAAATCAGAATTCAAATTTAAAGATAACATGAGATAAATAAAGGAAAAGATTTCTTTGAATATTTAAAAAAAAGTAAGTTTAGAATGTTGAATTAACTGGCTGACTTTATGATTGAAAATTTGAAAAGAAACAATTGACAATACAGGCTAAATGTTTTTTTTAAGCATTGATATGACACTAGTCGCTACTTGTGAAATTAATTTTTAATTTGTCTCAGTTTACTGTTATTTTTTTATGTGAAGTTTTACTTAAAATAATTGAAATAAGAAAAAAAAATATTTTTTTTTAGTAAGAATATTCTTGCAGCATCTTGTTAACCAAAATAAAATTATTATTTTTAACTATGGTGAATAAAGAACTACAGAAGAGATCGAGCAAACCAAGAAATGAAACAAACTTGAACTAAACTGCAAGTGCTACCATTAACTTTTCAGGTAAGATCTATCCTGTTTTCTGCATATTAATATTTTATCATTTAGATTTTTATAACTCAAATAGACTAACCCAAGAACTTCAGTTGTTTAATTAGAAAACAGTGAACAAATTCCATAAGATGGTGGCCTCACACCTGGAGGGTAGCTTGAGGTTGATTCCTGTGTTCCTGACTTGACTTCAATGAAAATTAGAAAGCTTTTGGAGCCCCAGGAAATATTATCAATTTGAGGACAAGCTTAATACAGATACAACTTACACAAGTAGACAGCCATACTGTTTTCAGTTCTGTTTACATATAATTAATGATTGTTAAAGTCTTCAGCAATATTCTTATGTTTGTAAATTTACCTTTAAAGCTAACATTCATACAAGGATGAATAGACTATAACTTAAAAAAGATGTGTCATTATGTTCTTTTCATTTACATTTTTTTTATCCCAATATAGTATGGATTGTTTTTGGGTCTTTTAAAAACTCTATTAGTTGGATAAGTTTCTTTATTCTTATACAGTTTAACGTATAGATAATATCTTAGAGCTGTCAATTTAACACTAAAATTCTCAAGGAAATAAAGAAAATTTGTAATTATGTTTATTTGTTTGAGTTACCTGTAAACGACAAAGATTTGGGAGATAAAAATTTTTTTTTATAATATTAATAGTATAATTGGTAATGAATTTATATGCACTAATGCATTCAATCACTGTTTATGCAAAAAAATATAGCTTACTTAATATTTGAAATTTAAAATAAATGTTTCATTTATTTATTCTCTTTTATGTTTTTATCATTTCTTCTAGTAGAATTAATGTTTGAAAAACTAAAAAAATTACTGTAAATCTTTCTTACATTTTCGGGGGGATTGGGAAGGGGGGGGGCTGCTAAAGCGTTAGACGAGGGGGCTTATGGTCATGCTGTAAAGCATCTGACTGTCATCCCGTGTTTGATCTCCAGTGAGAACCAATGGAAGTTTTCAGGTCATGGTGAAAGTACTCGTGCTGTCTCCATGACCATAACACTGTCTGTTAATCTTATATAGATTAAATTCCACGCTCACTATGAGTAAACACAAAGTCATTGTATGATTGAAGCGACTCTAATATAATGAGTAAAAAGGGGGACTTATTAGGTGACATACCTTTATGTCTGGATGACACAAATGTCTCCAAGCTACTATGTTCAAGTAGTATCTAATATCCATAAAGTAGTTAAAGGACAAAAAAAAATACAAACTATCTTATCAGAAAGAAGATCAAATAGGGACAATAAATATAAAAAATTATGAACTGGCACATACTCAAACTAATGATTTAATTGGTGAATTCATCATTTAAACCAGTCATATAGTCATATCACCTCCAAGTTACTATTTTCAAGTATGTAATGATAACTAAACAGAAGATTGAACTAAAGATATGTAAGGTACAATTTCAAAAAGAAGAGTACAAAGCAGGGACAATAACTGTAAAAATCATGAAATACAACATTCTCAGACTAATTATTTAATATTCAAAGTCACCGCATAACATCCTGAAGTACTCAGCATTTAGTGACAGACAAACGTTAAAATAACTAATTTCACTAGAGCAATTTATTTTTTTATCACAATAAAATGGTCTAGTGTTACATTTGCAAATATTTTATTAAAGGCAAATCAAGGAGTTATAAAAAAATAACTGAATATAAATCATGGCAGGAGCTACAGACAATGCTCAACAGATTATTGTACCCAGCAGATTCCCACAGAATAGAAAGAGATGTGATTGTAAACTACAATCTGAACAGACAAAAAACTGGGCAATATTTTTTTCTAGAATGATGTCATTGTTGTTCAGATTGAGTAGAAATTCGAAAAACTGAGACTAATATGTAATGAATGATTTCAGACTAATATTAATGAGCTGATTTACAGGTGAAGCATTTGAAGTTAAATTTGAGCATGAATTACAGCAATTTGTTGCTGATTTAGCATTGGGTGATGGCATCAATAAATAGGACATTATGGTCTGAGGTTAAACATTTTAAATTTCAATGTACTGAAATTTTTAACGATGATAATGTCAGCATCAATTATTGATCAACAAATGCTATTCACAAGAGTGGTATTAAAGAAGTTAATTCTTATATTGATATTGCACTTAGATTTTTTTCTCACTCCCATTAACTATAGCAAAATCTTAATACAGTTTCAACAAAAATATTTCATGTGGTAAGTTTGGCATTGCTGTCAGTGGAACACAAAACATCATCTCATATTAATTTTTATTATATCTTAACACTTTGGCCTATGTCATAACAAGTAACATTTTGTAAATTGCTGTTACATTAAATTTTTGTTGTTACTAAATTATGATAATAGTCAACTAATTTGTTTATTTTGTAGAGTTAAAATTCTCGTCAAATTCATTATGTTTTAGTGCTGAATTTTTGTTCTCTTTTTGTCAACAATTTATTCAATGAAAATAATGTTTTAATTGCATTTAAATTTAACAAACTTCAAACTTAATAGAAAGTTTTAAAGATAATTTATGATTATTAACCATGATAAGCTTAAAAACAGTACCATGGTTCATGTTGCACTCTTGCAGATGCTGTAAATATGTTTTTGAATTTTTTATATCATGGGGTTTGGGTTCAAATAAATTTTAACTCAAACAGGAGGGTGCCACAATAGCTAAAGTCTGGGTGAGGCAATATGTTTTTCTCTTACTTAAATTTATTCAATTTTTTTTTAGCCTTTTTCATAATATTTCATCAATTTTTGTAATCAATTTTTAACAAAAGTACACATACATACATTCTACTAAAGGTAAATTAATTAACAGAATAACATCCTAATTGTATGTTAAGTTGTAGTGCAATTTATTACTAGAGTCTTGAACATAAGAAAAATATTATTCACCAAACTATCTAAGTATTGCATTAATTGATAACATTGTACAATGAATTTAAAAGTTGGACTATAATTTATAAATCAACAAGCATTTAATAAAATTTTAAAAAAGAATAATCAAAATTGCAATTATTTAGATGATTATTAAAGTAAATAGTTCAAATTAAAACACAACAAAAATTGTCATCCAGAAAAAAGGGATTAATAATGGTATGAATCAAGAATACAACAAGAAAAAAATATGCAATATTTGTAACTCTTAACACACATTAAATATAATCTATTAGATTTATAATCATTGTAGCTCTTATAAAAACACATGAAAAAAATGGATTAGAGAATTTGAAATTAGTTTGAAAAGCTCATTGTAACAGTTCAGTAGGATTACAGTTGTTTTTTCATGTGTTATACTGAAAAAATAGAGGAAAAATCAGTTACTTAAAATACCACTGGAAATATAGACTTCAAGTATGCAACAGAACTTAAAATTATATATATTTATAGAATAAAGGAAAATATAAATATTTCAGCAAAGAAGGTTCATTCTTTTACTTTTTCATGACAACATACAACAATCTGAAATATAAATAGTAATAAAAAATAATTCAGAGATCAATTGTATAATGAATTTTTTTAAACTCTACATGTATTGTCATTTAAATAGTTAATATTCATGATTAATAAGACATGTAATTGTTTTATAATTTTATATGAAGATGTTGTGATTTATTTTCCTAATGTAAAGAGAGGTCTTAAGTGATAGATTATCCCAATAGTTGTCATGATATTCACCTGCTTATATTTTTTTCTAAAGCTAACATAGTCTGATCTGTGTCAAGGCTTTTAGCTTTGACTCCACTGTCTGATTTATCTAAAATAAAACACACAAAAAAAGACTGAAATGACAACTACAAGATATTTTAAAACTGAGTACATGTATATGATAGTATTAGCAAGTTAAAATATAGTAATCAAAAATATAGTACCATCAATCAACTGTGGTAGATCCTTTTAAATATAATGTTTGAAAAAGGGTATTAGATTTCTTAAAATAATAAAGTAACTTTTCTTTTCATGACTATAAAATTATATGTTAAAATAATAGCTAAGTTGGTTTCAACTTAGACCATGGCAAATATTATAGCTCAATAAAGTAAAAAAAAATAAAATATGTACCTTCTTTTATTGAATCTTTCAATCGGATAGTGGGGTGTCTTTTTCTTCCCATAACTTGTAGAAATGAATCCCACAGAACAATAAAAGTTTTGGTAGACTCTACTTTGCTGTAGTTTTTTTCTTTGTCAACAAGCAAATCCATAAGTACTGCTAAGAAGTAGTTAGTTAAAAATATGACAACTATTCCGACAAACAAACAAAAGTAGACAATGGTTGTCCATCTGTCTGATAAAGGTACATTCGTATCCTGTAATGGAAGAAGAGAAAGGTAATTGGTCAAAAATGTTTTTTCCTCAAACTTTGTGTTTTTATTTGTGAAGTATTGTTAGAAAATTTAATTAGTTAATGCATTTTTATTACCTTGTTAATTAGCTACAAAAATGAAAGATAATCTCAAATAAATGTTCAAGAGTAAACAAGTACCTCTAGCTTTTTTAGTAAAACTTTGTTGCATAAGACTAATACATGTATATTATAAAACTAATAATTTTTTATGTGTTGTTTATATGTTAGAATTAAAAATTGTAGATAATTATCACCCTAAAACTTGAACGTCCAAGTAGCCCAGTAAAGAGTGATTCAGCAGTAGTAAGTATGTCCTTGAAATAATAGCTAGTCTTTCCAAACAGTGCAAATCCCATGCCAATAAACCCAAGCAGTATTAAAAATATAAAAAAGAAAAACCCAGGGAAAACTGCCACAGATCTGGACAAAACAGAATAAACCTGAAAAAAAAAATGCTCAGTGAATAAAATTTTTGTAAAATATAAAAAATTTATTTTACTTAATGTAAAAAGTATTGACTATTTTTAAACATTTGAGAAAAATAAATCTTAAGTGAATCAATAGTATTATGGTTATAATAACTCCAAACTTAAAGCTTATAGTCAGCTGCTCAACATTAGCATCATCATAAAATAATAAAAATGGTTGATTACTATAGAAATATCTGAATTGATAAAAAAATTGCAGGACAATTTAGGTTTTTAATGCAAACACTTAGATCAGACCACCTGCAAGAAAAGTATGATGCATTAGGAACTTTCATCTCTCCACTAGTTCACATCAAAAAAATGTACATTTAATTTATGCTTTTCATGTAAATGTTCCATTAACATGTTCTTTGGCCCTTCTGTCCAATTTAATAGCCCACTGAGGTCCACCATTCAAAAAGTTTGCCTACTCTTTATTTATTTCCTTTTAATTTTAACTTAAGTTTCTTTTTCTAATTTTACCTAAATCCAAAATAATTTAATAATAAGTGCAAGTATGATGATTAATTGTAATATTTAACAAAAACATTAATAATGATGTAAACAATATTATAATTGATCAATTTATGGAATGTCTTAAACTTCAATGCCAGAAGAGCTACTAACACTTATAAGTGAAATATTCTACATAAAAAATAAAACATGTTTTCCTATTATGCAAAATCTTACTTTCATAGTTTTCTCAGAATAGCTAGCCAGCTTCAGTAATCTCAGGTAGCCAATGGTTACCAACAGAGACAAGCACAAGGTATATGAAGAATTCCAAACTACTACATGGTAGAAATTGATGTAATTATTTCTATCTTGTTGCACTTTATTCAAAATAGATTTTGTATAACTGAGTCTCAGTCTGTTGGACAAAATATATCAAATTTACATTAACTTAACAAAAAATAATGTAGATTTACTTTTATTTTAAAATTTTTTTTTAATCCTTTTTTATAATGAAATTTCTTATAAAATTATTTACTTTTATAAAAAAAAAAAATTTTACTTACAGAAAAAATGTCACAGTACAGATAGCTATTATGACTGCTGATAATTCAAATAAGAACCACACATCTTTGAATGCAGAGCACTTTTTCTTCCCCAATACAAAAATGACATAAATAGCACCAAGTATAGTTAGAGCTATTCCAATAAGTTGACAAAATTGAACAAAAGAGCCTAGTAAACCTGGTGGATTATGAACTGAGATAGGATACACACTGAAAATAGAAAAAATGTAAGTTTAAGAAAATTAATTAAAGAAAGTAAAAAATTGATTAATTTTTTTTTTAACATAAAACACTTTACATAAAAGGAGTTTCTCAAAAACAGACGCAATAGCAGAAACAAACATTTTTCATCATTTTATCTTGACCGATTTGATTTTAACAATAAGAACAATAATGACTGTTAAACAATTTATCCCAAGAAAATTAAAAGCATTGAAGTGTGAAATGTGATGTTTCTACACACTTTAGGAGATGTGAATTAGCACCAATATATATTTATCCTAACAAACCCTATCCCACTAATGGTTTTGGGTATAAGCATAACAAATCTCTCAAATGTCCCCTGGTAATCCATCTTACTGCACTAAGCCAGGTACACTGCTAATAATTAAAAAAGAACAATTAAGATTGTGGAATTTATTTCTAATCTATTAGTAAATACAATAAAGTATTATTTTTTATTGTTAATATACTTTTATGCGATATGTTATAATAATGTGTGTTTGAAGCCAATTAATCCTTAAAAATAAAACAAGCAATTAAGCCTGTTCCATTCTGGATACAGGACGTGTTAGCGCATTTTCGTTTTATGTATCAGTACGTTTGTTAGCTTTCAGTAAATATTTGTAAATTTTGGAAATGTTTATAAATTCAATTGTGTAAATCTAACTACAAGTGGTTTGTGGTTACTGAAATAGGACTCATAATTGAAAACATTCGAAATTATAGTCATTTAATCGTCCGAAAACTCCGTCAATTGGTGCATAGCTCTGATACTTTCAATTAAACTCAGAACACAAGCTTACTATTTCATTTAATGAGTTTCTTAATAAATCTTGGTGAAACTACGTGCTGCAGTATTTCGCACCAAATGAATGGGTTATTGAACGTACAAGGTGTATATATAATATATAAGCCCCTTAGGAGCCCTGAAGCCCGGCCCTCAGAGGTCCTATCGCGAAATGAACTTTTGATGTACACATGGCAGGCCAAGACCTACAAAATGATATATACATCATGGGTCTAGGACTTATGGTTGCTGAGATATAGGGCGCTCCATTATTAATATAGCTTATATAGTAAAAAACGGTACTTTATAAGGCCCCTTTTACGGCCCTGAGAGGTCAGATCGCAAAATGGAAAAAAGTCATTTCTTGGCAGGCCAAGACCTACAAAATGATATATACATCATGGGTCTAGGACTTATGGTTGTTGAGATCTAGGGTGATGACAGACAGACAGACAGACAAAACGGGGACAATAGAGCATTTTTTTTCGAAAATGCTCTAAAAATACTAAAGTAAAAATTTTGTGGCATTCTCAGTCATTCTGCAACTGCAGTGAAATAGTTGAGGAAATGGTCAAAAGGACTTAAGTCAAAGTGTTAATCCCAAATTTCAGCTTTTTAGACAAAATTTTCAAAAAGTACAGCTTAGTTCAGATCAATAGTTCTGACTAGCCTTAATTAAAATTCATCATACTCCTTGGGTTATGAATGGCCAAGGTCATGAAAAATCAGTCTTTGGTAATAAACAGTGCAGCAGATTAAAAATGAAGGCAAGAAAAAGAGCCAGGTTTAATATTTTAAAATGCTGACATATAGTATAAACGAAGGCCATGCAGTACAGACATCAAAGGAGGAATAATCTTCCAATGATGAGCCGATAAATATTTCAACTACCAGAATTAAATAAATTAATTGCAAGTGGGCGAAAATCAAAGACTTCATTGAAAACTGCCATACAGACAAAATTTTTTCTAACCGGATAGTGTGCCTGATGACATATAAAGCGATGGCCCAACAAAGATTAGTTTCTTGATATAAACATATTCCAAGTCAGTTGCCAAGAAACAGAGACAAGAAACTGAAACTAATGATTCAGAATATTTAAGAAAGTGGCAAACTTTCTGGGTTTGTTTTCTTGGAAGAAAGACAAACTAAATCTTATTTTATTTACATTTAATTTATTTAGTTGTTTTCACGCTCTTTATTATTCCTTGCATTTTGTCAAGTAAACAACAACATGTTAATAAAGAACAATATTTTTTCATCTTGAAATGGATTGTGTTAATTTTATTGATTTCAGTGTTCAGGCTACAACCATTTTTGGTTATAAACCAAGTTCTGGGAAAAATTAAGTTTGTAAAATGAGATACCACAGTATTAGATAAAAAGCCTTATACATGTATGGTCAATTATTAAAATCTCAATATACAGGAATTTTATTAATTGATTAAGACAGTGCATTATATTTAAAATATGTATGCAACATTTTATAATTGTTAAGATGATTCACTCTGTAGTTTGCTAATAAATAAAAGAATTATCAAATATTCAATTGTGTAAATTAATATGGATGAGAAAAAAATTCAATAAAAAGGTGCTGTGAAATAGTGGTTATATCATTAACTAGTTTTTATTTGTCCAAAATTTGACAAATATGGCATAAATTAAAAAAGAATTAATAAACACCCACAAAAAGGGCCACTTTACCTGACAAATGGAATTAATCCTCCCATTTCATTGAATTCTAACAAAAGAATGATATGTGTAAAATGATTGATATTAGGACATTTTATAATTGTTAAGATGATTTACTCTGAAGTTTGCTAATAAATAAAAGAATTATAAAATATTCAATTGTGTAAATTAATATGGATGGGAAAAAATTCAACAAAAAGGTGCTGTGAAATAGTGGTTATATCTTTACAACATTAACTAGTTTTTATTGGTACAAAATTTGCCACATATGGCATAAATTAAAAAAGAATTAATAAACACCCACAAAAAGGACCACTTTACCTGACAAATGGAATTAATCCTCCCATTTCATTGAATTCTAACAAAAGAATGATATGTGCAAAATGATTGATATTAGGGCTATATAAAGTAAACTCTATGAAAACAGCTCTTGTTTCATGGTCAATCCAATAATTTGTCCTTAGTTCTTTCAGTATGGCCTGTGTAACCTGTATTATAAAAAAATATGAACTGAAAAGTAAATTGCAAACAAAAATATTGTACTGGTCAAAACCTTACGAAATATTGTACTGGTCAAAATCCTTCTAAATATTGTACTGGTCAAAATCTTACTAAATTAAAATATCTAGAAAGATAATAAATATTAAAGTCTTACCCTGCAATAAAGGAATTTATATCATAATTAAAATTATCTCACCTTTGTATTGATTGTCATGTTAGTTATGTATCCACCTCCATTGTAAATGTCATAGTTTCCTGCTGTTGGAAGTCCCTGAATGTCTTCAGCTGGTGTGTAAGTCCAAGCTCTACTAGACAAACTGTTAACTTTTTCAAATTCTGAGCAAGGTTGGAAATTCCACCCTAGACAATAGTCTCTTGTTTCTTCTTTACCAGAACTAAAACTTGGAACACAATTTTTGAGCTTGATGTTTAAAATGGTGCAGTTTTCTAAAAATACACACACACACAAAAATGACTACAACTGAATAATTTGTTATTTGTAGTAAGTCCAAATTAAAATAAATGTATGATAAATTTAAGAAACATATTTATGAAAAAGTTGTCAACCTTTTTGAATACGTAATTGTCTGATTCTCGCAGCCCCTATTCTATACATATCTTGTACTTGAGTATATAAAATTTTATCTAAATTATTGTGATCAGTTTTTCCATTTAAATCTGGTAGTAACCATGGTGTGAGAGTGTTTGAGATCCAGTCTAAGTATTCGTTGGTTGAATTAATCTGACAATAAATTAATTTGTTTTAAAAAAATGATTCATTCTAAATTAAAATTAAGTAAAAAGAAATTTGAAGTTTTCTGTAAATGCAGCGCATTAAATAACAACACTAATACATGTACATGTATAGAAAACAGTGTAAAAAAATCTATTCAGAATATTTATAATTTTATCTTATTTTAAAGTAGGTAGTTGATGTCAATGGCATGTCACAATCTAAAAACAAAGAAGTGATTACATCACAAAATATATTCATTTTAACCTGCATAAAACCGCTACAAGAATCAGTGATTAGTTGCTCATTAATAACTTTATTCATAAGATAAGTGTTTGAGTTTTGATTGGAGAAGCACAAACTGTTGACTATCAATAGGTACACAGCATGCACAATAAATTCCTTTACAGTATTTTTGATTATTATGGAAATTTGGCGTCTCAGTATAGCTGACTTTAGGGCTGACTTGGATAGTGGTGCTGATTGACTCATATAGATAAGGGACTCATAGCGTCCTGTAATGTTCATAGGTAAAGAAAAACATTTTTTAATTTGTTGTCCATGTATAAAAACTTGTAGATTTACTTCCCATTATCTTCATTTATATTAAGGTAAAACTTACTTTCTTTCAAGCCATATTCTTTGTTAACTTGAGAAACAAGTGACAAATCCAGTTGTTCTAAACCTTTCAATTTTATTTTTCTTACAATCAATGCAAGCAAGAATGATATAACAATCACCTGAATTTATCAATAATATTATATCAAGATACTAAATGAAAATGAAAAAAAAAATTTTTTTATTAGTCTATCCAAATGTTTTAGTCTATCATGTTATTTCTGATCACTTAGTAAACAATCTGAATAAAAAAAAAAGACAGGGCATACCTTAAAAGGATCCAGTACAAAAAGAGATTGTAAAAATGCTAAAAAGAAAGTAGACAGCCATTGTTCAGTTATATCCTGTCCCCATTCCATGCTGTACAAAATCACAAAGAAACTACTGACTCCAACAGCTGCTAATATTAATATCCAGGCAAGGTAACGAAGTGGTTGAGGCCATGCATTTCTTAATACTACAGCATCTTGAATTATTAGGGGTAAAAGGAATTAATTCATAATGAACCTCTAATATGAAGCTTCTTACTCAAATCTAAAAAAAGACATAGTTTTAATATAGGCCTCTTTAATTTTAGACAGTATTCATTGAACTAAAAATATATTACTAAAAATGCAAGAAATCCAAACTCTACAATAAATCTGAAAACATTATAAACATTTTAAATTTTTAATTGTTAACTCTATAAGAAAAACATAATATTCTACAAAAATATTTTTAAACTATTGGTCTTAACACTGTAGTAATGTGCTTAAAAATACTATCATTTAAATTTACTTGGTTTTATCAACAGAATCTTCTTAAGATGTTTTATCTGTTGATCTAATTTAGCATTCCAGGGTAGACAATGTTTACGTTTTTTCTCGGACTTTTCATCACATTTGATAATGATTGAGGCTTCTAATTTAAAAAGATGATAATGCCACAGAATTGTAAACAAATACTATTATAAAAGTATTTATGTACATATAGAAAACTTGTATGTAGCCCTTATATGAATAAGTTTTTTAAGAGTATTACACTGGTATTTATTAATAAATATTTTACAGAATGATATGTTGTTACTCATTAAATATAAATAGTAACTGTTTAATTACATTATTGTTCAGTACCTAAAAAAAGTAGACATTAATGAAATTACATTTCACCACACTTGCAAAACTAATAATTACCTGAAAATGTATATCCTTTAACTTTATTTTTTCTAAAACATGTAGAAGATTTTCTTCTTCTTGCTTTTTTAAATATTGTTATCATTAACAGTATAGGGACAGCAGTGATCAATGCAGATATAAAAGAGTAATACAGCTGCAAACAAAAGACAAAAAAAAATTAAGGAAAAAAAAAAACACAATTTTTTTTAATTAATTTACAACTGCACTGTATTTAATGCATCAGAGAATATTTTAACTATGTAACTGGGCACCTTTTATTCAGTTATAAATTCAGACAGAATTAACCAAGTTAATTATATTAATGATCTCTATGCTTAGTTCTAATAAAATATTTGCTAATGTGACATTGTACCATTTCATTTTTATATAGAAAATATAAGTGCTCTTGTGAATTTAGTAATTTTAACTTTTCGCCCGTCTCTTTCTAAAAAGTAATTATCTCAAAATCCCCAACGGGGCCCGAGGGAGATAAAGAGAAGAATTGATGTTTTAATATTTTTCAATATAGGAAGAGAAAGGGAGGGAAGGACAAGGCCCCCCCATCTTTTTTTCCCCCCATTAAAAAGTGGGGCCCCTTTAAAAAGGGGGGGGGTTATGGGAGAATTTATTTTGCAACAAATTTCACCTGGAAAAATTCCATGGGCCTCACCGAGGATCGAACCCAGGACTCTGAGGTTGACAGTCGAGTATCTACACCACTCGACCATCCGTCTCTTTCTAAATGACAAGTACTTTAAAATTGCATGACTGAAATATATAGTGAGTATGCCTATTAAATAATTACTGGTACTTGTAGTTTGAGAATGTAATCTTTCAAAAGTTTCTAAAGTTGTTGCCCCTCACTTTAACTCTTCTTTTTGACAAATTTATATTATCAGTAGCTTTCACAGTTTATTTTTTACCTTTACCGGTTTGGAAATCTCAGCATACTTTTCAATACTACTCAAGTTCGACTCGCAAACTTTTGGAAATAGCAAGTCTGAATACTTTTCAAATGTACTCAAGTTTAACTTGCTAACTTTTGGAAATAGCAAGTTTAAATACTTTTCAAATGTACTAAAGTTCGACTTACTAGCTTTTGGAAATCGCAAGTTTGAGTTAAATTTAATTTTTTTTTTACTCAGTGCATGTTGTGAATCTTACCTTGACCTCCCCTTCCCCATTTCATCCAATCGAAATTCCTTAAAATATGTTCTGCAATGGTGAATATATTCTTACTTGTTGAAAACCTATTCGTAGGGGTCCAACTTTAAAATCATCCCTTGGCTGTTTTCTGCTTTTTTCTGGTACTCCTGTATAAAACATGGCACTTGTTATCATTGCAAGAAACAAAAATGCAAAGCAGCATCCAACTCTCTCTACTTGACTGTAAAGAAAAAAAAATGTACATAATGTAAGTGTATATACTATTATATGTGATGGGATAGTACACAATTTTTATTGATTAAGATACAATAGAAGATAATCTAGTCTAAATTTCTGATTCTAGTTTCATGCCAAACTCTGATAAAATGCAAATAACCAAGTGAATTTTAGAAAGCTATGAAATAGTTAAAGGCTTAAAGATTACACAAAAGAACAAATAAAATTCACAGTAACTACAATTTCTAAGCATTTTTTTGTTTGTTATTTTTTACATTTTTTTGTTTCCAATACTACAAGTAATAGCTAAAATGAATAAAATAATAATCTGTTTTTCATAGTAGAAGAAATAGAAGATTAATTTAAAAATGAAAAAAAAAACAGTCGATTACAGCATTAAATTTAGATATACAAAATGGTCATTTCTGATTTCCATTTGTGATTAATAATAAATAAATCAGTGATAAAATGTATACAGATTTACACTTATAGATAAGGAATGTATAGGCCTACATTAGTGTGATTCATCATTGCATGGTAAAAAAAAATTTTCTCCGATTCTAATGCATTGTGGTTCATTTTTTTCCTTTTGGCAAGCAAATCAAGAAAAACTAAACTTTTTGAAAAAATGACCACTTTTAGAGGTCGCTCAAGCGACCCAAAGTTTCACTGTATAAGACAATGTGGCAGTTCTGAAGTGGCGCTTGCTTGCTTTTGCTATTGTACAATTTTAGTTCATTGTAAAATTAAAAGTATACCGTGATATTTGAATTTTAGAATATAACTAATTTTATTATTCAAGTTTTTTGGATAATAAACTAGTTTTTGACTAACTACAAATTATTGAATTGATATGGCATCCACATCAAGTGGTAATTCATAAAGTGTATTGACAAGACGTATAACTGAAGTTTGGTTGATTGGACAAACGGATTCTTGTCTGCATAGCAATGTCTCACTAACCTTGGGTCATGCTATAAAGATGGTTTTCTAAAATCACAAGGTACTGAAGAAGACAATATTCGAAAGCATTAAGGTAACTGTTAACAATCTTCAAAAAGAAAAGCAGTCTAAGAGAATCAAAGAGTAGTTGAAGACAAAAGAAGACATCAGAAGGCTGATGTTACTACTACTTGGTCTACAAGTGATGATGAAGGTAAAGATGGCTATGATTTAGAAATTGAGATTCCTATTTACTACAAGAAGCTTCTGTCAGAGGGTTCGATGGCAGATAAGAAATTTTAAATCAGAATTTCAATTTAGAAGTAAATGCCAATTGGTAATTTCACTGTGACAGGCGGAAAGATAATGGAGGAAACTAGTCAAACTACAGATTATCCAGAGCTGTAGTCACACGTAGATGGATTAGCTGTAGTTTTAACTGGGAAAGAAGAGAAGATGTTAGATTTAGCTAAAATATACCAACCATGCTGGTAAGGCACAAGCCAATGTAACAATACAGCTGTAAAGACTATGTGAGTTATCTAATGAGATTATTGGTTTGTGTTTTGACACAACATCCTTCAACACTGGTGTTAAAAGGGGACAAATAAATTGTTGCAAGAGAAGCTGTTACATTTTTCCTGCCAACATCATGTGCATGAGCTGATCATTGGAGTTGTTTTTTCTCTATAGCTCCACAAACAGCCCTAACATTCCACTGATCAAACGTTTTAAACGATTTCGGTCTAAGGTTGATCAGCAGCTGTATTGTCCGCTAGAGGATTCGTTTATGGTAGAACACAAACACAGTTTTGTATCATTCCTGCAAAATAGTATGTCAAGTGCCTCAAGTTACATACCACGTGAAGTTTACAGAGGGATGATCAAAACCTGATTGTTGGTATTCGGCTCAGTGTAAGCAACTAACCGTACCACTTTCATGCGCTAGGCAATTACCATATGGTTCGCTGGATCGCGAAAGTGATATAGTGCTTCAAGATCTACTTGTTTAGAAATCAGTTCTAGCTCACATCTTCAGAGGTTAAGATTTTGCAAGAATTCTGCTTTTTTGCCACTCACATTTACGTCAAAGCTTGGATATCATGTCCTGTCAGTCGTGATGCTCCATTTAACGATCTATTGTTATTCAAGCAGATCTCATGAAATTATACAAAATGGTGTCTGATGCTGCGAAAAGGAAATTTGAAAACCATCTTTGGTAAAGTAGTCCAGAGGTGCTTTTTCTTGTGTTGTTTTCTGAAAAAGTTTCTGAAGCGATGCTGAAGACTTGCGATGATTGGATGGATCGAGTGTTTAAAGTGAAGAATTGCACTAACTGCATCACTTTGTAGGTACCTCATCACTATCTGCAATGCGTTCAGTCGGTATTGATACCAGCTTCGATAAAGTTGATCCAGTATCCTGGGATCAATTGTCGTCATTTGCTGAAGCTAAATGTATTGTTGATTCCTTTAAGGCGTCAATGATGCAGCCGAGCAGTCAGTTGCACTGATGTCATCATTTAATAAGTCAATCACTAAAACAGAATCTGAAATGCAGAGATTGCTGCAAGTTGTAGAAGATCACAGACAGAGAGTGCCAAATTTGAAGAAAAGTACACTGAAGTTATATAAGAAGCGTTGAACTGGCAATCATTAGTAAAGTGTATTAATTATGTTTATAATACAATGTATGCATGACTAAACATTCAGTAACTGTTGCATATCATTATATTTTATGTTATTTAACATTTCAACATGTCTCCTTCGCTGTAATTAACGTTTAATGTTGATATTAAGATATTGTTTAATTAATGTTTATATTATACGAATTCATGTCATTAAATAAGATACTATAAACTTCAGTCTCGATGAGCGACCTCTAAATATAATTCAATTTCAATAAAATTTTGCAAGAAAGTATAGAAATATATAAGGAAAAAATGTAACAACAATGCAATATTAAATTGCAAACAAAATTTTTTTGAATCACCCTAGGCCTATATGTCGTATCTACAAGGTGTACAGTCCTACAAAAATCAATTTACTTATACATAAAAAATAATCATCAAGTAATTGTTTTTACTGCATTTCATTTTCATTTATCTATCATTATAACAATGAAAAGTTTCAATCACAGTACACTTAGCTGTACAGAAATTATGAAATGTATCATCGTTTGAGGTACTAAAATAAAAAGAAGCAAATAATAGAAATACCTAAAAGGGCTATTTTGAGGTCTCATGAATACAGAAAACCACATATGGTCATCTGTTAAACGCTCCTTTGTGTTTGAAATAAATAAACTTTTCAATGTCTCCAGATCTTCAACACCTGTGGCCTCTATTGTTGTCTCAAGAGTATTTTCCGCTGCAAGCCATTCCTCACAAATAAAATAACAGCTGATGAGTGAACAAAATTTTTAAGTTACAGGACTAAATGTTTTAAGAGAAAATCAAACTAACTTCTTTAATATTTTTTTTCATGTTATATAATACTGAGATTTGCTTACACCCTTCCAGTCTGCAAGTCCACAATGTCTATTCGGTCCAAGTACCAAGTTGCTTCACTTCCTTTACCAGAGTTATCGTGCCAAATTTTCATACACTGAAGATCACCTAAACAATTAGGACAGGCCATAACAAAATGACAAACACTGCCAGTGGGGAAATTCTGAAAATGAATTAAGGCTGGATATGAATATACATTGAAATAAGCAAGTTATATGAGGCATTTTTTTCTTTCATAAGATTTTCATACTACTCCGTTGGAGGTGTGCAAATACGAAATGGATTGTAGTGCTTAACAGCATAAAATTATATTATTAAAAAGCAATAGTTTAGTTGAATAAAAGAGACTGTTTATCTCTTATTTTATATTATGTGTAGTAATTGAATTATATTGTAATATATTGTATTAAATCCCGTGTGGAGAGGCCGAACTCCCATCGGGCGCCTCCCCAGGTGGCAGATAGGAGAAAGCTCACCAGATATGGTGAGTGCTGATAAAATAAAATTCTCGGGGCGGACCAAAGCAGGTAACTATTGCCTTGTAGTTAGTGGAGGGATCCACAAAGGCTAAGGGACATAACCTTAAACAAAGGGCAGCTACCCACAAGGCTGTGAGGGGCAACACCCTAGTGGTTGTGCACAAGGCTAACTACCCAGTCATGTAAAAAAAAGCAAGTTACAAAAGCTAAAAACGATTCAACAACCGGACTGATTTAAATGGAATCCGACCTTCGCACGAACATGGACATTATTACTGGCTAGCGACTTGGAATGTGTTAAGCCTCTACACTCTACAGAGCAGAATCCCTAACCCGCCTCACTGAACAGCTTAGAAAGAATAAAATAAAAATAGCACTCCAAGAAATCAGATGGAAAAATTCAGACATACTAAAAACAACATTTTTTATAGTGGGAACACCACAAATACACTAGGAACAAGATTTGCTGTCAAGACAAACATCTTCAATCAAATATTTGGCTTTAAACCAGCTAACGAAAGATATGTGGCAAAATGTTCAATATGACCCTAATCTGTGCCCACGCACCCACTGAAGATTCAGAAGGGAATACCAAAGAGGAATTTTATGATGCCCTAAAAAGGATGTATGAAGAAGCACCTAGACATGATATTAAATTAGTATTAGGAGACTTCAACACCTACTCCCTTTTGTGCAAGCTATTCAACTTAACCCTAGAAAAAGTCATAAGGAACATCCAGCTGGATAAGCGAGGGACTATAACACATTACCTCAGAAGTGAAAAAACCCCAAAGTCTATGAACACAGGAAAAATATTTACAGAACCCATCCAGTACCTTGCATATGTGATGATATAACATTGATAGGAAAGCAAAGCAAGGATATACCAAAAGCATACATAGAATTAGAAACAGCAGCTCAGAAAGCAGGTTTAACAGTAAACGAATCAAAGACTCAATACATGATATTACAAAGAAATGAAAAAGAAGGAAAAGAAAAATCATTCAAAATCACCGATAGAGCATTTGAAAGGGTAGAAAACTTTAAATACCTGGGATCAACCATAAGTGAGAAAAATGATATAATGATATAGATCAAAAACAGTATAGAAGTAGGGAGCAGAATATATCACACACTGCATAAAATACTGAAAAACAGACAGATCTCAAGAAAACTTAAAAAAAAAAACATATACAAGACAATGATCCGACCAGCAGTAACATAATTATGGTAGTGAAACATGGACCATCTGCAAACATTGAAACAAGCAGAAAATAGGGTAAACACTTGGGAAAGGAAAATATTTAGGAAAACATATGGGCCAGTAAAGGGCAATAACGAATGGGAAGTAGAACCAATTCAGAACTGTACGAACTATACGAAGAATCAAATATAACAGCTGAAATCAAAATGAATAGATTGAGGTGGGTAGGGCACATAGAAATAATGGAAAACAACAGAGGTCCAAAAGCAATATATAAAGCAACACCCAATGAGAAAAGGCCTAAAGGCAGACCAAGAAGCAGTTGGTTGGAGGAAGTGGAGAGAGACCTTAAAGCCATAGGAGTGAGCAGGCCCGTAGCGTGCGGGGGGCATAGGGGGCCGGGCTCCCCTGCATTTTGTCTGGCCCCCTCTGCTTATTTACTCTTCTTAGTAAAATGTATTACCTGCCCCCCTGCTATTGACTAGCCCCTGCTGAAGAATGTCTGGCCCCTGCTGTAGAATTTTCATGCTATGGGGCTGGGATTGAGAGAGTGGAACAAGAAGACCATGGATCGGTAAAAGTGGAGAAGAGTAGTATGGCAGGTCAGGGACCAAAATGGGCTGTAGAGCCAAACGAAGAAGTAGAATATTGTATTAAATAAAATAGAAAGAAGTCAACAGATGTCAAAAGGCTAATTTGAGTGTGTGGTTATGAAGAGATGGATTTCATATAAATGGGAAAAGAAGGGTAATTAAAAAAGTCTTGAAATATTTGTCTTAAGGTAATCAATGTATGAAGAATCAAAAAATTGAATGATACACACTTATATTAAAGTTGATATTTTGTAAATATATAACCAGGCCCGTAGCGTGCGGGGGGGGGCAGGGGGGCCGCCCCCCCCGCATTTTGTCTGGCCCCCTCTGCTTGTTTGCTCTACTTAGTAAAATGTATGTTCTGCCCCCCCCCGCTATTGCCTGACCCTGCTGTAGAATTTTTACGCTATGGGGCTGTATATAACAATGACATATTCAACATTATTTACTGTTCAACCATAGTTCTAGCAACTTAAAAATAGTTTACAATCACTCTAGTATTACTCTAACCCTTCTTTAATTTTTTTGTCACCTCAAATACACCAAAGCCGACTGTCATGATCTAGGTATGTAAGTAAAGAAAGATACTTTACACAACTTGTCTACAGTATTAATACACTATGAATAATAATATGGAGAGTAAGGAGTGAATAGAGGTATCTTCATCTACTAGACTATGTTAGTGATCCTGTAGCCTGTCTTTGCTTCAACAAAATGTTTAATGTAAAAAAATGTTTTAAACTATTGTTGCATAAACTTAGTACCTGCTTCATGCTTAAGATCTAAAAAAATATCATTTAAAGTAATGATTCTCAAACTTTTGTGTTTTGTGACCCTTTGTGAAAACTGTTTTGCTCTTAAGATAAACCTCTTTGAAAGAGAATTAGAAAATATCTTTAATTTTATTAATAGATTTCCCCCTTTTATTTAGCAGAAAAAAAACATTTATTTTCTTAATTTATAATTAAACAAAGTTGTAATTATGCGCACATCAATTCTGGATCACAAAATTATAAAATAAAATTTTATCGCAACCACCTATATTTGTCCACTACCCAACACTGGAACCTCACACACAATTTGAAAACCACAGTTTTAGAATATTATTATTGAGAGTATTTTCTACAACAGCAAGATTTTAATTAACAAAAGCTAGAAAGTCAAAATTACAAAATGAGATACGAAAATTCAAATAGTTAAAAAAATACTCACATCTTTAATACCATCAGACAATTTTCTAATGTCAGTCTCATCATCTTGTCCATACTGACAGAAGTAAACATTGGACTTTGTTCCAGCAGACCATCTCAGACCAGTGTGAACAGTAATTAAATAAAAATAAGTGTCTTCTGCAAAGTTGTCAGCTAAAGGAAACACACCCCGCTTGTCATTTGAAAAAAAAAAAAAGTTAGTCATTCAGTGTTGAAATTTTGTGAGAAAATGAAATGATAAGTGCCCATATAAGATGGTCAAAAGACATTAATGCAGATTAATGTGATTTACAGTGTCCTAAGATAAATCAAAATTTAAAAAAAAATTCCGCACATGGATGCTTTCTTGTAAAATTTATAGGCTTCAAATTTAGGACTATATGTTTAATTGACTGTAGTTAAATATCATAATGTTTAGGCTACACATGAAATAAAATGCATAATTTACACAAGCAAGTGTCTAGCATCATGTTGGTATCCTCTTGCTACTTCATATTTCATAAGGTAGTTAAGAGTAAATTATTCAACACATATTTTTTTCTGAGCAATAATGTTAGGTAAAACTTATATCCTACAATTAATGTTAGATAAAATGTATATCCCATCAACAATGTTAGATAAAACATATATCCCACCAACAATTTTAGATAAAACCTATATCCCACCAACAATGTTAGATAAAACGTATATCCCACCAACAATGTTGGATAAAACTTATATCTCATCAACAATTTAAAAGTAAACCTCAATGTTACCTCACTAAACTGCAATAACTGAATATAATCTCATTAATTAAAAAAAAAACGTATCAGTACAAAGAAAAATTGGTTAAATAATAAGCCTACACTGTAACAGGCTACATTTTTTTTAAAAAGCATAATTTTTTTTTATTCACAGCCTTTTTAAGTTTGTTAATTAACAATTGGATTATCTGATGTAGCAGCATTGATATAAGTTCTGGCCTATAGGCAGCATAATATTTTAAAGTAAGAAATGGTTTAATAGTTTATCTATATACTACCTGAAATATTCCTTTCTTGTCCATGTAGTGAGCCCAGAAGAATAAAACAATGAATATAAAATACAGGCCAACGAAAACACCAAATGCTAAACCTTGAGTTTGAATGTCAAATTTACTAAAGACTGTGCTAAAATGAATTTTGTTGGGTTCAAAATTAAAAGAGACTCCACTTATTACTTCTTTTCCACCTTCGCAACTGCAGACTAATTTTCCATTCTCTTTAGTCAACTGAAACAATATATAGTAAATGTTGTAAGGATTAAATAAAGAATCTTACTATTATACAAAAAAAAATATGGCCTGAGTTAAAATAAATGACTTTGTAATGAATAAAGGTTGATATAGATTTTCAATTTCTAGCTAAGATAAGATGTTCCATCAAGCCATCTCTGAAATTCCCAAACCCCTGATGAAGAATAAGAGCCATGCATAGATTAAGTAGTTTTATTCTGAATAAATGACAACTAATGACATTTTCATTGAACCATCAATTGTCTGGAAGGAAAGATTCTTCTTCCAAAGTATGCATAATGTGAATTGGTGAAATCCAGTGAAGAGACTAATCTTTATTTAATAAATCAAGATAAAAAAAAAAGGGAAAATAAGAAACTTGCCCAGACAATTTGCTCTAAAAGCATAGGACTTAACATAAAAAAGTTCTACAGTTTTGTAAGAGATGCTGGAATGAAAGTGGTTAAATTATACTGGCTAAGGGAAGGGGATCGTCAATTAGAACACCAATATAATGTAGTTATCTACAAGAAGATCAGTATACTGTAGAGATCACAAGAAGACCAATATAATGTAGTGATCCACAAGAAGATCAGTATAATGTAGAGATCACGAGAAGACCAATATAATGTAGTGATCCACAATACAACAGAAGTCAATAAAGCGCATAAAAAAATCATCACTGTTTAAGACAGAAGATTCAATGTCATTGAAATAAAGAAAAAACACAATACAAATCTCCTTCACAAATTAATAAGACACCAACGGTTCAAACATCTTTTAAGTTATGATTTATAAAAGTAGTTTAATAATTATAGCTGCTTGCATGAATGGTGCTCTAGTTGAAGTGTTGGTCCACTTAAAGTAATTATAGCTGCCTGTATCAATGGTGCTCTATATTGAAGTGTTGGTCTGCCTCAAGTTAATATAGATGCCTGTATCAATGGTGCCCCAAATGACTTGTTTGGTAGTTAGCAAATGTAATATTATCTACATCACTATCTCGCAACATGGGAAAAGCTTAGCTGGCACATGGCACACAAACAAAAAATATACCATTCTACATGATTATTAATTTTTTTTAATACAATATTATCAATCTTTTATGAACACAGGTTTTTTTTATTGATTATCTGATTCTTACCTTACACATATCAGTCACCCAATCTTTCACAGTCCTGTCCCAGGAGAGACAAGCAGATGTAGTTACTCCAAATAAATACAAATCATTCAAACTATTTGAAACTAAAAAAAAATAGGGTGTTGTTTCAATGTTTTTTTTTTTTTTAAAAGTCTTAATTTAAAAAAAAAATTAAAAATAGAAAACCTTTAATAAGATGATCAATTAAATATTTATTACCTGATCCTTTCTTTATTCTTGGGTTTGATTTTGTTTCACTTTCATCTATAACAATGTATGTGTATTAAATCATATAAATTCCATGATTAAACAAATTTATTAAATTTAAAAACATGCTAACATTTCTACTCAAATTAATTGATGTATAAAAATTACTAACTAAACATTGGCTTTAATCCAACAAAGACTCTGCCAGTGTTTTTGAAAGTGTTTGATGGTACACAAATTTCTTCACATGGTTTAAAAAAATCTGAAGTTAACTGTTTTCTGTAACCAAATAGACACGATATATAAAATTACAAGGATAAATTTAATCTGCATTAGTGACTTACTAATATTTTTTTAATGTGACCGTTCATTTTAACATTAAAATATCTGTAAAATAATTATGAAATTGTTACTTCATTACTTAAAATCGTATGATATATCAGTAGGTTCAATATCCATCCTTAAGTATAAAGTGTATGTAATTAATGGGTTCAAAGGTCGTACTTTCAAGCAGATAATCAAATTAGCATCCCTTTAAAATAAAGAAAACATAGATAAATGCATGAAAATAAATTTTTAAAATGTCAGTTTCAAGCATAATTGTTTTAAAGGAAAAACCAAAATTTTAATATGTGCATATTTGTGTGAGATTTAAATACAGCTGGATACCAAAGAGTATTAAAAAAAAGATCATTGTTGGCATGGATGACCATATATTTCAAGAGCCTAAATGTATCCCATAAAATTGTTAAGAATTTAAAACTGAAGAAAAACATAAATGGAAAAAGGCACAGCCCTCCCCAAAAAAAATAACGTTGTGGTTACATGATAAATTGTTTTATCTCTAAACTATTAGTCATATTGTTTTCTAAATATTAATAACATAAATATTAACTTACGAATATGCAAACTGATGATAAAACATTTCTGATGCATCACCATGCACAAATGCAGAGGTAATTAATGATAAACTTTCTTGCTTGCTACAGTTGCTTTCTCCTATTTCATGAATAAATTTAGGACTGGAAAAACTCAACTTGTTACCTTTTTTGTCAGCAACAGATGCAATAATAATGTCAGAATTTACCAACTTTGAATAAGATCCTTGGATAAATATGTTCTTGCTCTTGATGGCCTAAATCACAAATTATAGACACTATTTAAAAAAAAAAGATTTACAATGTTAAATTGTTCTGAGAAAAAAAATACTTTAAAGCTTTATACATTTTGAATTTTACAATTTGTTTTTTTAGTTGTTTAATTTAAATAAGTATGTAGATGCTGATAATGATATTTAAGCAGAGGCTGACCTTGGGGAAAAGTTAATAAAAAAAAACATAATAAAAAATATCAGCACTGTAAATTTTAAACAAATGTACAATGCCAATATCAATTTCTCTCGCTCATACCCTGTCAGAAAGTCAGCACTGCATATGGAATTAATGTATAATTAATGCATGAAAAGTAAGAAAAACAGCATTTTTACAACGTTTTTCTTAATTCACTTCTTGTCTGTTCTTTTGTTTGATTGTTTGTCCGCAAAATTTGGCAATCCAATTTTAGACCACTTTCTGAAAAGCTATAGCTCTGATACTTTCAATATAGCTCAGAACCCGATGACAATGCAATATTCTCACAATTTCATTATGATTTGATGAGTTTCTTAAGTATTTTTCGAAAATAAAATTATTATGGCTGAAGAAAGAATACTCTACTGCGCCTGAACATGTGTGACGTCAGAGCTCTCCGATATGTTCAAGCAATCGTTTCTGTTTTACACCAAAATATTTTAACTCTTCATATTAATTGAAAAAAATATTTTAACTAAAAAGTAGAAAATAAAAATTACATTATAAAAAATATTTTATAAAAGACAACGTTTTTCTTGCGTACTAAAAAGCAGAAAATAATTTCCGAATAAATTGGAAACATGGTAATAGTAATAGACTTTATTATAAGAGCTTCTGATTTTTATAAAAACGAAAAACGTTGGGCGCATGAACAGAAACATCCAGACCTTTCCAACATACTCTAAATTATTTAAATGAAAATCTGTTTAAAATAATTTCACTATATTAATATATTGATTCTATTGACTTTACATGTCTTACACTCTATAGGTTTAGGTTATACAACACTAGAACTAATTTTACATACTTATATGCATTTTGTTATCTAAGTTCTAATAAATGATCTGCAATTTTGTGATATTTCGAAAATCTTCTGTAATATAAAATTATAATTCTTTTGGGATTTAATTGTTAACATTTGATGATTCTAATACTGTAATACAAACATTCACATAATATAAAATTCATGCGCCCAACGTTTTTCGTTTTTATAAAAATCAGAAGCTCTTATAATAAAGTCTATTACTATTACCATGTTACCAATTTATTCGGAAATTATTTTCTGCTTTTTAGTACGCAAGAAAAACGTTGTCTTTTTATAAAATATTTTTTATAATGTAATTTTTATTTAATACATTTCCTATTTGTCATAAAAAAGTGTAAAAGATGGAAATCTAAAACGGGTCAATAATCTAGTGCTTAGATGCATACTGAGTAAAATAACAATGTTAGGTGATCCTTGATATATATGTTAGCACAGAACTTTCCACATCAACATAATTGCTGAAATATGGTTAACATTTTTATAAACATTTATATTAAATAGATAACAAAAGCTTAATACATATGTATATTGACCATTATATATAATATATATATATATATATATATATATATATATATATATATATATATATATATATTGCATACTCCACGAGTCCCCATTTTTATGCAGATTCAAAATTATTGGATCTATTAGTAATATCTTACCCTAATAAATAGAGGGGCAAACAAATCACCACCAACATCTACATCATTAAATTTGAATCCTAATGGTGAAGTAAAGTCTGTTCTTTCCCTGATTACATCAACATTAGACTTCTGTGTGGCTATTGTATACCCTTGTTTAGACATGTTAAATTTTCCAAATGAGTCTTCCATTTTGTGGAATATTTTGAGAAGATAATCCCATGTTGAAGTAACATCATTTATTATGCTGTCAATCTAAAATAATACAGCGTAGTAATTCAAATTATGAACTCTAATATTAAAAAACCAAAACTGTACCACTTAAATTACCACTTATTCAATGTTTCAATTCACCACATTTATCTACATTTTTACAATGAAAAAAATTCAAAAGTAATTGAACCTGTTCTAATTTATTGAAAGTTTGAAGTTGCATTTTCTGGTACTCTGTCTGAATAAAACTTTGAGTTTCAAGATCTCTTAGTCCCATGTCTACAGCTTTTTGCCTAGCTTGGGAATAAAATTCATCTGTGTCTATAGTTTGGTAATTAATTATATTCTGGATGACATCTGTAACATCTGTAACAAAAAATAATTAATTAATATTAACAATTAATAGATTTAAAATATCAGACTACATAATTAAATAATTATGAATAGCACAGGGACAGAGATAAAAAGTATAAATTCTTAAACCTTTAATAATTATAACTTTTATATTTTACTAATCCTAAAAAAATTAGAAAGTGTTTATATTATACCTTCCAGGCAAGGGTGTAGATCAGGTAATTTTGCACCAATCCTTTGTAAATTATTAGTCAAATGTAAAATAGAGCCAGATGCCATTTCCTGATTTAATAATGTACATCATTTTAATCATCTACATTTATGTTAACGTCTAATGGTACTTTTATCCTATAAAATGTAGTCTATTATATTTTAGTATTTATGCAGTGGACATCAAACATTATTCAATGCTTTTAGTAAATGACAAGAAAGGATCCCTAGTTATATCATTACCATTTGAAATTATAAACTAGTTTGCATTTTATTTATCATTATAATAAAAATATTTCTTTTAAATAAATCATTTAAATTAATTAATTGTAATTTCTTTTAAAAACTAACAAAGTAAGTACCATTGAATTTGATGTCATCTTTTTTTTGTCTTTGGTCAGCTTAGACATCAAGTTGGCAAACATTTGAATCTCTGCTGGTGTACTAGCATTGAAGTTTTTAATAACAGAGCCAACAATTTCTACAAGGGTGTTAGCCATCTAATTAAGATTTTAAAAAGAATTCTTGACTAAAATTTAAAAAAAAAAACACAAACATTGTAAAAATGTACACATTTTATAAGTATTGTCCCTAAAGACAATACATTTTTATTTGTTAAAAAACAGTTTTTTTTTTCTACTATGCTTTTTTATAGAGGTGCAAAATGCCTGAGAGGGCCATTTGCTTCAAGGTGATTGACAATCCATTACAAGTAAAGTGTTTCTTCCTCGTCTCACTATAAGAAGTGCATGTGACAAAGATTTAATTTCCAGAGATTTGCCTATACATTTTTCTTTAAATAAAATTTGAATTATACAGTATTAAAGCTGTAAAGAGACTGGAGATATACTGTATAATATTTGAAAAAGATATCAATAAATATTTATCCTTGCCTGATTACTAAAACATTTTTCTTACCTGAGAAGTTACTGAAGTCAAGAGAGATGCAACTGCTTTTGCAATTTTTATTGGGTCATTAAGGTTTAAAACTGATTCCAAACTTTTCTTTAGATCTGAGCTTGTTTGAGTGTCACTTATAACAGACAACTGATAATTAGGGTCAATCTAATTAAACAGAAATAAAAGCATCAGTTAAATAAGAGTGAACATAACTCCTTTTTTTAATAAGATAGGTGAATTAAAAACTACATATTAAAAATAGGTTTCTCTTGACCTGAATGACATGAATTCTAAAAAAAAAAAAAAAACTGTGATGATTTAAGAGAAATTGTGAAATTATTTTGATAATTATCGTACTTAATTATATCAGATCTCATTAAAAAAAATAGCTCAGTATTTGTATAGCTGTTAAACTATTTCACTAACCCAAAAATTTGATGTATAATTGACTCTGTATCCATATATATCAATGATATTTGCACTAAAAGAACAGTTGTATGGTGTTGTTGAATTAAAGGACAATATGACTGGGGCTGAAATTTCACCTTTAAAAAAAAAAGTTTTCAGTACATACAATTAACATCAATTCATTCACTTATTTACAGAATTTTTTTTAATGTATGTCTAAGCATAAACTTTACTTATAAATCTATAAGTGTATTTAATATTATTTACTTCCATAATACAGCATTTGATAACCATCTTGTGTGAATTGATAAAAAGCATATTGTAAACCAAAGTCTGTATCTGTAGTTTTTTTTTGATGTGGTCGCTCTCTTTCATCTTTAAAATTATGCACGTATATCTTATACCTGCCTTTTCTGGCATAGGATCCATTTAATACTAAAAAGAAAATAATTATTAAGTAAAATATGCCTATTCAAAAAAAACAATAAACTATATAAGTACAATAGAGCTCAATCACATCTATAAGAATTACTCTGTTTATCTGCCAGTAAACCAGATTTTGAAAGAAAGCATTTCCTCATCCCATGTCTTCATTTTCCAATAAATTTCTACTGAATGGCAGTGGCTTACTATTATTTAAAGAAGAAAGTTAATCAAAGCAGTAAAAAGATGGACTGTTTAATTCATGTGAATGTAGGATGCAAAAAGTGGTGGTCATTTGTGGGCTTATTAGTTTAAACAAAGACCTTTTTAGAAGAATAAAATGTTGTTATGAGGGGATGAATATAATAATTTAGAAGAGGGTGGTGTTCAAAACTGCATGAAGACAAAATCTAACCTGATACTACAGCACAAAAAAGGCATTATTTTTCTAGGCATTGGTGCATGTAGATCCTAAACCTATTGAAGGTAAAAATATCCCCAAACTTTGTCCCACCAGGTAGGGTATATTTTAGTAGTGCTTTGCTGTGTAAATAATATTAACCAATATTGATTGGTTGGAGACATTTCATAAATATGCTCCTTATCTTATTTATTTGTAAAAAATAAAAAAAATGTTTATATCTACTTTACTTTCAGGTAATTTTTTTAAAATTCATTCCATGTATACATTCATTCCAAGTATACTACAAAACTCAACCGTTATAGCAGTAATAGCAATATTGTTCCCAATAAGTAGAGAAGAATAAAAGACTAGCTAGGGGAAAGATATGTCTCACTTTTATTGTTTGTTTTATTGCAAACTGGTAGCCACTTTTTGAAAAGCAAGACTTTGTATATAAGAAAAATGAAAATAGATGAATGAGCAGATCTGAAAATTATTATAGCAAGAGTATAGTTATTAAAAAATATTTTTGTTTCCATGAGCACATCTATCTGCACTAATCAAAAACTAAACTTTTTTTTTTGGTCTAGCTAGAAACACAGTGCTACAGTCAACATGACTAGAAATCAAGGATTGTTTTTATGTGCTGCTTACAATTAATTTAAAGTGCACAAATATAATATGTTGAATGAGGTAAAAATTTATATATATATATTTAACTCTTACTGTAGCAACAAGATGCACTGATCTATCTGTTCATTTAAAATAGATTTTGACACAGACTTTGTGGAAACTGCACATTTACAGAGCAAACACTCTTATTAGGCAAAAATCAAATTGAGATTGAGTGTAAGCTTTTGTAAGCTAAATAATCTAACTTTAATAATGAACCAAGACATTTCATAATTTATGAAAAGACCAAAAGTGTGCCAAGTGACAAATTTATTTGTAATAAAATTGATTCTTGTCAAAAAATCATTTTTTGTTGACTTGGGTAGCAGAGTTTATTATACTTTTTGAATTATTTACATTTAACATTATTGGTGTGTTTAATTTTTTTTTTATTTTAATTAATTTGAACACAATTTACCTGATGGATATGAAAGACATAGAGATTCATGGTTATCATCAAAACTGCCTCTATAGAGTCCAAAATCTCCGTTATATGGCTTTATGTTTGTATAAACAACTTTCATGGCTCTTGTTTCAACACATGTACTGACATTAACATCTACCACAATAGTGTAAGTTGTCCCTTCTTCCAGCCAGAGGCCATCTGTATCAAATCTACTGCTGTTTCTGTCTAAATTTAAAGAAATTATTTTAGACTATGTACGGTACAAGTTCAACTTCTCATATAATAGTTGTATTAAAAATTCTTGTTTTTTAAACCACTTTATATTTTAAGTGAAGGCTAATAGCCCAACACATATAAAACTATCTTATAATTTACAACAAGCAAAATGTCCTTATGTTAATTTGATAGTACCAGATGATATGTTTGTCTGCCAGAAGTTTGCCTGAACTTCAATGCTTGAAAAAAGTTGAGGATAATATTTATAAACAGACCATCTATATCTAGCCTGATAAATATCTGAACTGCGACAACCTGGACAAGTTATGTCAGCTGTATAGACCATCCTGAAACCTGGATTCAGTTTCTTTTCACAGTTCCATACACAGCTAAAAAAATATAATTCAGTATGTTTTGGTACTACTACATATCTTGGCTACACAAATAAATTGATAGGCATTAACATACTAAATCATCATAGGAAATTGGTAAAATTCAAAATCTTCTAGGTTTGAAATCAATTTTATCCTTAAATGCCATAATACAGAATTTAAAATGGATGGATCTGTTGCTAAATCTTCACAAACATAATTTTTACACTATTTATTTCTGTCACCAGCCAGGTATGGTTTCTGTGTACATAAGAATAGTAATACCTAAGAATCTGAAAAAATAACAGGGGTTCTCAAAGTGTGAGTCATGATCCACATGAGTACGGAGGGGGGGGGGGTGAATTTATAGTGGATCAGAAAAAAAAATCTTTGATAATTTCTTGATAAAAAATAGATGTGTGCATAATTAAAACTTAAATTTGTTTTTCCTAACAGTTGGCCACAAAAAATCAAAAAGCATTTTCAGAGTAAGTGCGAAGCATAAGAGTTTAAGAACCTTTGTGTATGATGATAATCCAAATAAATAGATGTTATTTATGAAGCAATAATTCTAATCAAGCCATAGTAGTAAACGAATAATTTACCACTTTTGATTAAACATACTAGTCATACAAACACAAATAAAAATAGTTTTAGCTAACAGTAAATCTTCTGTCACAGTCCAAAGAAACAACAGACACAAGGGAGCATGACTACTATGAAGATTACTATTTGTGCATCAAGACTCTTTAATTAAGAGTGACTCTTTGGCAAAAAATCTTCTAGAACCAAAAGTTGAGGACTTCATTTTTTTTTTTAAATCAGTGACTTCAAAAAATGTAGGCATTAGTATTGCATTCATAAAACATAGGGGTGTCATGATGATACAATTTATGTCAAAGTGCTTGTAAGACCAGAAGATTTAATCATTTTATTGCATAAGTATGAGTGATATTTTTTTTGCACTACCTGTATTAGAATGGCAAAAGCCCTAAGTTATTGATTGTTTTTTTTTTAAATAACAATAATAACAGAAGAAAGCTTCACATTGGCATAGAAAATAATATGTCAAAATCGCACCTGGTGCTTTCACTACAAACATTAGAGAAATAACAAGCTTGACGTTCTAATTCTAAAAGGTGTTTGAAATGTAGGGATATTTTTAAAAATACCGCCTGAATTCCATGTTATTTAAGTTTTAAAAATTTTAAGGAATGAGGAATAATTTTTCATACACCCCCCAGGCAGCACTAAGGCTAGTTATGCCATTGTTAACTGGATAGATATTATTTTCTTATGCAGAACACCTACAATACATCTACCTAGTTAAAATACACTTCACTTGTTAGCTTTAACAAAAATCCTTCTCAATTAACATGGCAAAGCAAAGCCAAAGTGCATACATATGTTAAAAAAAATAACTTGAAATAATTTTAACGTAACACAAAAGTGGTAAATTTGTAATTAATTCATTATTTAAAGCGCATGAATCTCTTTATCTGGAAAATGTTTCAAAGAAAACAATACCATTGCAAAAATGAGCGGCCTGTTTCATTGTGATTTAATGTATGATGAAGATTAGTATGCCAGACAGGAGCACTATTTAGTTTCATTTTTATAAAATTGATTATTAAAATAAAATAGCGTGGGGAACATTTTGTTAGCTTTTTAAAGTGAAATTACAATCACTGACTTACCTAATAACAACTTCAGCAGGCTGAACATTAAAAAATTCTACTGTCTGAGTTGCCTTTTCAGAGCGACTGTCTTTTGAGACAACAACTTCAAAAAGAATCAAATCTTTATCTATAAAAGGTGTTGTATTAATGCTTAACAAACCCTTTGATTGGATTGATTGGAATGACGAGATGTTACATTTTGGTAATTGTCTGTAACTTGTATCATTGTGATAATAAGGTAAAGCATATCTAACAATTTCTTCTTTTTGTGACAGTTTGTAGCATGACCAGAAGAAGGTCAAATTACTCTCATCTCCAGGTGACAGAGGGGGATCATAAGATTCAGTTACAGCATCCAGTTTGAGAATACTACCAATTTTGACCTGTCTAAATACACCTTTGGAGATTTCGGCCTCCAGAGGAGCTGGACTGACATCTAGGTACATGGTGTCAGATTCTTTTTCCATTTTACCTGTGACTGAAATATTCAATTGAATCTTATACAAACCAGTAGTCTTGATAAAGGTAAAGTCCATAATAATGGCATTTGGCTGTTTAATGTCCAAGTCATACCAGGTTAAGTTCTGTAAAGTACCAGTGTTTCTCCAGACTTGCCAAGTCATATTAAACCAATCTGATTCATTGCAGGCGGGTGTTCTTTCAGCCCTGCCGCTTATTTTTGGAAGTGTTGAAAGCCACACTCGTAATGGAGTTTCTATGACTGTGTATACTTTCTCAAAGAAATAGATAGTTGAAATACAAGGTTCATAAACACCAAAGTCAAAATAAATTTTTTCATTTGTGCCATTCCACAGGACTGAAGCTGATACACTTGTATTACCAACACTTGCATAGCATGTATCAACAACAACGTTGTCAGAGTTTATATGCGTTATTGACCTTAGAGGCACTTTGAAAGAAACAAATGATAGATAAGACCCTAAATATACAAAAACTTTAAACGAAGTTAATTCATTTATTCTGATCATTTTACGATGACTAATTTCATTAACATCAAAAAGAACTCCGATTTGAATATTTAAATTGACTATGGAAGTGATGCTAAAAGCTTCAAATGTCACTGTTACTGGAAAATTTCCTCTCTCCTTGTACTGATAAGTTATAATCTGCGAACCGCCAGAATATATAAGGGATGTGGTTGAACTATTGATGCCAAAGTCTACAGTGACTAGCAAGGAGTTTGAATAATTCTTCAAGTAGTTTTGAGCAATTTTAATAGAACCATTGACTCCTCCTGATACAGAAAATGGAACTGGATTCATCAAGACAACAGCAGTTGCATGAGTAACAGGAGATACAACTTGAAACTGGGCGTTTCCTTGAACTGGAGACAGAACATAAGTACATATATTTAATGATAAAATCAAACAAAAACGAATACATTTTAGCATGAGTAAAGAGATATTTTTTTTAAAATACCAGTTTTTAACAATAATTGACATTATTCAGTTTTTTACTATTGTATTCTTCTTGTAGTACGTAACTATTACGTTTATTTATAAAACATTTACTTTTATTAGAACTATTGTATTATTATTAAAGTTTTATTGAAACATTCAGACCTAAGAATAAAAAAATACACCCAGATGTTGTTTTTTGTTGAAAAGTTGTATGTAAGATTTTTTTTTCCATTCATTCCTTAAAAAAGTATTATTGATAAATATAATCTATAATAAACTTCAAAATAATAAACATATTTGTTTCTTGTAATTCTCATACGACTAGTGTATAGTATGTGATATGCAATTGTATTTTGGGTGCTACGCAATCTTTCAACACAAATGTACATAATCAAATGCATGTTTTATTGTTATTATGAACACAGTTTACCTTGTGAGACACGATTGAGACAAAGTGCAGATGCCGTGAATGTCCCAACTTGACTGTAACTATAGTTGACTGTGTAGATATACAGAGTTGATGGACTTGGTGTCAGGTCAACATCGTCAAATGTAAACTTTCCTTTGTTATCTCCCCAGTCAACTATACAAGATGGCTGGAGGAACAAAATAGATTTAAAAAACTAAAATTCGCTGCATATCAAACATTTTCCCATAATAATCTCAATTTAAACACAGAAATCCAGATATATAGATTTAAAAAACTAAAATTCGCTGCATATCAAACATTTTCCCATAATAATCTCAACTTAAACAAAGAAATCCAGATATATATGTCGTAGGTGAAAACTTAGCACCCTGTTGTTTTTTTTTCCTCATTAAGTTATTAGTATTCTTTTTTTTTTATTATTTTGTGGCGCCTGCATGTTTACTGGTGTTATATATATATATATATATATATATATATATATATATATATTCATGGTCCATACTGTTGCATAACAGGTCATCTTGTTGCAGCTCACTATGAAAAAGCATATTGCATTCTTTTTTTCAATTTTTGTATCAGACAGGCCTATTTCTTAAAAGAAAAGAAAAAAAAAAAGATCAGTGACAGGCCTTGCTTAAACAAGAAACTATCAGTCCACCCAGCTTTAAATGGCCACCCTACTGTAAGTTTCGGGGAGGGGAGGGGGGGGGGTAAAGGCGGATTGGCGTTTTTATGCCGAAGCTAATGAAACAGATGAATTCTACACTTCATCTGTCCCAATGAGCCATACAGAGAACTTTTTAGCGCATTTTCGAGAAAAAATGCGCTTATTGTGTCCGCTTTTGTCTGTCATCACCCTCGATCTCAGCAACCATAAGTCCTAGACCCATGATGTATAAACTTTTTTTGTAGGTCTTGGCCTACCATTCCTGCATCGAAATTCCATTTCGCGATCTGACCTCTGAGGGCTGGGCATCAGTGGGTTTTTTTTACCGTTTTTTACTATATAAGCTATATTAATAAATATGTCATTTTCATGGCCCCATTCTACACCATACACTGCGGTGGCGCACCAAATGAATGGGTTATTGAACGGAAGTGAAACAAAATTGTCAACATTAATTTATCAAACAACAATTGACGGAGTTTTCGGCCGATTACTAAAAAGCTAGCATACGTACTGATACATAACACGAAAATGCGCTAACACGTCCTGTGTCTAGAATTGAACAGGCTTAAGATACTGGTTTTACTTTTTACCTATCAGTCTGACATCACAAAATGTAAGTTAGAAGCTGAAAAAAAGATGTTAGTTGCTTCTCAGAAAGAAACTACAGTCAAACCTCTGTTACGAGTAACTCGGTTACTAGTGTTTCTTAAGCAAACATTTTGAATAACATTTGCCTTGATATACAAGCAATGCCTTGCAAAAGAAGCAAATTAAATTTTAACTGAGCATACGAGCGATGTGTGTGTGAAGTCCCTGTAAGGATGAGATGAAATCTATTAGCTCCACTTGTGGAACGATTTTTATGGTGCCCCTCTTTCACCCCCACCATAGCCGATAGTGCAATGGCCATGGAGGCACCACGGGAAATACGTCGAGAACTTAAGCCAAGACCTGAAAAATTTCCTAGGTCCTCACCGGAGATAGAACCAGGTACCTTCAGGTCGACAAACGATCGCTTTACCCCACGACCATCTGTCCCCTGAGCGATGTGTGAGTGTATACTTTTTATTTAAGTATTGTGACTGTTGTAACTGTGTTTACTATTTACTAAAGTATTGTGACTGTTGTAACTGTGTATACTATTTACTAAAGTATTGTGACTGTTGTAACTGTATATACTATTTACTACAGTATTGTGACTGTTGTAACTGTATATACTATTTACTAAAGTATTGTGACTGTTGTAACTGTGTATACTATTTACTAAAGTATTGTGACTGTTGTAACTGTGTATACCATTTACTAAAGTATTGTGACTGTTGTAACTGTGTATACCATTTACTAAAGTATTGTGACTGTTGTAACTGTGTATACTATTTACTAACTAAAGTATTGTGACTGTTGTAACTGTGTATACTATTTACTAACTAAAGTATTGTGAATGTTGTAACTGTGTAATAGGGCGGCAATGGCCACCATGAAGAAAAAGTCACAAATACCTCACTTCAAATTAAATTAAAAGAGGTGTGTCAAATGTTGAAAACATTAAACAAGTTTAGCGTAGCGTACGGAACAAATTAAATTTGTATCTCGAAGTACTACTGTACTTCAAAAAAAAAAATTAAATGTTGTCATTACTATGCATAAGAGTGATTTTAGTTTTCTGGAACCAATAATCCAAGTCTGCATTGTGTCATGGGGAAATCCGCTTTGATATGCAAGTGATTTGGATTACGAATAACTACGTAAACCGAATAAATGTAAGTTGAATTTTAACCAGAAACTCGGAGAAACATTGAGTCAATAAAGTTTACATAAGGAAAAATATGACTTAGGATGTGCCTGTCTCAAGTGTTTAAAAGGATTGAAAATATTCTAGCTTTCATCAATCGAAGATTCCGAACAAATGTTATTGGTTTAAAGTGGACTTTATAGAGAGGGGCCTATTGCTATAACTACCACATGGAGATTATTCAGAAGAGCGTCATTATCTGTACATTTATATTGCGCAAATTAACAATGGTGAGACAGTGATTCTGTTAATAAATCATAACTGGCTTTTTATTCAAATAAATTAAAAAGCAGTCTTATGTTTTTGTTGCAAGCTGTCGAGGGATTCTACAATAAAGTAAGATCGTTGGAATATATATATTCGTCGTCGTCGGCATCCGTTGAGTCTACATACATACATACATATTATATATGTATGAAGATGTAAGGATGAGAATAAATCTCTTAGATACTACAAACCACTAATGGGACTGTTTTTGCAATGCCCTTCTTTCATCCCCACCATAGCTGATAGTGCAAAGGACATAGAGGCACTACGGAAGATAAAGCGGGGACTTAAAACATGTCCTGGAAAAATCAATTGGTCCTCACTTGAGATCGAACCAGAGATCCTCAAGACGACAGTCGAACGCTTTACCACACGACCATTCATCTTAAATATACATTCTGCAGTTGTCACAGACTGTATATGTAAGAAATCTTTCGTCTAGCAGTGAAAATGCTGGTTAATGCCTATTTTTTCACACCATTCCATCTTCTGTCGCTTTCTGAGTTTAAATTGCTTTAGGATCAGCACAGGTTTAACAAATGTTGATAATAAAAGAGTAACTGCTTCAGTCAAGTGGAATGGCAATAATGAAGAAATGTATTATGACTTTGGGGTTTATGAACCTTGTATTCCAACTATCAATTTCTCTGAGAAAGAATACACTGTCAAAAAAAAACAACAACTCCTTTATGAGTATGGCCTTCAACACTTTCGAAAAACTCATCGTGCTCCAAATGTTCTATGGCAAGCTTGTCTCAGGTATCTGACGAATAAGGCGTCCCGAGAAAAGTTTCAAAGACAACCTTAGAGAACACATTAAATGAACTGGTCTGAAACCAGGCCCGTAGCGTGCGGCGGTACGGACCCGTGTGGGCCCCCCCCCCTGCGTTTTGTCTGCCCCCACCTGCTTATTTGTTCTACTTAGTAAAATGTATTTCATGCCCCCCCCCTTCTGCTAATGCCTGGCCCCTCCTGTAGAATTTTCACGCTACGGGGCTGTCTAAAACCAATGGTGCTAGGTACTACCGCATCTGAGTCGAATGGCGCTCATGCATAAAACGAGCAGCTGGCCAACTGGAAGAGAAATACTGCCACAGTCCGGCAGCTGCAAGACCAATAGCAAACACTGCCCAACTCTGCGGTCATCTATGTACTTCTACACTTGGACTTCAAAGTCACATTAGGACCCACAGACAACAGGCACAACAAACACATCTTCATTCTCAAACAAGGGAGACTACCAGAGACTACTGTATACACATATATTAAGGGCCACTACAAGTACCTTTTTCCTAGCCCCCCCCCCCCCAAAAAAAAAACCCTACAAACGGCACTGTGTGGATTTATTCATGGTCAGTGTTTGTCCTCCTTATGTCGCCTCCATTTGATCTCACCAACACTATTCTGTGATTGGTCAGTGTTTTACTCCTTTGTTTTCTCTCATTAACATTGATGTCACTTTCTTTTCTTTTTTTGATCGATTTTTCAAGTTGAGCTGGAACAGATTACATGATTTTTTTGTAAAATGATCTTTTCACAGCTTCCAACCCTCTGATCCACAGCATAACGAACGTGTCCCTGAAATGTATGACATTCTGAAATATATGACATTCGTTAAGCGGTGAACCACCTTAAATGAATCAATTGATATTTTTTTTCATTCATCTGTTCAATTAATATGAACTATATTAATGGGCATAATGAACTTACTGATGTTGGCCTCAAGCTGCTGTAGTAAGATGTTTTCACCTTCAGTGCTATTCCAACAATATCTCCAGGATAGAACACACCCCTTGTTTGTCTATGGGGAGTTACTTCGTACACAGTATCTAAAGTAAAACATACATACATACATTTATTATGTTCAAACAACTTTATGGCATTAAATAATAATATTTTAATAAATAGATAAACATATTAAATAATAAATAAATGTTATTTATTTATAAAGTTAAAAAAAGTTATCTTTAATATGTTGACCTAGTGTTTTGACTAGAAAATCAAAGCTAAATGTAAAATTCAAAATTTAATGTGTTTTTATGTGTGCATGTGTCACAATTTTCACATGTTATCATTTCTTTTTACCTGCAGTACTGTTTACAATTGGGTGCATTGTAGTAAACTCAGCTGTTTTATTTAATGTTTCCCCAGACCGTGAGCTGACCACCACCTTTACGCTGTAGTTGCCCAGATGAACGGGAACGAATTCTACGACTGACAATGTGTAGTTCATGAATTAGGTGGGCGATATCATAAGCTGAGTTGCTTGTGGAGTTGATCTGAAAAATAAAAATACCACGGCTAATAGAACAACAAAATGTAACACGATGGCGGCAGAGGGTGGGGTGTGAGGTATTATCATATGTGGGAAGAGGGTGGGATGTGAGGTATTATCATATATGGGAAGAGGGTGGGATGTGAGGTATTATCATATGTGGGAAGAGGGTGGGATGTGAGGTATTATCATATGTGGGATGTGAGGTATTATCATATGTGGGAAGAGGGTGGGATGTGAGGTATTATCATATGTGGGAAGAGGGTGGGATGTGAGGTATTATCGTATGTGGGAAGAGGGTAGGGTGTGAGGTATTACACAGTCGACAAACAATGTTCAATACCCCCGCCCCCTTTAGTCACCACCCACAAAGTATTATTTAATTGAAAAAAGAATAAAACACCAATATTTATAGCAGAAAAAAATAGTCGCAAAAAGAATAATAATGACATCATATCTGCCGTGTGTCTATAATTAGTTTCTTAGCCTATATTTGGCTACATGCAACTATGGTTGATGTGCAAACTGTCTATGTATAAACTGGCCGGTCTGGATTACGATGTGAACAATATCTTACAGAAGAACTAACATCGTTTAGTTTGGTGGGGATAGACAGTATAGTCATATAAAATGTATTGTAAACAGATTGGTCCACTGGGCGTGGCCGTCTGCCATTATTAAAGATAATCAGTTGAAATGGTTATTATGGTGGGAAATTTTAAAGTTGTTATTACGGAACAATAATGCATCAAAGCTGTGATATGATGACGACGTTTTTTTTTTTGTGCAATGAGAAAAGACAATATGATTTGATAAACGAAACAGGGTGGGGAGAGGTTTTAATATGCATGTACTGATGTGTCAAAATGTACAGTGAATTAATACAGCAAGCTGGCTACTATTACCAACTGCAACTGAGTTTACCTTTCAGTCATTATTTAAAGTAGTTAACTCGTAGGCCTATTTGATAAGCGTGCAGTGAAAGTTCAAGATGATGTGATTATTATCATTTAGATATCTATTGGTGGACTTCAAAGAAAAGAAACATGCTTTTATTCAAATGTATACCCAAGAAACCAGTTTCCCGTGCTGCTTGAGAGACTGTTGAAATAAGTAAAACCATCTTCGAACTGTTTCATTTTCCCAATCTGTGACAAGTGGCCTACATTAGGAGTCATCCAATAATAACGTCAACAGCTTAGGGGGGAAGGCGGGAGGGGGGGGATATCAAAAAGTTTTGAGTTGTTGACATTGTTTCTTTTACAAACATACAATGAAAGTTTTACCTAAGTTTAAAATGAACTTGAGGCAAGCTATATTCTCCGATCAATGAAATAAATTGATGATGTCTAAAAATAAAACATTAATGTGCAGTTTATATATATATTTTTTTTAATTGCCTAATATGTGTATCAGTGCATTCTGTCAGATATTTCGGTTGGCAGAGCACACATTCAGTAATCTTAAACTGGTACAATAAATCTTTCCCCATCATCGTTTCCTGGAAGGATAATTGCAAACAGATCAACTTCATCCTCATCTAGCCACTCAACATCCTCAGAATGTGCTTTTTCCATTTTGCCAATAACTGCCATGAGTTCTCTTTGCCTTCTAACAACGATTCTCAAAGGACGGATGCGTTTTATTTGAGTTGATTCTGCACAATTTTGGGTTGGCACATTCTCCTGCTCCCGAGCTCTGTGTTGTCCTGTATGTTTCTTCAACATTGTTTGAGAGGCAAAGTATAAGTGACACACTTTTGCAAATTCGATCATGTAAGCTTGTCTGCAAAGATGGACAATAAAGTTCATATGGTTGTACTTTTAAAACTCCTGTTTCTGAAGCTCTGAGTCCATCAGTTGTTTGGTTGATTGGGATTGGAGGAGGAAAGAATTTCGAAGGTAAAACGTTGAAATATGAACTCCTAACTAGCATGAGGAATTGTGAACAAGACATTGAAAAGATATGCATTTCATGCTATTTTGACATAAAACTAGTTCAAGTGTTTCACACAATTTTTGAAAATTTTAATTAAAACTATTAGGTTTTACTAAAACAAAATAAAAAAATTAAATTAGAAATAAAATTTAAAATATACATAAATGTGACGTCACACTTGGCATGACCCCCCCTCCCCACTGTCACAAACTGTCACACTTTCTTACACCCCCCTCCCACCCCCCCCCCTTGGAGCGTGACGTACTTTATGGACGGCCCCCCTAATCATAGTGGTAGATATGCCACCCTACAAGAAGTACTAAGAACTGCTTACACACTGGACTTTAATTTTGTAATGGACATGTCTAAAAGTACCACGGCTTTGATTCCTAAAAGTTTATGCTTTGAGTCTTAAAAGTTTATGCTTTGAGTCTTAAAAGTTTATAATTGGCCATTAAGACTGTGCAAAATGCTGGAGTGAAATCATAGCAACGGATAAACTCAATGATAAAATATGGATATTCTAAGAGAAGACAGAAAGACGCACGAGAACATTACATACAGAGCAGTCAATATATGAAGGAAGTGATCTTAAACACTAATTTATTAAATATAAAAATCTGTAGTTAAAAAAAAATGTTCTATAAATATAATGTAAAGAGTTTCACACTTTTCCGAACGTGGGCTGGAGAAGGGGCTCCAAAAATTACTCGCACAGGGTGCAACAATAGCTAGCTACGGCTCTGTGGATGGTGTGGTGTATAATTGCCTACCGGACAGTCAAAAAAAATTTCATAGAAGAGCCACACACTGAGTCAGATACTGGAGATGTTTTCCAGTTTGTTGGTTTTTTTAAACTCGTTACATACATCAGTCAGATTAGGATTAGACTTACAAAATTGACGTACTTTTACTAAGGTGGGGGGGGGGGGGAGGAAATCACCGAAAGTGTGACAATTGTTGACAAGGAAGGGGGGGGGGTCTAAAAAGAGTTAAAACATTTTGACGTAATTAATGGACGTTCCCTTTAATGCAGTTCCACTAAATACACAACAAATTGTTGCAAATGTAGATATAACAAAAAGAACAAAAGTGTATAGTAACTCAATATGTCATGGAAGATCATCTTGTTGTAACAAATGATTATAGAGAAAGATCGTCTTGTAACAAATGATTATAGAGAAAGATCATCTTGTTGTTACAAACGATAATAGAGAAAGATCATTTATCATTAATATAAATTAAATGAGCACAACAGAAAATACAAAAATGCTCAACCTTTATTAATTTATTTATAACCTACCTTTCTTCTGATTTATAATAGTTGACAAAGAGAATGAATAGTTTAAACATTTTCATTTAGTGTTCAAACTTTTTGATAAACCGAAGGATGGCTAAGATATTAAGCTTAAGGATTGTGAATATATAAAGACAAAAAGGGTTCATTACATTGAACATTATCGATTATATCAAATGGAAATAGGGGTGGGGGTGGTGATGCAGTTTCACAGTGGCTGTACCCGGCAAGCCGCAACTAATCAGGGGATTTGTAGCCCGAGATAATGAGACATACTGACAACCCAAATCATCCACTGGATTACACTCAATGAACAAACTGACAACCCAAATCATCCACTGGATCACACATAATGAGACATACTGACAACCCAAATCATCCACTGGATCACACATAATGAGACAAACTGACAACCCAAATCATCCACTGGATCACACATAATGAGACATACTGACAAATCAAACAACCCACTGGATCACACAATGTAATTATGCCTACTTGCCTTGTTGACAGAAACAAACTTAAAAAGACAGAGCTAACATTTCTGAGCAAAACATTTTAGATTATGTATATTACACGAATTCCCCCCTTTTTACTTTCAAAATAGATTAACTTTCGAGAAATGGATTTATTGGTCATAAAGAGAATTTGATTACATTTAATGATATTCCTTATCCGTTAAGTATCTGTACCAGTACTCACGGTAAATATAAAATTTATTCCAATCCCAGATTCCACCAGAGCCTCAATGGTTGCAGTTGTGTTGACTACAAATGCTGGGGGACATTGAAGCACTAGACCTTGTAAAGGTGCATTTTGTGCCGTGATTGTGTTCTGTGCCGTGGTTGTGTTCTGTGCCGTGATTGTGTTCTGTGGCATGATTGCAGCTAAGATGAACCCACATTTCAAGAAATGAGCTAAGTGTGGAAAGGAAAAGTAAGGTTAGTTCATGAAACTTTGAAATATGTTTTAAAATTTTATTTAAAAATATCGTCGTTGCTTTGTGTGTGTATGTCTTCTTGGTTCAAATTAAAACAAACACATTTCTGATTATATTTACCAAATGAATATATCTTCTATTACAAGTCCAGACACTGCTGGGTTTATTGCGTAACATACATATCAATCAATATAATTACTGTAATTATATTTTAAAATAAGCAATCAAACAAAATAACAGGCTGACATCTTCGGAGAAAATACATGGTATGCAAAGTTGAACTTTGACCTATCATTGCATACTTTATGATCACTATCTGGTACCTTCAAGCAATTTTTTTTATGTTATTGTTTTTTTTTTTTTTCGTTCAGTTACTAACAATTATATTTGGGGGGAGGAGGGGTAATTTGCGTTGCTTTTTATGTTTGGTTTGCAACAATTCACTTTGTGTCTGCCTCAATCCACCCCTTCCCCCAGCACACTACAGTGTTATTTTTTTAGACTTGCTCAACCCAGCTTACGTTTCTTTTAGTGTAACCTTCATCCTACAGTACCTACAATATTCAGTACAGATAGATGTTGTGTAATGCGTACATATTCTGAAACCGTTACCATTTGTTTGTAATGTATATTAATACACCATTTTTTTTCTCAAATTGGAAATAGTTCAATATTACTATATTCTTCACACCTAATTGTACTATTAAATGTTGTTGTTTTTTTTTTTTACAATAATCAATTGACATTATAATGTTATTTTATGTACAGCATTCCCTCATTTCCGCGGTTAAACAGATACAGAATTTACCGCGACGGGGGTTAAATGAAATAGTTTCGTATTTAGAGCACATAAAACATGATTATGAACAAACAATACTGTTTTAAAAATTACTGGAGCTGTCTAGACATGAAATAGTATTATACACAGGCACTTAGCCAGTAACGGGGGCTAGGGGGGCTAACCCCCCCCCCGTGCATGACCTGAGCCCCCCCCCCCGTGCATGATTTGAGTTTTTTGACACAATTTTAATAATAACAGCTATAAAACATCAATCATTTTGTTTAATAAATCAATAATAATAAAAACTTCAAAGTTTATATTTGGGCAATCATTCAGGCTATTTTACTTACATATATAGCTTATCTAATTTTTGGGCATAAAAGATTGAATCTTATTGAAGTTCACTTCTGGGTATTTTGGGCAGCATTGGCATTTGGTGCTTCAACAGCCGTGTGTGAGAGCAGTTTCTCAACCCTCACACGAAAGCTCATCCCATATCGCAGATAAATGTTACAAAAGCGTCTAAGCAATCTTTTCCTGCTTGCATTTGAAAAAGATTTAACAGACAATCTGAATGCTGAAGCATTTTTAGGTAAATTCAGTGCTAAACCCAGGCCCGTAGCCAGGTCAAAGTAAGCAGGGAGGCACCAATACTCAGCAAGGGGGCATCTTTACTTTTTCTTTATTTTTTCCTCTTTTTCTTCTTTTTTAAGTGGGGGGGGGCACTCCACACCTAGCCGGGGGGGGCACGCCCCCAGTGCCCCCCTTGGCTACGGGCTGGCTGAACCACGAAGTTTGCAAATATGAAACGTGATATAATATAAGTTCGCAACAAGTGCCGACGAGTGGGGGGGGCAATGCCCAGGGGCCCGGCGAGTTTTAGGGACCCGGACCGAGCTGGCCAATCAACTTTTTAAAATATTAATATCAGCCCAGGGGCCCGAAATTTCTGTCGATGGGCCTGTTTGGAACCTTGTAATAGTTTTATATATTGATATCTTCTGAGGACAACTAGCAACTTAAATAAGTTAATAAAATAACATTGGCTTCTGACTTCAGTTTTATACGTATGTATAATAAAATAATAAAGTACAAACTCCGTGATTTCTGAGTGATGTTATTTAATTTGCAAATTTACTTTTTAGCAGAATTAATTTTATTTTAAATTGAATAATTGCGACTGTTTTTGTTGATAGATCTGTTCTTTGTTTTCAATATTTTATAAGAAATATCACACAAATAGCTAAGCTTTATTCGTGCATCTTTGTCGTTCTTCCCGGGTTGTACGTTAAACAAACAGTATAATAATATAAATCAGGTATCTATTATGTAACAATTGTGTAGCAGAACTATTGGTCAATACATTTATAACAGGAATCAGAAATTGCTCAGCCTCAATAAACTTTTATCATTAAAACTCTTTACTATTTAAATTACTTTTAACAAAACTGCAACATGCCAATCATTATTAAAACGTAGTTAAAATTATATATTTCTAATTAATAGCTAAACAATCGGTTCTAAAATGCACCATTCCAGATATGGAACTGCAAAAAATTTCTTGGGGAGTGGACTCACTGAGATCCCCTCCCCAAACCCCTCCTCTCCGTTCGCAAGCTTTTGGCGCTTCGCGCCTCTATTTTCGCACCCCCCGAACATTACTTCTACCCCACCCGGGGCGGATTTAAGGGGGAGGGGCCGGGGGGCCCATGCCCCCCCCCCGTTATCGCAAGTTTAGGTAATACATCATTAAATTATCGAAATATTTTTTTGTTCTAAGACCAATTTTCAACCACCCCGTGGTCAATGTTCCCCCCCCCCCCCCGTCAAAGTTGTCTAGATCCGCCCCGATCATTTCTTCGGCACCCCCCCCTCCTCGAAAAAAATTTCTTCGCCCCCCCCCCCGAAAATGTCTTTGGCCCCCCCAATCCAATATTCCTGGCTACGGGCCTGATTATACAACCACCATCGTGCTCATATTGCTTGATATATTTCACTAAATAAAAGGACAAAACGTCATATAAGAAATTAAAATAATCCGGTTTAATAAAAGAAATAAAAAAACAAGCAATTAAGCCTGTTCCATTCTGGACACAGGACGTGTTAGAGCATTTTCGTATTATGTATCAGTACGTATGCTATCTTTCAGTAAATATTTGTAAATTTTGTAACACTTGTAGAATTTAACGTGTTGCCCTACGTGCTGCAGTATCTCTTGGTTGTTCCACTGCTCTCACTTGTAGATTTTGACTGTTGCCCTACGTGCTGCAGTATCTCTTGGTTGTTCCACTGCTCTCACTTGTAGATTTTGACGTGTTGCCCTACGTGCTGCAGTATTTCTTGGTTGTTCTCTCATACGAACATGAACATTTTCACGTCGAGTTTGTTGAGCGATTCGATTTGCTTCTCTTCGTGCTTCAATTTGATTTGCCTTCTTACGCTTTTCAGCATTCAATGCAACCAATTTTCTTGGTGCCATTTTTATCCTGAAGAAATTTTTTTTTTTTTTTAAATCTGAAATTAATTGTTAGGTATGGCGACGGTGGTTTCTTTTTACAACGTTTTTCTTAACTTCACTTATTGTCTGTGTGTTTATCTGTCCGCGAAATTTGGCATCTTGTCTGTGTGTTTGTCTGTCCGCGAAATTAGGCAATACAAATTTGACCATAGCTTGACTTAATGTTTTGACAGGATGATAGTTTTTTTTACCTTGGACCTTTTTGTTAGTACTTTAGTACGGTGCTGACAGTCATACGAGTTGGACATAATTAGTTCGGTGTCGACAGTTCAGAGAGTTAGAAGTATTTTGTAATAGTAGAAGTAGTTAAATCTTTAAATAAGCAAAGTTGTATTATAGTTGTAATAAAGTATTTGTTGTATTGTGTACTGCACTAAGTTCTGATTTATATGTTAGTCTCAAAGTTAACGTAACATATTAACAAAGTATAAATTCTGCCGTAACATATTTGGCGAGAATTTAAAGTTACATTTGGCGAGCCTGCCCTCAACTTATCAACTCTGACGTAACAGCTACACATAAAACAAAGTACGGGAAGTAAGTCATATTGAATAACTGTTACAAAAATAAATAATGATTACGCCCCTTTGATTAGCTTTTATTATTTATATTTAAAATATAAGCAAAACGGTACATAACAATCTCTTATATTTTGGCCCTGAGAGGTCAAATCGCGAAATGGACTTTTGATGTACACTTGGTAGGCCAAGACCTACACAATGATATATACATCATGGGTCTAGGACTTATGGTTGCTGAGATATAGGGCGGTCCATTATTAATATAGCTTATATAGTAAAAAACGGTACTTTATAAGGCCCCTTTTACGGCCCTGAGAGGTCAGATCGCGAAATGGAAAAAAAAGTCATTTCTTGAAAGGCCAAGACCTACACAATGATATATACATCATGGGTCTAGGACTTATGGTTGCTGAGATATAGGGCGGTCCATTATTAATATAGCTTATATAGTAAAAAACGGTACTTTATAAGGCCCCTTTTACGGCCCTAAGAGGTCAGATCGCGAAATGGAAAAAAGCTATTTCTTGGCAGGCCAAGACCTACAAAATGATATATACATCATGGGTCTAGGACTAACGGTTGTTGAGATCTAGTGTGATGACAGACAGACAGACAGACAGACAAAACGGGGACAATAGAGCATTTTTTTTTCGAAAATGCTCTAAAAAAACAACGGCTTGCTGTGATGTATTCGGAAATTCCACAATCTGTAAATAGTCCTGGTCTCGAAGTTGTGTTATATGATATATATAGGCCTATAGAATAAATACGCCATCACAAAAAAATCTTACATTTAGACAAATTACACTGGTAAACAGTGATTTCGTTGCCAGTGATATTTGAATCATTTTATACAAAGTCAACCATGCTGATTTAGAATATGTAAGTGCTTTTGCTAGATTGGCTCTATTTTACGAGATAATCAAAATTAATTAAATAATGTATGCACCGTGTTTGAAAATCGCCAAGAATTGCATGAGTTAAACTAGTATACTAACAATTAGTAGTGAAACTGTTCATAGTCATGCAGAAATTTGTTCAAAAATATGTGTAATAGTGTTATAGAAGAAAACATCTTCATTTCGAAAACCAATTGTGTCTAATTAATTAATTAATTAATATGTTAATTGTCTATGGTAATGCATTAGCAAATCGCTGTTTGCTCGACTTCCTTTTGTGTGTGTCGTTGGGGCCATTGCGCTGGAGGCTCCAACAGTAGTCAGGCATCATATGTATGTCCCATCTTGATATCTCTCCTCCATCACCCTCATATCCTGATGGAACCTCTCGCCTTGTTCCTCACTGAAGTCCCCAAGGTTACCTGGAAATTTGTCTAAATGACTGTGCAGGTAATGTACCTTGATGCTTATATTTGCTCCAATGTTTCTGAAGTTAGCGAGCATATCTTGTACCAGTTTTTCGTAATTCTCTGCTTTGTTATTACCTAAGAAGTTCCTGACAACTGAAACAAAACTGTTCCATGAAGAAGCTTCAAGGTGATCCGTGAAATCTGTAAAATTTTTATCGTTGATGAGTTTTCGAATCTGAGGACCGTCAAAAATCCCAAAGCCTTAACAAATTGTTTGATATGAAGCGGTGGGAGAATGATCTTATTTTGTCAACCAGTGGCTTGTTGATGATATTTTCTTTACCTACAGTCATGGTTTCCCTTGCAGGCCATGTCACTCTTGTCCAATGATCTTGCCTTGCCCTGCTATCCCAAAGGCACATGAAGCACGGGTATTTTGTGTATCCTGACTGCTACCCAAGCAAGAAGTTTACCATTTTTAGATCAACACAATTTGACCACTGATGCTCATAATAACAGACTTTCTGCAATACTGTTTTGATATTCTCATACTCTTCTTTAGTTGTTGTTGAGTGAGCAATAGGAAGAGATGCGTAACGGTTACCATTGTGTATCAGAACACATTTTAAGCTTCTGATGGAACTGTCTATAAAAAGACGCCAGTCTTCGAAATGGTAGTCTTGTAGTCCCATTTGGAGCAGAAATCCAAGGATGTCATTACAGTAAACAAGATCTTTCTCTTGGCTAAAATATGGAAGAAGAAACTCTTCTCTTTTCCGATAAGAAATTTTAAAAATTCTTGTTTGAGAAAATTTCTTTCATTGAGCCTGGACGCTAAAAGCTCAGATGTTTGCTTGGGTATATTTTGGTATCGTATCAGGTCATTGAGTTCTTCTTGACTAAATGGTTGAGGTGTTGAAGAACTTCCTTCATAATCGCTTCCACTTTTTTCACCTGCCAAAAACTCCAGATCTTGCCCCTCGTCAGAGTCTGATGGTGAAAGCTCTAATAATCCACTAAACACTGGTATAGGAACTTCACTGCTATGTGGAATTGGTCTCCTTGCAGATTCAAGATCAGGATAATCTCACTTAGATTTCTTGTGGCGATTGAAGCCTTTAACATTCACAATACAAAAATAGCAATCACCAAAATGGTCTTTCGGCTCTCGCCATACCATTGGTACACCGAAACTTAGACTTTTCTTCTCATCATTTGTCCACTGCCGTAGGCTCTCCACACAGTTTTTGCAGACCTTATCAAGACTATATTATATTTCTTTGCTTTTCAATCATGTATTCTCCACAGATGTAACAGAATACATTCGGATTATGTTTGCAGCATCTTCGTGATGAAACTAAACAAAGTTATAACTTGGTATAGTTAAATTAAACAACAGACACCAAACTTATTGCATTTGTTTTACACAAAGGGTACAATCATATTTTCAAGGGTGTCCAATATCTCAGAAACTAGAGCCAATTCAGCAAAAGCAGTGGCAGTTTTGAAATCAGCACCCATAAATTGCTATAAATTCATTCAAACATTCTTGGCAACTCGCAAAAAATTTTTTTTTGTTGGGCTGTGTTATAGATATACGGGGGAAAGATATTAATATTTGCCCGACAGTTTAACAGAGAAGAGAAATGGAACACAAATTCATCAGCTACTCCGTGAGCCGTCCTAATATCGAAATAAAAACCGAAATTCGTATTGACAAAAAGATGGGAATATTACAGTCCTGCAGCTAATGCATAAAAAGGCTATGAGCTCAGGGAGTCACCACCAGGGCTCGATTTATCGCTGTGGATATCCCCGGAACTGAGAACTGTCATCTAGACCTACCAGCCGAATTTTTTTTTTTTAATTTTGGCTGGCTGACATAATTTTTCGGCAGATATCCGGATTAGCCGGATATCTCTGTAATTTGAGTCAATTGACATTAGCGGCTGATTTTTGGCAGATTACCAAATATTTAGCTAAAATTCGGCTGAAGCCTAGACAATAATGAATTGATAAAACTTCAGCAATAAAACTCTTTTACAATACTTGGGGAAAAGTTTTATTATTTAAAACAAAAAAAAAACAGTATTGATACAGTGCATGAATGCATTCCACTCATTCAGTTTATGTCACTCAATACCTTGATAAGTACTTAAAATATCAGTTTATAATAGTCATGAATAAAACAAACGCGATGCAGTTTATCAGCTGTTTGGCTTGATCGTTTGCTGCTCATTATCAAACCAGTAACCAAAAACATGCACTCCACTGGTACAGATGATGCTGATGATGTTAAGTGAAGACGAGCCAGTTGAGTAAGTTGATGCAGAATATGCAACACTGCTACGCCAGAAAACGAGGACATCATGAAACTGAACAACAGCCGCCGTCAAATAGCTTTTGCAATTTCCACTGCCATCTGCAATAAATGTTCAAAAAATCAAAACACAACAGTACTAACTAATAGTTAATAAACTATTTCATTACAGTACACAGTATATGTATTTAAAAATATTTTACTGCAAAGTGACAGGTCTATTGAGAGCAAAATAAAACAAAAACTGTTTCAATGCCAATATATTAACATAAAATACCTTATTAGTACAATCGTCAGGTGACTGCTCAGTTCTCAGCTCCATTTGCAATTGCTTACATCGGGTTTCTTCAGAAACTTGTTCACTGATTAGCTGCGAATGCGTTACATCAGCTTTAGACATGATGAATCTACGGGCCATTGCTTAATGTATGGCATTCTCTAGAATTGTGGTTGCTTCTGACCGTGGAATCAATTATTTGGAACCTGGATCAAGCAGCTGATGCAGCTTGATGTGATCATTTACAGGAAATCGATGGTCAAGCTGGTTGAGAACTGACAGCTTGTTCATTCCTATCTTGTCATCATCAGTATTTGATGCAGTGCAGATCTTTCTTATGTGCATTTTCACTAGTGGAATAGTTAATAAGGTTCGCATTGAAAAGCTGAAGAGATCAGTTAGGTCTTGAAATGGTTTCAGAAAGGTAACGAGTTCACTTAAAAAGCCAATTTCATCTTCATGGACCAACTCGACCAATACGCTTAAGAGTATTTTGAACCTCTCTTTTCAAGTCAAGTATAGACTGAATCATCGTCATTGTTGAATTCCAAGACATGATGCCTTCACTGGCTTATCATTGTGTCTATGACTGTCAACGAAGGCGTTAGTGTTGCTCTCAGAGGCATCCACTATTGATGCACTGAACTGATTGTCTAAAAGAAGCTATTCATACACTGAAGATATGCTTTTTTTTCAGGGTCTTTATCATTTCTTTATCCTCTGTGAATGCTGCCTCGTCTTCTATGATTGCCGCCTTGAAATGAAGTGCAGTTACGATGTTATGGCACTTTTGCGGTATCTGCAGAACGTCTTCATTTTTATTGATGATGTCGGTAGTAAGCAGAAGGTGCAATGCGTATGTTGTACAGTGCTGATAAGAGTAAACCTTCAAAAGCTTTGAAGTGTTTATCATCATGGCAGCTAGTTATGAACAGCTTTTTGTGATCAACAGAAAAGCTTTTCAAGACAGAGCTGATATGGTCAGCAAGGTAATGTACAGCAAGATTAAGTAATGCGACGGTTAATCTATCGGCGGACAAATTATGGCGGCTAATGCGGCCCGCCGCATATGTTTCGGCGGATTTACGGCGGACGAAAATTCGGCGGCGTATTCGGCTCGCGACGCCGGCTGAGAGGTCTACTGTCATCCCCGGCTCTGTTTTAGATAATATATCCCTGCCGGGGGATGAAACCATAGTCATTTATCCGCGGCTCTGAAATTTTTTTTTTCATTCCCGGAACTGGTTTTTTCATAAATCGAACAATGGTCACCATACTTAAAAAAAATGTAGGAACCAGAAATCCTCACGTAAGTCAATTTTCGTTAGTCGTTGATGGAATACAATTGAGAAACACTGATGCCACGTAACCCAAAGTACAAAATAGAAGGGAAACTGTACTAATAGTATTATTGAAAGGCGTACAACATTAGAAACAGACCAACCCGCAAGTAATGTGATCCGGAATATAGGCCACATGGCATCGCAAAGTACATTATTTTACCCTTAGTTTTCTTGTGTCTCGTCCATCATATATTACTATCTGTGAGTGCCTTAGACATCAAGCTTGTACGATTTTCATTTATTTTATAAATCTGAATTCGTACGTGTTAAGATTCATTTCAATATCAAAAAAGTTATCATAGTTATTAGATTCAGAAATCTAAAGCTCGAAGCATATGACGATGTAGATTTCTAAGCTGCACTAACAAACATACATATTACATATACACACGAATGCACGCACACACACGCACACACACATATACAAAACGAAAATAAACATAATACTGTCTTAGCCTAAGAATGGCTCTGGGCTTGTTTTTTTTTTTGTCATTTATTCAGAATCATTTAAATTATACTAGTATTTTAACTGTATTTGATTTAAACGCAACTTACTTCTAATTACGGACAACTGTGGTCTCATTGTTTGCTTTCAGTCACTCACATCAACAGCGAAATCCCATTCCTGATCAAGATGGGAATTAAAATAAAGTCATGAGCCAACTACACCAGGCAGGACATTTATGGTTTTATTTAGAAATCCCCAAAGAATATCGTAAAAGCGCTTCGATAGTTTTCTTTACATACCTCCTTTAGATAACATCATAGAAGTAAAGCAGAGAGGGGTAGGAATGGAGTAACAACAGTTTTTTTTTAATTGATGTGTTCAATGAAGTGTAGACCTGCACCTGGATGACGTTCTTCGTGAATAATAAGAGGAGAATGTGTCTCACAACTCCCTCAATCCCAAGTCACGGGGCTATAAGAGGAGATTTTATCTCACACCTCCTTCCATCCCAAGTCACGGGGCTATGACAGGAGACTGTATCTCACAACTCCCTCCATCTCAAGTCACGAGGTAATGAGAGGAGACTGTATCTCACACCTCTCTCCAACCAAGACACGAGGTAATGAGAGAATACTGTATCTCACACCTCCCTCCATCCCAAGATACGGAGTAATGAGAGAAGACTGTATCTCACACCTCCCTCCATCCCAAGACACGGGGTAATGAGAGGAGACTGTATCACACACCTCCCTCCATCCCAAGACACGATGTAATGAGAGAAGACTGTATCTCACATCTCCCTCCATCCCAAGACACGGGGAAATGAGAGGAGACTGTATCTCACACCTCCCTCCATCCCAAGACACGAGGTAATGAGAGAAGACTGTATCTCACACCTCCCTCCATCCCAAGACACGGGGTAATAACAGAAGACTGTATCTCACATCTCCCTCCATCGCAAGACACGAAGTAATTAGAGGAGACTGTAGCTCACACCTCCCTCCATCCCAAGACACGGGGTAATGAAAGAAGACTGTATCTCACACCTCCCTCCATCCCAAGACACGATGTAATGAGAGAAGACTGTATCTCACATCTCCCTCCGTCCCAAGACACGGGGTAATGAGAGGAGACTGTATCTCACACCTCCCTCCATCCCAAGACACGAGGTAATGAGAGAAGACTGTATCTCACACCTCTCTCCATCGCAAGACACGGGGTAATGAGAGAAGACTGTATCTCACACCTCCCTCCGTCCCAAGTCACGGGGTAAGGACAGAAGACTGTATCTCACACTTCCCTCCATCCCAAGACACGGGGTAATGAGAAAGTTTATCTCTTCCCGCCCCCCCCCCGGGGGGCTACAATATAATGAGTAGAGATTGTATCTGGCACCTCCCTCCTTCCCAAGCCAACAGGGTCACCGAAAATAAATTGATTACGTGCATGTAAAATATGTATTGCCTATGCAAGAATATAGTTTTATATATGATTTATTTATTTATTTTAACTGAACTAATGCACTAGACACATTTAGCTCAGTATATTGTAATCACCCACGCTATTAAATTTAGTAATGATAATTAGTATCAATATTTATGAGACAATGAGTTTTTTTTTTGTTAATATGTTTAGTACATTTTAATACATGTTGTTAAAAACTGCTCATTTTTTAAATTGTATTTATTTTATTTTTTTGAATACTTTTCGTAGTTTTGAGAGAATAAAGCTTTTTTTTTTTTACACACTTTAGTACAATTGAATAGAATTCACACAAGTCTATATAATGCTAATAAATAAAAAGCTTCATTATTTGGCGCAATTTTGCACCGGTGCTTTGATGAGTATATATTTTGACAGGATAATCTCAAAAGGGTAGGGGGTGGACATTCGGGTCCCGCGTGTCCCATGCCGGCCCTGATTCCACGTGTCATTTTTTAAAAATTAAACATACATATATGTTAATTGATTGTATGTTGAATTTACAGCATAGGATTTTTATATAATCGAGGGTAACAGAATGTACGGTAAAACCCGAACTCCCAAATAATGAAAAACTTGGAATATAAACAAAAAGTTGGTGTTAATTTTGTCTTTGAAAATCAACAGCCCAACACGTCGGTGACACCAAAAGGAGGGAGGGGGGACTATTCGCTTTCGAAGTGAATTTTATTTATTTCTTTTTTTGCGAAATAATCAGAAGACGCCATACTACTGTCAGGGGTACTAACAGGTAGGCTACATAAAAATGTAGATATATAGGTAATTATTTAGTTTGTAATTAGGTAGGCAGGCCTACGTAGACCTTCCGGTAGTATGATAGGCAGGCCCGTAGCCTGATTTGAGCTTTTTGACAAAATTTTAATAATAACGGCTATAAAACATCAATCAATAAATCGATAATAATAAAAACTTAAAAGTTTATATTTTGGCAATCATTCAGGCTATTTTACTTACATATATATAGCTTATCTAATTTTTGGGCATAAAAGATTGAATCGTATTGAAGTTCACTTCTGGGTATTTTGGGCAGCATTGGCATTTAGGGCTTTAACAGCCGTGTGTGAGAACAGTTTCTCAACCCTCACACGAATGCTCACCCCATATCGCAGTGTCTAAGCAATCTTTTCCTGCTTGCATTTGAAAAAAGATTTAACAGACAATCTGAATGCTGAAGCATTTTAAGGTAAATTCAGTGCTAAACCCAGGCCCGTAGCCAGGTCAAAGTAAGCAGGGAGGCACCAATACCCAGCAAGGGGGCACCTTTACTTTTTCTTTATTTATTCCTCTTTTTCTTCTTTTTTAAGTGGGGGGGGGGCACTCCACACCTAGCCGAAGGGGGGCACGCCCCCAGTGCCCCCCTTGGCTACGGGGCTGGCTGAACCACGAAGTTTGCAAATATGAAACGTGTAATAATATAAGTTCGCAACAAGTGCCGACGAGTGGGGGGGGGGGGGCAATGCCCAAGAGCCCGGCGAGTTTTAGGGACCCGGACCGAGCTGGCCAATCAACTTTTTAAAATATTAATTTCAGCCCAGGGGCCCAAAAAGTTAATACAATAACATTGGCTTCTGACTTCATTTTTATACATATGTATAATAAAATAATAAAGTACAAACTCCGTGATTTCTGAGTGATGTTATTTAATTTGCAAATTTACTTTTTAGCAGAATTAATTTTATTTTAAATTGAATAATTGCGACTGTTTTTGTTGATAGATCTGTTCTTTGTGTTCAATATTTTATAAGAAATATCACACAAATAGCGAAGCTTTATTCATGCATCTTTGTCGTTCCCGGGTTGTACGTTAAACAAACAGTATAATAATATAAATCAGGTATCTATTATGTAACAATTGTGTAGCAGAACTATTGGTCAATATATTTATAACAGGAATCAGAAATTGCTCAGCCTCAATAAATTTTTATCATTAAAACTCTTTACTATTTAAATTATTTTTAACAAAACTGCAACATGCCATGCATTATTGAAACGTAGTTAAAATTATATATTTCTAATTAATAGCTAAACAATCGGTACTAAAATGCACCATTCCAGATATGGAACTGCAAAAAAATTCTTGGGGAGGGGACTCACTGAGATCCCAAACCCCTCCTCTCCGTTCGCAAACTTTCGGCGCTTCGCGCCTCCATTTTTGCCCCCCCCCCGAACATTTCTTCAACCCCACCAGGGGCGGATTTAGGGGGAGCGGCCGTTATCGCAAGTTTAGGTAATACATCATTAAATTATCGAAATATTTTTTGTTCTAAGACCAATTTTCAACCATGAAAACAGTTTTGCCCCCCCCCCCGTCAATATTTTGCCCTCTCCCGTCAAAGTTGTCTAGATCCGCCCCTGTGCCCCAGGATAATTTCTTCGGCACCCCCCCCTGAAAAAAATGTCTTCGCCCCCCCCCCGAAAATGTCTTCGACCCCCCCCCCAATCCAATATTCCTGGCTACGGGCCTGATGATAGGTAGGTTTGTAGGTAGTTAGATGTGTAGCTACTAATCACGAAGGTATGTTGATATGTCTTAGTAAAACGTAAACACGTAGGCAATGGAGGAGGGGTATGTACATTGTACATAGATAAATATAGGTTGACAGTAATGTCGTGAAAGAGGTAATAAGATGGCAGCTGTATTCATTCATTTATAACATTTTTTTTCAAAAATCTCTTTAACCCCAAACCAGTCTCCCTCCATACAAACATGGATCAGATTGTTGACAAACAAGATGTAGAGTCTGTGAACAATGTCTGACGGATGAATAATTCAAATAGTCTTAAAGCACTGGAAGACAGTGTTTGTGCACATAGTAACGCCTCTGATAATACTATCTGCACCACTGGAGATATATTGACCTGCACAACACGCATAATAGGCCTTTTTTTAAAGTCTAAAATTTGACAGTGTGGAAGTCTTTAGTAGCAGCCTTAAAGGGGAGGCAACTGGACCCACCACTCAGGCCTCGCCCCTGGAGATCTTAAACTACATAACTGCAACAAAACATAACATTCGTTCCAGATCCCAACATATGGCCTTCGCCTTAGGCCCCGAAAATGACACTAGCCCTAGGCCACGTGTACTGCTATGGCCGCCTCCCTGGGCGGTTAAAACGACGACAGAAGATATAAATATAACATTGTGATATAACATCATTTGGATAGAAAGTCAGGCGAAAATCCATTTGAAAACATATCTTTGACAGCCGATTTGAGGCGTGCTACTCGATCGTCAAACAGATTATCAAGCAAACAGTTTTGACAGATGAAGAACAGTTTGATAGATATACGGGCTAAAGAGATTAATAGATGTCCGACAGTTTGTTAACTGACTGTTGGATACACGTACAATTTAACACAGAAGAGGAATAGAACAAAACTTAATTCATCAGCCATACCATGAGCCATTGTATTTCGAAATACAGAGTGAAATTCGTGTTGGCCTAATATAATAACAAGAGGGGAATATTACAGTCTGAGAAATATTGTAAAACAATTAGTTTTTTTTTCCATACATCTAACCTTCCTGCTTATTTATCCAAATAAACATACATCGTATCATTTTGTGTCCTACGTGTCAACAATAATTTCAATTGTTTGCTTGTTGGTTTATTCAGAAACCCCTGGTCTGTGGCAACAAGCTTACTTACTGTACTCTGATGAGCTCATGGCTGTACCCTTCTCTCTGTACCTTTATTCCTCCAGATGACTAAAAGCTGATATCAATTTAAAATCAATATGTCTCTTATGTTGATTCCATCTTGGGAATTTTCACAGTACATACCCGCCACAGTGTAGAACCTGTACAGAACATAAATTATGCACCACTGTCACTGGTTGATTAATATCTTACTTTCTATTATGATGTCAAACTCTGTTTGGCTAAAGACTGTAAACGATCACCATTTTATTCATTAAACATCAGTTTCCACATTTACGCAGACTTGCGTATGTTATATACGATCAATTGAGCTGGGCCGTTTGTGGGTCCTAGACAGAGACATTTTGAGCCCCTAGGCAAAGCCCGATGTTGAGATCCCTAAAGCATCAGCCGGTGTCCTGGTCTGCCTTTCCAACGGCCCTGCACGATAAGTTGTTTAAAAATTCCATGACGTCAATGGCTAATTTATTCATTAGTGATTCTCAACAAAAGTATAGACTATTGGTCAATGTACTTTTTAAAGATGTGTTCTTTGTTACATTCTGGTGATGAATATCTAACAAACAAAACCACTATATGCTCTTCTAATATATGTCTTCCTGGTGCGAGGGTGGGTGGGGGTTGGGAGGAGCGGACTTAAATACAAAATATATCGGCTGCTAGGTTTCCAAAAGTTTCCTCAAATCAATTGGTTGTATACAAAAAAGGTAAGGAAAACATTTTAGTATTGGCCAAAAAATTGTATCAAGAGGATAGAACAAACATTCATACTAGTATTGGCCAAATGGTTGTATCAAGAGGATGGAACAAACATTCATACTAGTATTGGCCAAATGGTTGTATCAAGAGGATGGAACAAACATTCATACTAGTATTGGCCAAATGGTTGTATCAAGAGGATGGAACAAACATTCATACTAGTATTGGCCAAATGGTTGTATCAAGAGGATGGAACAAACATTCATACTAGTATTGGCTAAATGGTTGTATCAAGAGGATGGAACAAACATTCATACTAGTATTGGCTAAATGGTTGTATCAAGAGGATGGAACAAACATTCATACTAGTATTGGCTAAATGGTTGTATCAAGAGGATGAAACAAACATTCATACTAGTATTGGCCAAATGGTTGTATCAAGAGGATGGAACAAACATTCATACTAGTATAGGCCAAATGGTTGTATCAAGAGGATGAAACAAACTGATACTGCTAAATAATGTATCAATCTATTTTTTTTGCTTGAGATCAGACATTGATTAGGCCCAAACTGATTATAATCATTTCTGACACATATGGAATGTAGATATTTTATTGTGTTAACTTTAGCCAGTTTTTCAGACTCAGATAGTTTTTCAGCAAAGATCAATATATTTTAATTATTATCTGATAACATTTTTAAGATATCTGGAGTGCTCAAAGTGCAGTTGATTGGTTGCACATGGCAGATGATTGTCACTGGCTAGTGGTATGCAGATAATATCTATGTTGCTGTGACAATCAAACAATATGGGAAACTCCAGTAGATGTCAAAAAAATCTTTAAAAATTAAACATTTTTTGTGGATGATTTATTAATGTTGTCTATTAAGTTGCTGAAAGTTTTTTTTGATGTCTTGCTGGGGCAGTTCCATAAAGCTTAAAGATATTGGTGAAGCTAAAATATAATTAAACCAAATTGTATCTTTTTTATTTGGTCTCATGAACAAGCCGATGAAAATGCGATCTCAACAATGGTTTATCATTTCTAAGATAAATAGCTGGCAGCATTTTCTAGTCACTAGCAGTGGCGCAACCAGCAAAAAATGCTGGGGGGTGGGGGCTCACATTATGAAAAAAGACAGTTTGACAGTCTTTTTTGTAACTTTACAACATTAATTATGTATTGATGATTTGGCCTAAGGGGGGGGGGCTCAAGCCCCCCTCCCCTTCCACCAGGTTGCGCCACTGGTCACTAGACTGAAATATTTGAAGAGATTAAGTATTAACAAAGATCAATAGATAAAGCCATATTTCGGTTGCCAACTGGAGATTTTACAGGAATGATACATTTGAATCATCAGCAAATGAGTGTTCACCAAACAAATGGTAGTTCCAAAGGCATGTTTGATAAAAAGGAATATCCAGTAGGTGGATGTAGATATAGTGACAATAAATGGAGTTTATTGGAGTAAAAATGATACAATGACAGAATACTTTTCTTCATTCTGAATCATTATTTATTAAAGTTTTCGTATTTTATAGAGTAAAAAAAAATATTTATACAGTATGAAAAACTGAATATTTATAATCATTAAAGCAACTTGCTAAGTCTTTAATTAAGACTTTTGTAGCTCAAGGTAACAACATTTTCAGGTGAATTTAAAAATAGTATCTCAAAACACTGAAATATTTAATCATCTTACCATTTTAATTTAATCTACTATAGCTGGACAATAGAAATGAACATTTCTAAAAAGTAGCTGTCTACATTAAACCTTAAAATAAAACAACAAGAAATGTGTCATCATTTTTGAGTTTTCCATTTCAAAATAGTGCATTCTGCTCATTTTTTCCATCGCACTTGACAATGTACAGACATCATTATCCAATTTATCCACTAATCTACAATGTCAGAAATCTCAAAAGAATCGTAAAATATATTTTGTTAAGTAAACATTACCTTGCATTTTTCAATTGATGTTAAGCTGTCAGTCTTTGAAAAAAACAATTTAACTTGCCTGTAAAAGTTCTCTAATTTTATACTGATATCATCACTGAGTTCAGTAAATCCTGTTCAGTATTTGAGGTATCTGCAGAAATATAATTAATTATTTAGTTATTCACTAAAGTCACCAACACATTGAATAACAAACTACAGATGTTCCTAAACAATTGCATCCGGAATATCCTAAAGATAGGGTGGATAGATAAAGTAAAGAACAAAGATCTCTGGCAACTGGCGAACCAAGACCCCCATAGACCTACAAATATCCAGAAGGAAATGGAGATGGATTGTGGATTGGTAACTCCAGAAGACATTATGAAAATAGCTCTGCCGTGGAATCCCCAAGGCCAGAGAAAGGTTGGCCGCCTAAAGATCACTTGGAGAAGGTCTTGCGAACAGGAGATGAAAAGTTGCAGCCAAACATGGATGACTGAAAAATGCCTCCCAACTCAGAGTGCGCTGGAGAGAGATTGCAGAGGCCTTAATTGCTCCGTAAGGAGTTCAAAATATTAAGTCAAGTAAGTTAAGTGACTTGTCATGCCCCACTTGACCATGTGGAAAGGTTCAGAGGAATCGCAGCACTAAAATAATAAAAATTCGATAATTTTTGTAATATTTAAAATAAGGTGATTTGTGTAATTATATATATATATATATATATATATATATATATATATATATATATACATATATATATATATCCATAAGAACTGCTAAGAAGTAGTTTGTAGAAATGGTTGTCATATTTTTTACTAACAAACAAATGTAGGCAATGGTTGTCTATTTGTCTGATAAAGGTACTTTGGTATCCTTTTATGAAGTAAGAAAAAGGTAATTGGTCAATTTTTCCACATTGTGCATATCCCATGCCTATGAACCCAAGCAGTATTAAAAATAAAGGAAGAAAAAACTCGGAAAAACATCAACAGACTTTGATAAAACAGAACAAACCTGAAGACGAAAAAATATGAATTGATTAGCTTTCAACATTCGAGAAAGGAGACTAAGGAATCTAAAATTTATGACTCATTTAAAACTAAATAATTTTGAATTTTATTTAAGTTGATTTGTTTAGACCACATATAAAAAAGTACAGGAGAAAATAGTTTTTATGCAAATATTTATTTCCCCTTTAATACATTTTCAAAATCAAAACTTTTTAGGGATTTTTATTTTAATCTAAAATAGTTTGATAAAAAAATTCAATTACATGTATGGTTAATGTTATATATTTAACAAAATAATTATAAAATGTTAACAAGAATGGGATCTATCAACTCATGATATATTTTAAACTTCAAGTGCAGAACACTTACATGTATTATATAATAAAATAATACCTTAGAGTCTAAGAAATTTCAAATAAATAATAATCAGTTAAAGAATTACAAGAATGTTTTTTTTCTACTCTATAACAACTTATTTGCTTAGTTTTTTTCAAAAGTAGCTAGCCAGCTTCAGTAATCTCAGGTTAACATTTATTCAATTTTTTTTAGCCTATTTCATAATATTTCATCAACTTTTCAAATCAATTTCTAACAAAAAATGCACATACATAGAATTAGGGTTTTGACTAGAGAATTTTTTTTCGAAACTTTAATTTTCCTGATGTTGCATTATGAACTTTTACCAATAGGTGACATTTTTATGTTCATTTTATAGCCTCATCTCGAATTTCTTAATCATGAGTGGATGGGTTGTCAAATAAAATAAGTTTAAGGAGAATGTGACATTTTTCAATTGACAAACTGATTGAAATGAAGCTATTTATATTTTAAACAATTTGTGGATTGTGCTGTCCATTACAGTCATCTTGTTTTAGACCTTGCCACAAGCAAAAACTTTACCAAATAGATGTGAGGTTTTTAAACTGTAAATTTATACTATATCGTATCATTTAAACTAATTTTTTTTTCTTCGCAGTATTGTTTTTGGAGATTTGCTGTTGAGAGCTTCTTGGAAATATGTATTTACAAAGTAAAATGTCAAAATCAGCAATGGAAGCAGCTGGGGGAATATGGGCACAAAACTTGAAATCAAGCACTAAACGCCATCTTAGTATACCCGAACTTAAACAGGATATGAGCAAAATGCTATGTAAAATGCCTTCCAACAAAAATATTGTCAGAAGATTTTCGGGACTTTTTGATGAATTGAAAGGAAGACGAAACCGACTCAGAAAAAAAACTGAGGAATTTTTGAAGCTTTGGGATAAACTGAATTCTCCTGGTCTTTCCAAACATCAGGTGTTGGCAAACGTTGAACAACTTATCACCTCTTTTGAAAAACACAGAAAGTGACCAAACGCAGAATTTATAGGAAATCTTGTTAATTTGTTTAATATAACAAAAACAAATGGAAATTGACTTTGTAGTGAAGATAAAGAACTGTATAAAAGACAAATTGAATCAGGAGGCAGGGTTGGATATACAACTGTGAAAGTGGTTCCTTTATCAACAATCCATCCATCAAAAAGGAACAAACACACTTCAGAACCTTTGACAAGCCAGATGTTAATCTCTGAATACAGTGATAGTGAGGAAGGGAACAACAGTGGTGAGTGTGACCCTGAAGAAGTTCCTGAAGAATTTTCTGTAAAATGTAACACGCTACTCAGCTAATTCTGCTGCCAAACTGGTGTCAACCAGAAAAGCGTCACAAGTGCTTCAAAGTCTGGCTGAAGATGGGGTTAGTATTTCAACACCATCACAGTCCGGAGTTTGGCGACCAACAATTAAAGATGCAGAAATAGTTAAAAACCGCATGATGGAACTGATCTCTGAAGAGAAATTTTGTTTGCATTTTGATGTTAAAAAATTGTCAATGAAGAGTAACAAGTTGTTTGCTTGAAAAATGACAAAAGAACATTGCAACTTGGCATTTTAATTTGTGATGGTGGAACCTCTGCAGACATCTATAAACCTCTACAGGAACTGCTTGATGAGTACAGTGCATGGAGCAGTATTCAGATGATCATCTCTGACACAACAGCAGTCAATACTGGTAGAAAAAATGGTGTTGTAGCCAGGCTTCAGAGGACATTTTGAGAGAAGGGATTTAAAGAACAACAATACATTAACTGCCAACACCACGTTCTTGATCTTGTTCTTCAACATGTGATGGACTTTTTTTTTTTCCTATACCGTCACGGTCACCTGACATTAACTACAAGTTTATTGATGAGATGTTAGAACAATATGACGATTTGCAAAACACATACATAGGCACGTAAGAAATACCAAAGTGTGATAATCTTGGCTGGAGAGATGGTTTTAAATATTTTTTCAAGCTTTGTGAAGCATACAAGTTTTACAAAACAGAAAAAAATGCCCTCATATGAAGTGGCACAAGTTGCCATCACTTCACGGTGCCAGGTGGAACTCGCGAGGAATTTTTAGCACTTATAGCATTTTTTCTTCTTCCAAATTGGCGAGAACGGCAGGAGGTAACTTCCGATTTTATTGCAACTACATGGTCACGAGTATGGTTTTCTAACCAACAATACTCAGAGATGGATTATCAAGCTCTGCTCACAGCAATAACTAAGCTTCAGTGTCCAAAAGCTGTAAAATGTTTCTGTAATCACTGGAATAATGAACCATCAGTGCTTGATGTGCCTCGTTCCAACATAGTAGCTGAGAGAGCTGTAACGTTGATGGAGGAGATTCATTCTACTAGCATAACATACAAATATCTTAACAGCAATTTTGTAAACACACACAAATCTGAAACACTATTAAAACACTGAATATGCTCATTTATATGTATTACTCATGTGTATTTTATGCAAAACTTACATGTTATAATAAAAATTGTTTGAACCTCTAAATGTTTAAATGTTAAAAAATGAAATTCACTTAGGCGCTGGAGGTTTTTTCATGTTTCGGCAAAGCCAAAGTCATTTTTGCAATTTTTAGGTACAAGTTCATCAATTACAACCCCCGGTTAAAAAAATTAAAATTTGTCATAACCCTAATAGACATGCTTTCTATCAAAGGTATGTTAAATAACAGAACAACATCCCATTTGTATGTTGTTGTAGTGCAATTTATTTCTAAAGTCTTGATTATAAGAAAAATGTTCACTAAGTATTGCATTAATTGATAACAATGTACAATGAATTTAAAAGTTGGACTATAATTTCTCAATCAACAAGCATTTAATAAAATTATAAAAAAGAATTTTTAGGTTAATTTAATTAAAGTTGCAATTATTTAGATAATTATTAAAGTTAATAATTCAGATTAAAACACAACATAAATTGTCATCCAAAAAAAGGGATAAACAATGGTTATGAATCAAGAAAAAAATGTGTATATTTGTAACTCTTAACACACATTAAATAGAATCTATTAGATTTATAATCAATGCAGCTCTTACAACACATGAAAAAAAATGGATTAGAGAATTTGAAATTAATTTGAAGAGCTCAGTAGGATTACAGTTGTTTTATTTTTCATGTATTGTACTAAAAAAATATATAGGAAAAATCAATTACTTAAAATACCAGAAAAAAAAATCACTGAGAATGTAAACTTTAAGTATATACAGTACTTAAAATTATATACATTTATAAAGGAAAATATAAATATTTCATTAAAGAAGTTTCATTCTTTTACATTTGTGTGACCTTTTTCTCAAAATCATTACGCAACAATCTGAAATATAAACAGTAATAAAAAAATATTAAAAAATCAATTGTATAATATTTTTTTAACTCGACTACAGGTATTGTCAGTTAAATAGTTCATATTCATAATTAATACTAGTTGTGAAATGTAATAGTTTTATTATTTTATATGAAGATGTCTTGATGTATTTTCTTATGTAAGGAGAGGTCTTCATTCATTTCATTTCATTTTCATTCCATACATGTTATTAGAAAGAAATAAAAAAGAAGGAAAAGAAAAAATATTCAAAATCAGTGATAGAGCATTTAAAAAAGTAGAAAACGTAAAATACCTGGGATCAACCATAAGTAAGAAAAATGATATAAAGATAGAGATCAAAAACAGACTAGTAGGGAATAGAATATATTACACACTGCATAAAAAACTGAAAACAGACAGATCTCCAGAAAACTTAAAAAAACCTTATATAAGACAATGATCCGACCAGCAGTAACATATGGTAGTGAAGCATGCACCATCAGCAAATATGCTTAACACTTGGGAAAGGAAAATAATTAGGAAAATATATGGGCCAGTAAAGGACAATAACAAGTGGAGAAGTAGAACCAATTCAGAACTGTACGAGCTATTTAAAGAACCAATTATAACAGCTGAAATCAAAATGAATAGATTGAGGTGGGTAGGGCACATAGAAATAATGGAAAACAACAGAGGTCCAAAAGCAATATATAAAGCAACACAAAATGAGAAAAGACCTAAAGGCAGACCACGAAATTGATGGTTAGAGGAAGTGGAGAAAGACAAAGCCATAGGAGTGAGAGAGTGGAGGAAGAAGACCATGGATTGGGAAAGTGGAGAAGAGTAGTATGGCAGGCCAGGGCCCTAAAGGGCTGTAGAACCAAAGGAAAAAGAAGAAGGTAAGGTCTTAAGTGATAGACAATCCCAATAGTTGTCATGATATTCACCTGCTTATATTTTTTTCTAAAGTTAACATAGTCTGATCTGTGTGAAGGCTTTTAGCTTTGTCTTCGCTGTCTGATTTATCTAAAATAAAAGACACAAAGAAAGACTGAAATGACCACAAGATATTTTAAAACTGAGTACATGTATATGATAGTATTAAAATTTAGTAATCAAAAATATAGTACCATCAATCAACTTGGTAGATTCTTATAAATATATGGTTGTTTTTTTATAAACTAAAAAATGTAAAAGGACATAAGATTTGTTTAAATAATACAGTAACTTTTCTTTTTATGACTATAATATTATATGTTAAAATAATAGCTAGGTTGGTTTCAACTTAGACCATGGCAAATATTATAGCTCAATAAAGTAAAAAAAAAAAAAAATATGTACCTTCTTTTATTGAATCTTTCAATCGGATAGTGGGGTGTCTTTTTCTTCCCATAACTTGTAGAAATGAATCCCACAGAACAATAAAAATTTTGGTAGACTCTACTTTGCTGTAGTTTTTTTCTTTGTCAACAAGCAAATCCATAAGTACTGCTAAGAAGTAGTTAGTTAAAAATATGACTACTATTCCGACAAACAAACAAAAGTATACAATGGTTGTCCATCTGTCTGATAAAGGTACATTGGTATCCTGTTATGAAAGAAGAGAAAGGTAATTGGTCAAAAATGTTTTTTTCTCAAACTTTGTGTTTTTATTTGTTAAGTATTATTAGAAAATGTAATTAGTTAATGCATTTTTTATTACCTTGTTAATTAGCTACAAAAATGAAAGATTATTCAAATATATTTTCAACAGGAAACAAGTAGTTCTAGCTTTTTTAGTAAAACTTTGTTGCATAAGACTAATACATGTATATAATAAAAACTAATAATTTTTTTTTTTATGTTGTTTATATGTTAGCACTAAAAATTGTACATAATTATTACCCTAAAACTTGAACGTCCAAGTAGCCCAGTAAAGAGTGATTCAGCAGTAGTAAGTATGTCCTTGAAATAATAGCTAGTCTTTCCAAACAGTGCAAATCCCATGCCAATAAACCCAAGCAGTATTAAAAATATAAAAAAGAAAAACCCAGGGAAAACTGCCACAGATCTGGACAAAACAGAATAAACCTGAAAAAAAAAATGCTCAGTGAATAAAATTTTTGTAAAATATAAAAAATTTATTTTACTTTATGTAAAAAGTATTGATTATTTTTAAACATTTGAGAAAAAAAAATCTTAAGTGAATCACACAGTTAACACTAAATAGATCTATAGTATTATGATTATAATAACTCCAAACTTTAAGCATATAATCAGCTGCTCAACATTAGCATCATCATAAAATAACAAAAAGGGTTGATTACTATAGAAATATCTGAATTGATAAAAAAATTGCAGGACAATTTTAGGTTTTTAATGCAAACACTTAGATCAGACGCCTTAGGAAGTTTCATCTGTACGGTCCCTTAGGATTTTGATCTCTCCACTAATTCACATCAAATAAATGCACTTTTAATTTATGCTATTTCATGTAAATGATCCTTTAGCTTGTTCTTTGTATGGGCACTTCTGTCCAATTTAAGAGCCCATTGTGGTCCACCATTCAAAAAGATTGCCTACCCCAGAATTATATCCTTTTAATTTTAACTCAAGTTTGTTTTTCTAAATTTACCTAAATCCAAAATAATTTAATAATAAACAAGTGCAAGTATAATTAATTGTAATATTTAACAAAAACAATAATAATGATGTTAACAATATTATGATGATCAATTTATGGAATGTCTTAAACTTCAATGCCAGAACAACTACTAACATTTATAAGTGAAATATTCTACATAAAAAATAAAAAAATGTTTTTCTATTCTGTAAAATCTTACTTTCATAGTTTTCTCAGAATAGCTAGCCAACTTCAGTAATCTCAGGTAGCCTATCATTACCAACAGAGACAAGCACAATGTATATGAAGAATTCCAAACTACTACATGGTAGAAATTGATGTAATTATTTCTATCTTGTTTCACTTTATTCAAAGCAGATTTCACATAACTGAGTCTCAGTCTGTTGGACAAAATATATCAAATTTACATTAACTTAACAACAAATAATGTAGATTTATTTTTAAATTGTTTTTTAATCCTACTTTTTCTTAATGAAATTCTGTATACAATTATTTACTTAAAAAAAAAAAATCTTGCTTACAGAAACAATGTCACAGTGCATATAGCTATTATGACTGCTAATAAGTCAAATAAGAACCATAAATCTTTGAATGCAGAGCACTTTTTCTTTCCCAATACAAATATGACATAAATAGCACCAAGTATAGTTAGAACTATTCCAATAAGTTGACAAAATTGAACAAAAGAGCCTAGTAAACCTGGTGGATTGTGAACTGAGATAGGATACACGCTGAAAAATAGAAAAAAATGTACGCTTAAGAAAATGAATTAAAGAAGCTAAAAAATTGATTAATTTTTTTTTTAACATAAAACACTTCACATAAAAGGAGTTTCCCAAAAAAAGACACAATAGCAGAAACAAATGTTTTTCATCATTCTATCTTGACCAATTTGATTTTAACAATAAGAACAATAATGACTGTTAAACAATTTATCCCAAGAAAATTATGAGCATTGAAGTGAGAAATGTGATGTTTCTACACACTTTAGGAGATGTGAATTTGCACCAATATATTTATCCTAACAAACCCTATCCCACTAATGGTTTTGGGTATAAGCATTAGATATCTCTCAAATGTCCCCTGGTAATCCATCTTACTGCACTAAGCCAGGTACACTGCTAATTAAAATTAAAAAAGAAAATTAATACTTTGGAATTTATTTCTAATCTATTAGTAAATACAATAAAGTATTTTTTTTTATTACTAATAGACTTTTATGCAATATATCATAATAATGTGGGTTTGAAGCCAATTAATCCTTAAAATTAAAAATAATAAAGTAAAAAGTTTGTGGCAGTTCTCAAGTCATTCTGCAACTGCAGTGAAATAGTTGAGGAAATGGTCAAAAGATTTAAGTCAAAGTGTTAATCCAAAATTTCAGCTTTTTAGACAAATTTTAAAAAAGTACAGCTTAAATCAGAACAATAGTTCTGGCTAGCCTTTATTAAAAATTCATCATATACCCTGAGTTTGAATGCTCCAGGTCATGAAAAATTCAGTCTCGGGTAATAAACAGTGCTGCAGGTTACAAATGAAGGCAAGAAAGAAAGTCAGGTTTAATGTTTAAAAATGCTGACATATAGTACAAATGAAGGCCACGTAGTAGAGACATTAAAGGAGGAATAGTCTTCCAATGATGAGCCGATAAATATTTCAACTGCCAGAATTAAATTAATTAATTGCAAGAGGGCAGCAATGAAATACTTCATAGAAAATCGCCATCCAGACAAACTTGTTGCTAACTGGATAGTTTGCCTAACAACTGATAAAGTGATGGCCCAACAAAGATGCAACTAATTTCCTTTGAATAGTTTCTTGATGTAAACAGATTCCAATTCAGTTGCCAAGAAACAGAGACAAGAAACTGAAACTAATGACTCAGAATATTTAAGAAAGTGGCAAACTTTCTGGGTTTGTTTTCTTGGAAGAAAAACAAACTAAATCTTATTTTTTTACATTTAATTTATTTAGTTGTTTTCACTCTCTTTATTATTCCTTGCATTTTGTCAAGTAAACAACCACATGTTAATAAAAAACAATATTCTTTCATCTTGGAATGGATTGTGTTTATAGTATTGATTTCATTGTTCAGGCTACAAACATTTTAGGTTATAAACCGAGTTCTGGGAAAAATTAAGTTTGTTACATGAGGTAACACAGTATTAGATAAAAAGCTTTATACATGTATAATCAAATATTAGAATCACAATATAAAGGAATTTTATTAATTGAATAAGACAGCCCATTATATTAAAATTATGTATGCAACATTTTATAATTGTTAAGATGATTCACTCTGTAGTTTGCTAATAAATAAAAGAATTATCAAATATTCAATTGTGTAAATTAATATGGATGGGAAAAAAATTCAACAAAAAGGTGCTGTGAAATAGTGGTTATATCTTTACAACATTAACTAGTTTTTATTGGTCCAAAATTTGCCACATATGGCATAAATTAAAAAAGAATTAATAAACACCCACAAAAAGGGCCACTTTACCTGACAAATGGAATTAATCCTCCCATTTCATTGAATTCTAACAAAAGAATGATATGTGCAAAATGATTGATATTAGGGCAATATAAAGTAAACTCTATGAAAACAGCTCTTGTTTCATGGTCAATCCAATAATTTGTCCTTAGCTCTTTCAGTATGGCCTGTGTAACCTGTATTATAAAAAAATATGAACTGAAAAGTAAAGTGTAAACAAAAATAGTGTACTGGTCAAAACCTTACGAAATATTGTACTGGTCAAACTTTTACTAAATATTGTACTGGTCAAAATCTTGCTAAATATTGTACTGGTCAAAATCTTACTAAATATTGTACTGGTCAAAATCTTACAAAATATTGTACTGGTCAAACTTTTACTAAATATTGTACTGGTCAAAATCTTGCTAAATATTGTACTGGTCAAAATCTTACTAAATATTGTACTGGTCAAAATCTTACTAAATATTGTACTGGTCAAAATCTCTAGTAAGAATAAATATTAAAGTCTTACCATGCAATAAAGGAATTTATATCATAATTAAAATCATCTCACCTTTGTATTGAATTTCATGTTAGTTATGTATCCACCACCATTATAAATGTCATAGTTTCCTGCTATTGGAAGTCCCTGAATGTCTTCAGCTGGTGTGTAAGTCCAAGCTCTACTAGACAAACTGTTAACTTTTTCAAATTCTGAGCAAGGTTGGAAATTCCACCCTAGACAATAATCTCTTGTTTCTTCTTTACCAGAACTAAAACTTGGAACACAATTTTTGAGCTTGATGTTTAAAATAGTGCAGTTTTCTAAAAATACACACACACACAAAAATGACTACAACTGAATAATTTGTTATTTGTAGTAAGTCCAAATTAAAATAAATGTATGATAAAATTAAGAAACATATTTATGAAAAAGTTATCAACCTTTTTGAATACGTAATTGTCTGATTCTCGCAGCCCCTATTCTATACATATCTTGTACTTGAGTATATAAAATTTTATCTAAATTATTGTGATCAGTTTTTCCATTTAAATCTGGTAGTAACCATGGTGTGAGAGTGTTTGAGATCCAGTCAAAGTATTTGTCAGTTGAATTAATCTGACAATAAATTAATTTGTTTTTAAAAAGTGATTTATTCTAAATTAAAATCTAGCATTAAGTAAAAAAAAAATGAAGTTTTCTGTAAATGCAGCGCATTAAATAACAACACTAATACATGTATAGAAAATAATGTAAAAAAATCAATTTAGAATATTTATAATTTTAGCTTATTTGAAGTAGTTGATGTCAATGGCATGTCACAATCTAAAAACAAAGAAGTGATTACATCACAAAATATATTCATTTTAACCTGCATAAAACCGCTACAAGAATCGGTGATTAGTTCCTCATTAATAACTTTATTCATAAGATAAGTGTTTGAGTTTTGATTGGAGAAGCACAAACTGTTGACTATCAATAGGTACACAGCATGTACAATAAATTCCTTTACAGTATTTTTGATCATTATGGAAATTTTGCGTCTCAGTATAGCTGACTTTAGGGCTGACTTAGATAGTGGTGCTGATTGACTCATATAGATAAGGGACTCATCGCGTCCTGTAATGTTCAAAAGTAAAGAAAAACATTTTTTAATTTGTTGTCCTTGTATAAAAACTTTTAAATTTACTTCCCATTATCCTTATTTACATTAAGATAAAACTTACTTTCTTTCAAGCCATATTCTTTGTTAACTTGAGAAACGAGTGACAAATCCAGTTGTTCTAAGCCTTTCAATTTTATTTTTCTTACAATCAATGCAAGTAAGACTGATATAGCAATCACCTGAATTTATCAATAATATTATATCAAGATACTAAATGAAAATTAAAAAAAAAATTTTGTTATATTTCTATCAATTGTTTTTAGTCTATCATGTTTTTTCTGATTAAAAAAAAAAGACGGGGCATACCTTAAAAGGATCCAGTACAAAAAGAGATTGTAAAAATGCTAAAAAGAAAGTAGACAGCCATTGTTCAGTTATATCCTGTCCCCATTCCATGCTGTACAAAATCACAAAGAAACTACTAACTCCCACAGCTGCTAATATTAATATCCAGGTAACGTAACGAAGTGGTTGAGGCCATGCATTTCTTAATACTACAGCATCTTGTATTATAAGTGGTAAAAGAAATTAATTCATAATGAATCTCTTAAATGAAGCTTCTTACTCAAATCTAAAAAAAGACATACCGGGATAGTTTTAATATAGGCCTCTTTAATTTTAGATACTATTCATTGAACTAAAAATATATTACTAAAAATGCAAGAAATCCAAACTCTACAATAAATTTGAAACATAAACATTTTCAGTTTTTGATTCCACCCAGTAAACTGTTATCTCCCTAAGAAAAACATAATATTCTTCAAAAATATTTTTAAACTATTGGTCTTAACACTGTATTAATGTGTTTAAAAATACTATCATTTAAATTTACTTGGTTTTATCAACAGAATCTTCTCAAGATGTTTTATCTGTTGATCTAATTTAGCATTCCAGGGAAGACAATGTTTACGTTTTTTCTTGGACTTTTCATCACATTTGATAACGGTTGAGGCTTCTAATTTAAAAAGATGATAATACCACAGAATTGTAAACAAATACTATTATAAAAGTATTTATGTACATATAGAAAACTTGTATGTAGCCCTTATAAAAATAAGTTTTTTAATAGCATTACACTGTTAATTGTTATATATCAGTAAATATTTTACAGAATGATATGTTGTTACTCATTAAATATACATTGTAACTGTTTTATTACATTATTGTTCAGGTCCTAAACAAAGTAAACATTAATTAAATTACATTTCACCACACTTGCAAAATAAATAATTACCTGAATATGTGTATCCTTTAACTTTATTTTTTCTAAAACATGTAGAAGATTCTCTTCTTCTTGCTTTTTTAAATATTGTTATCATTAACAGTATAGGGACAGCAGTGATCAATGCAGATATAAAAGAGTAATACAGCTGCAAACAAAAGACAAAATAAAATTTAAGGAAAAAAACACTATTTTTTTTAATTAATTTACAACTACACTGTATTTAATGCATCAGAGCATATTTTAACAATATAACTGGTCTACTTTTATTAAGTTCTAAATTCAGACAAAATTAACCAAGTGAATTATATTTATGATCTCTATGCTTAGATCTAATAAAATATTTGCTAATGTAACATTGTACCATTTCATTGTTATATAGAAAATATAAGTGCTCTTGTGAATTTAGTAATTTTAACTTTTGTCTCTTTCTAAATGACGAGTATTTTAAAATGGCATGACCAAATTATACAGCGACTTTGCCTATTAAATAATTACTGGTACATGTAGTTTTTGAATGTAGTTTTTCAAAAGTTTCTAAAGTTGCTCCTCATTTTAACTCTTCTTTTTGAAAAGTTTATATTATTAGTAGCTTTCATAGTTTATTTTTTACCTTGACCTTCTATTGTTTTTAGTCAGTGTTTGGAAATCTCAGCATACTTTTCAATTCTAAAAAGTTCCACTTGCAAACTTTTGGAAAATGCAAGTTTGAATATTTTTCAAATCTACTCAAGTTCGACTCGCACACTTTTGAAAAATAGCAATTTTGTGTTTAATTTCATCTTGTTTTTTTTTACTCAGTGCATGTTGTGAATCTTACCTTTACCCCCCCCCCCCACACCCCATTTCATCGAATAAAAATTCCTTAAAATATGTTCTGCAGTGATGAATATATTCTTACTTGTTGAAAACCTAATCGTAGGGGTCCAACTTCAAAATCATCCCTTGGCTGTTTTCTATTTGTATCTGGTACTCCTGTATAAAACATGGCACTTGTTATCATTGCAAGAAACAAAAATGCAAAGCAGCATCCAACTCTCTCTACTTGACTGTAAGGAAAAAAAAATGTACAAAATATAAGTGTATATACTATGATATGTGATAGGATAGTACACAACTTTTTATTGATTTAGATAGAATAAAGGATAAGCTAGTCTAAACTTCTGATTCTAGTTCAAGCTATGAAATGGGTAAATGCTTGAAGATTACATACGAAACAAAAGAACAAGTAAAATTCACAGTAATTACAATTTCTAAACATTTTTTTCTTACATTTTTTTTACAATACTACAAGTAATAGCTAAAATGAATAAATAATAATCTATTTTTCATAGTAAAAGAAATAGTTTTTTTTCTTTTTCATTTTAAATTAATCTTCTAACAGTCAATTACAGCATCAAATTTAGATACACAAAATGGTTATTTCTAATTTCCATTTGTGATTAATAATACATTTCATTTTCATGTATCTATCATTATAACAATGAAAAGTTTCAATCACAGTACACTAAGCTGCACAGAAATTATGAAATGTATCATCGTTTGAGGTTTCATGTATCTATCATTATAACAATGAAAAGTTTCAATCACAGTACACTAAGCTGTACAGAAATTATGAAATGTATCATCGTTTGAGGTACTAAAATAAAAAGAAGCAAATAATAGAAATACCTAAAAGGGCTATTTTGAGGTCTCATGAATACAGAAAACCACATATGGTCATCTGTTAAACGCTCCTTTGTATTTGAAATAAATAAACTTTTCAATGTCTCCAGATCTTCAACACCTGTGGCCTCTATTGTTGTTTCAAGAGTATTTTCCGCTGCAAGCCATTCCTCACATATAAAATAACAGCTGATGAGTGAACAAAATTTTTAAGTTACAGGACTAAATATTTTAAGAGAAAATCAAACTAACGTCTCTAATATTTTTTTTCATGTTATTTAATACTGAGATTTGCTTACGTCCTTCCATTCTGCAAGTCCACAATGTCTATTCGGTCCAAGTACCAAGTTGCTTCACTTCCTTTACCAGAGTTATCGTGCCAAATTTTCATACACTGAAGATCACCTAAACAATTAGGACAGGCCATAACAAAATGACAAACACTGCCAGTGGGGAAATTCTGAAAATGAATTTAGGCTGGATATGAATATACATTGAAATAAGCAAATGATCTTAGGCATTTTTTTCTTTCATAAGATTTCCACACTACTCCATAAATGTACATCAAAAAACAATAGTTTTGTTGAATAAAAGAGACTGTATGATCTCTTGTAATATATTGTATTAAATAAAATAGAAAAAAGTTAACAGGTGTCAAAAGGCAAATTTGAGCGTGTGGTTAAGAAGAAATGGATTTCATATAAATGGGAAAAGAAGGGTAAATCAAAAAAGTATTGGAACATTGGTCTTAAGGGAATCAATGTATGAAGAATCAACTAACTGAATGATACACACTTATATTAAAGTTGATATATTGTAAATATACAACAATGACATGTTTAACATCATTTACTGTTAAATTGTAGCAACTTGAAAATAGTTTATAATCACTCTAGTATTATTCTTAACCTTCTTTAATTTTTTTGTCACCTCAAATATACCTAAGCCAACTGTGATGATCTAGGTATGTTTAAGTAAATAAAGATACTTTACACAAATGAATAATAATGTGGAGAGTAAGCAGTGAATAGGAGTAACTTCATCTACTAGTAATCCTTTAGCCTGTCTTTGCTTCAACTAAATGTTTAGGTAAAAAAATGTTTTATACTATTGTTGTATAAACTTCTTACCTCTTCATGCTTTTGATCTAAAAAATATCATTTAAAGTAATGATTCTCAAACATTTTTTTTTTTTTGACCGTTTGTGAAAACTGTTTTGCTTTAAAGATAAACCTCTTTGAAAGAGAATTAGAAAACATCATTAATTTTATACAGAGATTTTCCCCTTTTATTTTGCAGATTAAAAAAAAATATTTATTTTGTAATTTATAATTAAACAAAGTCGTAATTATGCGCACATAGATTCTGGATCATAAAATTATAAAATTAAATTTTATCAAAACCCACCTATAATCGTCCACTACCCACCAATGGGACCTCACTCACAATTTGAAAACCACAGTTTTAGAATACTTTTATTGATAGTATTTTCAACAATAGCAAGAATTTAACTAACCAAAGCTAGAAAGTCAAAATTACAAAATGAGATAAAGTTCAAAAAGTTAAAAACTCACATCTTTAATCCCATCAGACAATTTTCTAACATCTGTCTCATCATCTTGTCCATACAGACAAAAGTAAACACTGGACTTTGTTCCAGCAGACCTTCTCAGACCAGTGTGAACAGTAATTAAATAAAAATAAGTGTCTTCTGAAAAGTTGTCAGCTAAAGGAAACACACCCCACTTGTCATTTGAAAAAAAATAAAAATAGCCATTCAGTGATCATGTTTTAAAAGTTTATAACATTTTGTGAGGAAACGAAATGATGAGAAAACAGTGATTGCCCATATACAATGGTAAAAAAAACACAAATGCAGATTTAATGTGATTAAAAGCATCCCAAGATAAGTCAAATGTTTATAAAAAAATTAAATTTCTGCACATGGATGTTCTCTTGTAAAATTTATAGGCTTAAAATTTCTAAATATATGTTTAATTAACTGTAGTTAAATACTAAAATGTTTAGGCTACACATGAAATAAAATGCATAATTTACGCAAGAAAAATGTCTACAAGCATGTTGGTATTTTTCTGGGACTTTATATTTCATAGGGTAGTTTATATGCAGCCTATATGCAGCATAATATTGTAAACTATGAAATGGTTTAAAAGCTTATCTATCTACTACCTGAAATATTCCTTTCTTGTCCATGTAGTGAGCCCAGAAGAATAAAACAATGAATATAAAATACAGGCCAACAAAAACACCAAATACTAAACCTTGAGCTTGAATGTCAAATTTACTAAAGACTGTGCCAAAATGAATTTTGTTGGGTTCAAAATTGAAAGAGACTCCACTTATTACTTCTTTACCACCTTCGCAACTGCAGACTAAATTCCCATTCTCTTTAGTCAACTGAAACGATATAAAGTATATGTTGTAAGGAATAAATAAAGAATCTTACTATCATATAAAAAAAAACATGGTCTGAGTAAAAAGAAATGACTTTGTAATGAATAAAGGTTGATATAGATTTTCAATTTCTAGCTAAGATAAGATGTTCCATCAAGTCATCTTTGAAGTTCCCAAACCCTTGACAAAAGATAAGAGCCATGTATAGAGTTAGTGGGTTCAAATGACAACTAATGACATTTTCATTGAACCATCAGTTATCTGGAAGGAAAGATTCTTCTACCAAAGTATGCATAATGTGAATTGGTGAAATCCAGTGAAGAGACTTACTTGTATAATGTATTTAATTAAAAAAAAACAGTTTTGTAAGAGATGCTGGAATGAAAGTGGTCAAAGTACACTGGCTAAGGAAGAGGCCATCAGTTATTCTGGACAAGAAGACCAATATAATTTAGTGATCCACAAGGAGCGCAATAAAAAATCATCATTGTTTAAGACAGAATTTTCCATATCAAAGAAAGAAAGAAAAAATCAAATACAAATCTCCACCATGAATGAAAAAGACACCTATGGTTCACAAACACCTTTTAGAGTTATGATTTATACAAATAGTTTATCCCTCTCCAAATTGTAATGCATTTTTTGGTAATTATAGCTGCCTGTATCAATGGTGCTCTAGTTGAAGCATTTGTCCACTTAAAGTAATTATAGCTGTCTGTATCAATGGTGCTCTAGTTGAAGTGTTGGTCCACTTAAAGTAATTATAGCTGCCTGTATCAATGGTGCTCTAGTTGAAGTGTTGGTCTGCCTAAAGTTAATATAGATGCCTGCATGAATGGTGATCTAGTTGAAGTGTTGGTCCACTTAAAGTAATTATAGCTGCCTGCATGTAGTGTTGGTCCACTTAAACTTTTTAAAAATGTGGGTAGGCTAACTGGTGTAAATTACCCGAAATGACTTGTGCGGTAGTAAGGAAATGTAATATTATATACATCGCTATCTCCCAACTTGGGAAAGGCTTAGCTGGCGCACATAAAAAAATACTATTCTACATGATTATTAATTTTTTTAATGTAATTATTTCAATGTCAATGATTATCTGATGTTTACCTTACAATTATCAGTCACCCAATCTTTCACAGTGGTATCCCAGGAGAGACAAGCAGATGTAGTTACTCCAAATGAATACAAATCATTCAAACTATTTGAAACTAAAATAAAAACAGGGTATTGTTTCAATGTATTTTTTAGCTAGTCTAAATTTTTTTACATTAAAATCTGAAACTTTTAATATGATGATAATTTTAATATTTATTACCTGATCTTCTCTTTATTCTTGAGCTTGATTTTGTTTCACTTTCATCTATAACATTATACATGTAATAAATCATATGAATTCCATGATTAATCAAATTTATTAAATTTTGAAAAATGCTAACTTTTCTAATCAAATTAATTGATGTATAAATATTACTAACTAATCAATGGCTTTAATCCAACAAAGACTCTGCCAGTGTTTTTGAAAGTGTTTGGTGGTAAACAAATTTCTTCACATGGTCTAAACAAATCTGAAGTTAACTGTTTTCTGTAATCAAATAGACAATATATAACATTACAAGGATAAATTTAATCTGCATTAGCGATTTGTGCTAATATTTTTAAATGTGAACATTCATATTAACATTAAAATATCTGTAAAGTAATTATGAAATTGTTACTTCATTACTTAAAATCGTATGATATATCAGTAGGTTCAATATCCATCCTTAAGTACAAAGTGTATGTAATTAATGGGTTCAAAGGTCGCACTTTCAAGCAGATAATCAAATTAGTATCCCTTTAAAATAAAGAAGAAATAGATAAATGCATTAAGATAAATTTTTAAAATGTCAGTTTCAAGCATAATTTAAAAAGAAAAACCAAAATTCATTTTTAAAAAGGGACATTTAAAATTTTAATACATGTATATTTTAGTGTAGATATAAATACAGCTGGATACCAAAAATCATTAAAAAAAGATCGCTGTAGGCATGGATGCCCATATTTTTTAAGAGCCCAAATGTATCCCATAAAATTGTTAGGAATTTAAAACTGAAGAACTCTCAGATAAAAATAAAGTCATGGTTACTTGATAAATTGCTTTATCTTTAAACTAGTAGTCATATTGTTTTCTAAATAACAAATATTAACTTACGAATATGCAAACTGATGATAAAACATTTCTGATGCATCACCTTCAATAAATGCAGGGGTAATTAATGATAAACTTTCTTGCTTGCTACAGTTGCTTTCTCCCATTTCATGAATAATTTTAGGACTGGAAAGACTCAACTTGTTACCTTTTTTATCAGCAACAGATGCAATAATAATGTCAGAATTTACCAACTTTGAATTAGATCCTTGGATAAATATGTTTTTGCTCTTGATGGCCTAATCACAATCAAAATATTGAAAATTCATAAAAAAAATATATATTGTTAAAATGTTCTGAGAAAAAAAAATACTTTGAAGCTTTTTACATTTTGAATTTTACAATGTGTGTTTTTAATGATTTGATTTAAATGAGTGAAAGCACTCAGCCTATACCAGATTTCTATGCAGAGTCTGGCCTTGGGCTAAAGTAACAAAAAATAAATATAAAATATACTGTCTTGGCATTGTTAATTGAAACAAAAATGTGTAATACCAATATCCTTTTCTCTATCTCATACTCTGCCTAACACAGTTCTGTTTAACACAATTGCTCTTTAATGCTATTTTTTCTGATTATATTTTTTTATTAATCTGATATAATAATTACTTTTTAAACCAGGGGGATAGACAAAAAGCGTAGTAAAAATTATGGCATTTGCTGAATTTTGCAACTCTTTGTGTTCCTTTGATATAATTAACACTTCCAGTTAGTCAGCATTGAATATGGATTCAATATATAATTAATGCCTGAAAAGTAATTCTATATTCTCATGTTAAAAGAAAAAAGCATTTATTTTAATACATTTCCTATGTGTCATAAATAAGTGTACAATGATAAAATCTAAATCAAAAGTAAAGGTCATTTAGCTAGTGCTTAGATGCATACTGAGGCAAATAATGTTAGGTGATACTTGATAAAGTCAGCACAGTAAACACAGCATTAGGGAGCGACCGATATGCCTTTTTACTGATAGTCCGATACCGATATTCCCCCCCCCCCCCCAGAATTTTTACTGATACCGATATTTTCTTTTTAGGGGCTGTCCATTATTTATGTCAACAAATTTTTGGCGATTTTTACCTCCCCCCCTCCCCCTTGTCAACAACTTGTCAAACTTCCAGAGACCCCCCCCCCTATAAAATATTAAATTACGTCAACATTTGATTACCCCCCCCCCCCTAAAAAAAGGGTGGCTTCCAAAATGTTTATGTGGCAAAATTAGTAGGAATATAGTTAGTTTAATTAAAATACTGAATGTTAAGCGAGTGTGTAACTACAAACGCTGCTTAATTTTCCTATTTATTAAGTAACTATATTAAATTTAAAAAAGTAACATTGTTGACGTCAACTTTTCTTGACCTCCCCCCCTCCCCCTTGTCAACAATTGTCAAAAATTTTCTGACCCCCTCCCTCCCCCCTATTTTGTTGACGTAATTAATGGACAGCCCCTTAAGCAACAACAATGCCAAACACATGTTTTTCTCGTGATGTATGACGTATGTCAACCCATGTTCACATATTTTGTAACACTTCGCCCACGCGTGTCTTGTTTCCCCCCCCCCCAACTTCCCATCCCAAAAAAAATACACACAGATGTTCACTAATTGTATCATTCAAGGTCATACATTAGAATTAAGAAATGCCAATCCTATTGTTTCAAGGTCATATCTCTGATGTAGACGTGACAATTTCTGTGTACGGGTTTTTTTTTTCCTTTTTTTTAAAATCTTGTCTGATCTGGTTATAGAATTGGGTTATTTACTGATTTTTTTTTCTGCAACTCTGTTGTGAAAAAAAAACAATGTATCGGCAGCCAAAAAACGGCCGGTCCGATAGTAAACCCATAGTGCTAATATCGGTTCGACTATCGGTTGCTCCCTACAACAATCGGCCGATCCGATATTAACCGATAGTGCGAATATCAGTCCGATACCGATACCGATCCGATTATCGGTCGCTCCCTACACAGCATCAACTTATTTGCTGAATTATGGTATAATTTTCATGAAAATAAATTTAATTGACTATAAAGCCCAAAGAGCTAAATACTTAACAAAAAAAGCAACTACAGTTACTATGTGTGTGTGTGTATATATGTATATAGAATTGAATAATATATAGCATAATCCTTTACAAGTCCCTATTTTTAAACAGATTCAAAATTATTGGAGCTATTAATACTTTCTTACCCTAACAACTACAGGGGCAAGCAAATCACCACCAACATCTACATCATTAAATGTGAATCCTAATGATGAAGTAAAGTCTGCTCCTTCCCTGATTTCATCAACATTAGACTTCTGTGTGGTAATTGTATAACCTTGTTTAGACTTGTTATATTTTCCAGATGAGTCTTCCATTTTGTGGAATATTTCGAGAAGACAATCCCATGTTGAAGTAACGTCATTAATTATATTGTCAATCTAAAATAATACAACACTGTAATTTGAAAAATGAGCTCTCATTAAAAAAAACAACAAAAAAATATTGATATTTGAATTTTTTTTTATAAACAACTATACATGACTATACCATGCTTTAACTCATCACAGTTAGCTACATTTTTATAAAGAAAAAAAAATTAACAGTGATTGAACCTGTTCTAATTTATTGAAAGTTTGAAGCTGACGTTTCTGGTACTCTGTCTGAATAAAGTTTTGAGTTTCCAGATCACTTAGTCCCATATCTACAGCTTTTTGCCTAGCTTGGGAATAAAACTCTTCTGAATTTATGGTTTGGTAATTGATTATATTCTGGATGACATCTGTTACATCTTAATGAAACAAAATATACAATTAATTGATACATTTCAAATATCAGGCTACAACATTAGATATTTAGAAATAGCACATGGGTAAAAATAATGAACAGTCGCCAATCTTCAACAATGTGTTCGACACCAAGACTTCTCATAAGGCCGTCAACATCTGTGCAGTGGCAAATACTGCCAGTCACATCAAAGTATTGAACAAGCTATTTATGCCTGTGACGAAAGTTTGCTGTAGCTGTATTTGGTGCAAGCAAATTAAATTCATTTAACCGTGAACCAAGAAGTTCAGCTTGGCCTTTTGTTAGCGCCAGATCTCGCACAAGGTCGCAAAGTTCAGCATAATTCATCAAATGAATTCCTTCTCCGGCATCTTTGTAGTCAGGGTCTGAGTCATCGGCACAAGATGGAACATCACTTTCTTCATCCTTCTCTTCATCTATTGTGTATTCTACAGGCGATTGTGGTACTGGACAAATGACAGGATCGTGTGGAATTGGTTTTGAAACTGATGGAACGTTTGGGTAATTGACAGTTGTACGAGTTTTATAACAAATTCCATTGATGTTTGCCAAACAAAAATAACAATCTGTGGAGTGATTGCTTTGCTCAAGCCATATCATAGGAACTCCGAATGCCATGTGGTTGATTTTCTTTGCCTTCCTCATCCAACCATGCAAGTTGCATGAACATGTCAAACAGATGAACTGTGGTGCCCACGACTTACCACAATCCACCTTTGAGTCAAAATAAAGTTGATAAGCTTTCTTCAGTAACGGCGTGAAAGTCTTCTGATGAGACTTGTTTGTGAAAAAGCCGCACACATAGCAAAACAGATCCGGTGAATTTACGCATCCTCTGGTCGCCATATTTTAAACAAATTGCAATTGCCACATTCACTGCTCCTTTTATGAAGTCTGAAACTGCAACGTAATCAAATTCTAAGACAATGCACAATTCATAACACAACTGCAAATCAACACTCACCCTACAAGCATCTGACATCATCAGAAAAAAAAGAACATTGCCAATATACGTATATAATTACGAGGTATGTGTGTTTGTGAACATGTGTGTACGCGCAGGTGCGTGCGTTTGTGTGCATAAAATTATGCTGTCAGCAGTCTATTCCTGTTTGGGCGCATACAAAACTTTGTTCGGCAATATCTTAATAATTTGAGCTGATAGAGCAAAATGATTTACAGATTCAAAATCAGCATCAAAAACTGATTCCGAAAATGACATATAAGAAATCCAAAACTTGTTTATCAGTGTAATTAGTATAAATTCTTAAACTTCCAAAATGATCTTAAAAAGATTAAGTGTTTAATATTATACCTTCTAGGCAAGGGTGTAGATCAGGTAATTTAGCACCAATCCTTTGTAAATTATTAGTCAAATGTAAAACAGAGCCAGATGCCATTTCCTGATTTATAAATGTACAGCATTTTAATCAACATTTATGTTAATGTCTAATGGTACTTTTATCATATATACTGTAGACTATTATATTTTTGTTCAATATAAATAACAGGCCTACATTTTTTTAGTATTTATGTAGTGGACATCAAACATTATTCATTGCTTTTAGTAAATGACAAGAAAGGATCCCAAGCCAAGTTATATCATTATAATTTGAAATTATAAACTAGTTTGCATTTTATTTGTCATTATAATAAAAACATCTCTTTAAAATAAATCATTTAAATTAATTAATTGTAATTTCTTTAAAAAACTAATAATCTAATGAGTAAGTACCATTGAATTTGATGTCATCATTTTTTTGTCTTTAGTCAGCTTAGACATCAAGTTGCCAAACATTTGAATCTCTGCTGGTGTACGAGCATTGAAGTTTTTAATAGCAAAGCCAACAATTTCTACAAGGGTGTTGGCTGTCTAATTAAGATTTTAAAAAGAATTCTTGAATAAAATGTGAAAAAAAAAAAAACATTGTAAAAATGTACACATTTTATAAGTATAGCCCCTAAAGACAATAACATTTTTATTTGTTAAAAAACAGTTTTTTTTCTACTTTGCTTTTTTTACAGTGGTGTAAAGTGCTTGAGAGGGCCATTCCCTTCAAGGTGATTGACAATCCTATTGCAAGTAAAGTATTTCTTCCTCATCTCACTATTGGAAGTGCATGTGACAAAGATGTGTTGTTCCATCTTTCATTTAGTTTAGAAACTACCATTCAAACTTTTTTTCACTAAATCTTGAATGAATGTGTTTGACTCTAGATAATATGTACAAGCCAAAAAGAAGCAGCCATTGCTATTAGACATAACATTTGATCAATAAACCTTTATGGATATAAAAAGCATTCACATACTTACATTTGATTAACTATAAACATTTCATTGTACATGTATTTTTATGCTTTTGAAAAAAAAAGTGTGGAGAAATAATAAAACAGTTTCCACTTTTAATTATTTTTCGTCAGTTATTTTAATTTCCAGAAATTGGCCTAAACATTTTTCTTTAAATAAAATTTGAACTATAAATTATTAAACTAAAAAGAGACTGGGGATACACTGTATAATATTTTAAAAAGATAACAATAAATATTAATCCTTTCATGATTATTAAAACATTAATCCTTACCTGAGAAGTTACTGAGGTCAAGAGAGATGCAACTGCTTTTGCAATTTTTATTGGGTCATTGAGAGTTAAAACTGATTCCAAACTTTTCTTTGGATCTGAGCTTGTTTGAGTGTCACTTATAACAGACAACTGATAATTAGGGTCAATCTAATTTAATGGAAATAAAAGCATCAGATAAATAAGAGTGAACATAACTCCTTTTTTTTTTAATAGGATGAGTGAATTCAAAACTACATATTAAAGATAGGACAGGTTTCTCTTGATCTGAATGACATGAATTCTTAAAAAAAAAACCAACTGATGATTTAAGAGTAATTGTGACATTATTCCGATAATAATCATGCTTAATTATATCAGATCTCATTAAAAAATAGCTCAGTATTTGTATAGCTGTTAAATTATTTCACTAACCCAAAAATTTGATGTATAATTGACTCTGTATCCATATATATCAATGATACTTGCAATAAAAGAACAGACGTATGGTGTTGTTGAATTAAAGGATAATATGACTGGGGCTGAAATTTCACCTTTAGAAAAAAATGTTTCAGTACATACAATTAACAGTTATTATTGACAGAAATTTTTTTTTTAATGTATGTTTAAGCATAAACTTTACTTATAAATCTATTAGTGTATTTAATGTTATTTACTTCCATAATACAGCATTTGATAACCGTTTGATGTGAATTGATAAAAAGCATATTGTAAACCAAAGCCTGTATCTGTATAGTAAGTTCCTCGAAGTGGTTGCTCTCTTTCATCTTTAAAATTATACATGTTCACCATATACCTGCCTTTTGAGGCATAGGATCCTCCTAATACTCCTAATAACAAAAAAAGAAAAAAAAATTATTTGGTAAAATATGCCTATTCCAAAAAAAAAAATATATATACAAGGACAATACAGATCAATCACATCTCTAAGAATTATTCTTTATCTGCCAGTAAACCAGTTTTTGAAAGAAGGCATTTCCTCGTCCCATGTCTACATTTTCCAATAAATTTCTTTTGAATGGAAGTCAATTATTATTATTTAAAGTTATTCGAAGCAGTAAAAACATGGACTGTTTAATTTATTTGAATGTAGGATCCAAAAAAGTGGTGGTCCTTTGTGTGCTGATTAGGTTAAACAAAGATCTTTTTCAAAGAATAACATGTGATATGTTATGAGGGGATGAATATAATAATTTAGAAGAGGGTGGTGTTCAAAGCGTCCTGAAGACAAAATTGAGCCTGATACAAAAGCATGATTTTTCAAGGCATTGGTACATGTAAATCCTGAGCCTAGTGATGTGTTGATATCCCCCCCAAACATTTATCCCACTAGATAGGATATAGTTTAATAGTGCTTTGCTGTGTAAATAATATTAAGCAATACTGATCACCTGGAGACATTTTATAAATATGCTCCCTATCTTATTTATTTGTAATTTTTAAAAATTCATTCTAAGTATACATTTAGTCCCACATGAATTAAAATACGTTGACACACACTTTAATGTCATAATTAGATATAAAGGCCTTTTAAACAAAAAATTCAACTGTAATAGCAGTAATAGAAATATTGTTCCCAATCAGTAGAGAAGAATATAAGCTATAGGAAAGATATGTTTCACTTTTATTGTTTGTTTTGTTGCAAATTGTGAGCGTCTGTATGAAAGCAACACTTAGTGTAAAGAAAAATGAAAAGAAATAAATTAGCAGATCTATGAAAATTATTGTAACAAGAATAATAGTTATCAATAATATGTTTGTGTGCATTCGCACATATAGCAGCACAAATAAAAAAACTAGACTACAGTCAACATGACCAAAAATCAAGGACTGTATTTATGTGCAGCTTACAATTAATTCAAAGTGCACACATATAATAAGTTGAATGAAGGAAAAAAACCTTAATATTCTACTCTTAATATAGCAATAAGATGTATTTATCACTTTGTTCATTTTAAAACAGTTTTTGAGACAGACTTTGTGGAGACTTCATATTTACAGAGCAGTCACTCTTCTTTGGCAAAAATCAAATGTGAGTCTAAGTGTAAGCTTTTGTAGGCTAAATAATCTAACTTTAATATTGAACAAATAGGCTACATTTCATAATTTATGGAAAAGACCAAAAGTGTACCTAGTGACAAATTTATTTGTAATAAAATTTATTCTTGACAAAAAATCTTTTTTTTTTAAGTTGGAGAGCTGAGTTTATTATACTTTTTTAAAAATAATTACAGTTAATAGTATTGGTTTGCATTTTTTTTTTTAGTTTATTTGAATAAGATTTACCTGATAAAGGTAAAAAACATTGATATTTCCTGTTATCATTACAAGTGCCTGAACAGAGTCCAAAATATCCATTATATGGTTTTATGTTTGTATAAACAACTTTCATGGCTCTTGTTTCAACACATGTACTGACATTAACATCTACCATAACAGTGTAGGTTTTTCCTTCTTCCAGCCAGAGGCCATCTGTATCAAATCTACTGCTGTTTTGATCTAAATTTAAAGAAATTATTTTAAGACTATGTATGGTATAATAGGGTGATTCATCATTGCATAAGAAAAAAAATTTTCTCCGATTCTAATAAATTGTGGTTCATTTTTTTTCCTTTTGCCATACAACTCAAGAAAAACTAAACTTTTTGAATAAATGACTACTTTTAGAGGTCGCTCAAGCGACCCGAAGTTTCACTTTATGAGATAATATGGCAGTTCTGATGTGTCGCTTGCTTGCTTTTGCTATAGTGCAATTTTATTTCATTGAAAAATTAAAAGTATACCGTGATATTTGAATTTTAGATTATAACTAATTTTATTATTCAAGTTTCTGGATAATAAAGTAGTTTTTGACTAACTACAAATTATTGAATTGATATGGTATCCATATCAAGTGGTAATTCGCACAGTGTATTGACAAGACGTATAACTAAAGTTTGGTTGATTGGACAAACGGATTCTTGTCTGCCTAGTGATGTCTTACTAACCTTGGGTTATGCTATGAGGATGGCTTACTATAATCACAAGGTACTGAAGAAGACAATATCCGAAAGCATTAACGATCTTCAAAAAGAAAAGCAGTCTAAGAGAATCATAGAGTAGTTGAAGACAAAAGAAGATATCAGAAAGCTACTGTTACTACTTAGCCTACAAGCAACAGCGAAAGTGAGAATGAGGGTAAAGATGACGACGATTTTGGAATTGAGATTCCTGTTTACCACAAGAAGCTTCTGTCAGAGGGTTCGATTCCAGACAAGAAATTTGAAATCAGAATTTCAATTTAGAAGTAAATGCTCATTGGTCACACATCGACAGATTCGCTGTTGATTTAACTGGGAAAGAAGTTGAGAAGATTTAAAGTTTAGCTAAAATACCAACCGTGCTGGTAAGGCACAAGCCAATTTAACATACAGCTGTTAAGACTATGGGAGGTATCAGATGAGATTATTGGTATGTAATTTGACACAATATCCGTCAACACTAATGTTACTAAAGGGACATGTAAATTGTTGCAAGAGGAGCTGTTACATTTTGCCTGCCGACATCATGTGCATAAACTGATCATTGGAGTTTTTTTTTCTCTGTGGCTCCACAAACAATCCTAACATTCCACTGTTCAAACGTTTTCAACGATTTTGGCCTAAGGTTGATCAGCAGCTGTATAGTCCTCTAGATACGAGACTAGATGATCGTTTATGGTCAAATTGAAACACAATGTTGTGTCATTCCTGTAAGACAGTCTGTCAAGTGCCTTAAGTTCATACCTCGTGACATTTACAGAGGGATGATCAAAAGCTGATTGTTGATATTTGGCGTCAATGTAAGCAACCAACCATACCACTTTCATGCGTTAGGCGCTTACCATATGGCTCATTGGATGGCGAAAGTGACATACTGCTTCAAGATCTACTTGTTTAGAAATCCGTTCTAGCTCACACATTCTGAGGTAAAGATTTTGCAAGAATTCTGCTTGCTTGCCACTGACATTTACGTCAAGTGTGGATCTCATGTCCTGTGAGTCGTTATGCTCCATTTAGCGATCTTTTGTTATTCAAGCAGATCTCATGATATTCTGTCATATACAAAACATTGTCTGATGCTGCGAAAAGGAAATTTGAAACCCATCTTTGGTATAGTAGTCCAGAGGTGTTTTTTCTAAAAAAGTTTCTGCAGAAGAAAACTGCAGTATTGCTGAAGCGATGTTGAAGACTGGCGATGGTTGGATGGATCGAGTGTTTAAAGTGAAGGATTTCACAAAATGAATCACTTTGTAGGTACCTCATCAATATCTGCGATGCGTTCAGTCGTTATTGATACTAGCTTCGATGAAGTTGATCCAATACAATGTAGCCTATACATGAATAAACAAGCCGTAACTGTTGCATACCATTATATTTTATGTTATTTAATATTTCAACATGTCTAATTTGATGTAATTAATGTTTAATGTTGATTTTAAGAAAATGTTTAATTTAATTTTTATTATAATAATTCATGTCATTAAAGAAGATGCTATAAACTTCAGTCTCGATGAGCGACCTCTAAACGTAATTCAATTTCAATAACATTTTGCACAGGTATAGGAATATAAAAGGAAAATATTTAACAAGAATGCAATATTAAATTGCAATTTTTTTTTTTAATCACTCTAATGGAACAACTTCAACATTTCATATAATAGTTGTATTAAAAAAAATCTTGTTTTTTAAACCACTTTATATTTTAAGTGAAGGCTAATAACAAAACACATATAGAACTAATTTAAAACTAATAAAACTAATAAAAAAATCGATAGTACCAGATGACATGTTTGTCTGCCAGAAGTTTGCCTGAACTTGAATGCTTGAAAAATTTTGAGGATAATATTTATAAACAGACCATCTATATCTAGCCTGATAAATATCTGAACTGCGACAACCTGGACAAGTTACGTCAGCTGTGTAGACTGTCCTAAAGCCTGGATTCAGTTTCCTTTCACAGTTCCATACACAGCTAAAAAAAAAAAATACTAAATCATCGTAGGAAATTGGTGAAATTCAAAATTGTCTAGGTTCCAAATCAATTTATCAAATAAATGCGGTAATACAGAATTTAAAATGAATGGATCTGGTGCTAAATCTTCACAAACATAATTTGTACACTACTTATTTCTGTCACCAGCCAGGTGTGGTCTCTGTGTACATGAGAACAGTAATACCTAAGAAACTGAGCAAATAACAGTGGCTCTCAAAGTGTGAGTCATGATCCACATGAGTACGGGGGGGGGGGTGAATTTATAGCGGATCAGAAAAAAAAACCTTTGATAATTTCTTGATAAAAAATAGATGTGTGCATAATTAAAACTTAAATTTGTTTTTCCTTACAAGTTGGCCACCAAAAATCAAAAAGCATTTTCGGAGTAAATATGAGGCATAAGAGTTTAAGAACCTTGGAGTATGATGATAATCCAAATAAATAGGTGCTATTTATAAAGCAATAATTCTAATCAAGCCATGGTAGTAAGCCAATAATTTACCACATTTGATTAAAACATAATAGTAATACAAACACAAAATAAGAATAGTTTTAGCTAATAGCAGCCCCGTAGCGTAAAAATTCTACAGCAGGGGCCAGGCATTCTACAGCAGGGGCCAGGCAATAGCAGGAGGTGGGGCAGGTAATACATTTTACTAAGTAGAAAAAATAATCAGAGGGGACAAGACAAAATGCAGGGAAGGGGCCGGCCCCCCTGCCCCCCCCCTACAAGCTATGGGCCTTGCTAATAGTCAATCCTCTGTTACAGTCTCAGACCAAAGAAACAACATAGAACAAGTAGAGCTTGCCTACTATGAAGATTACTTTTTGTTCATCAAGACTCTTTAATTAAAAGAGTTAAAATTAAGGGCTTCATTTTTTTTTTACAACCAGTGACTTCAAAAAGTGTAGGCATTAGTACTGCATTAAAAAAAAACAGGGGTATCATACTGATAACATTTTTGTCAAAGTGCTAGTAAGATAAGAAGATTAAATCATTTTATTGCACAAGTAAGACTGATATTTTCTTTTGTAGAACACCTACAATGCATCTACCTTGTTAAAATACTCTTTAGCTTTTAACAAAAATCCTTCTCCAAGTGCTTACATAGGTTAAAAAAAATAACATGAACTAATCTTAACAAAACAGAACAGTGGTAAATATGTAATAGATTCATTATTTAAAGCGCTTGAATTTCTTTATCTGGAATTTTTGAAAAAAAAAACAGCAAAAATGAGCGGCCTGTTTCATTGTGATTTAATGTATGATGAAGATTAGTATGCCAACAGGAGCAGTATTGTTTCATTTTTATAAAATATATTATTAAAATAAAAAAGCATGGGCGCATGGGGAACATTTTGTTAGCTTTTTAAACTGAAATTATAATCACTGACTTACCTAATAACAACTTCAGCAGGTTGAACTTCCAAAAATTCTACTGTCTGAGTTGCCATTTCAGAGCGACTGTCTTTTGAGACAACAACTTCAAAAAGAATCAAATCTTTATTTATAAAAGTTGTTGTATTAATGCCTAACAAACCCTTTGATTGTATTGATTGGAATGATGAGATATTACATTTTGGTAATTGTCTGTAACTTGTATCATTGTGATAATAAGGTAAAGCATATCTGACAATTTCTTCTTTTTTTGACAGTTTGTAACACGACCAGATGAAGGTCAAATTACTCTCATCTCCAGGCGACAGAAGGGGGTCATAAGATTCAGACACAGCGTCCAGTACGAGAATACTACCAATTTTGATTCATTGCAGGCGGATGTTCTTTCAGCTCTGCCGCTTATTTTTGGAAGTGTTGAAAGCCATACTCGTAATGGAGTTTCTATGACTGTGTATACTTTCTCAAAGAAATTGATAGTTGAAATACAAGGTTCATAAACACCAAAGTCATAATACATTTCTTCATTAGTGCCATTCCACTGGACTGATGCCGTTACTCTTTTTTTACCAACACTTGTAAAGCATGTATCTACAACAATGTCAGAGTTTTGATAGAAACTATAAACTGTTGAGCTTACAGATGTATTGAAAGTCACAGATGATACTGAGCAGCCTAAATATCTAAAAACTTTAAAAGAAATTGATTCATTTATTCTGATCATTTTACGATGACTAATTTCATAAAAATCAACAAGAACTCCGATTTGAATATTCAAATTGACAGTGGAAGTGACATTAAAAGCTTCAAATGTCACTGTTACTGGATAATTTCCTCTCTCCTTGTATTGATAAGGTATAATGTGAGAACCGCCAGAATACACAAGGGATGTGGATGAACTATTGATGCCAAAGTCTACAGTAACTAGCAAGGACTTTGAATAATTCTTCAAGTAGTTTTGAGCAATTTCAATAGAACCATTGGCTCCTCCTGATACAGAAAATGGAACTGGATTCATCAAGACAACAGCAGTAGCATGAGAAACAGGAGATACAACTTGAAACTGGACATTTCCTTGAACTGGAGACAGAACGTAGGTACATACATTTAATGATAAAATCAAACAAAAACGAATATATTTTAGCATGAGTGAGAGATGAATTTTAAAATACCAGTTTTGAACAATAGTTGGCATTATTCAGTTTTTTATTGCTTTTTTTAGTTTGTAGCTATTAAGTTTTAAAAAAGTATATTATTACATTTATTAGTACTTATTGTTTTATTACTTGAGTTGTTTTTTTTAAACATTCAGACAAAAAATACACCCAACACATGCAATAATGTGTTTTGTTGATAAGTTGTGTTTATGTATTTATAAGATATTTTTAACGTATGTATTTTTGAAGTATAAAATATAATAAACTCCAAAGTAACAACCATAATTGTTTCTGTTAATTCTTATTAAACTTGTATATAGTATGTGATAATTAGATGCTGTGCAATCTTTCAACACAAATTTAAATAATCAATGATAATAAAAATTATGTTTTGTTATTATGAAAACAGTTTACCTTGTGAGACACGGTTGAGACAAAGTACAGAAGCTGTGAATGTCCCAACTTGACTGTAACTATAGTTGACTGTGTAGATATACAGAGTTGATGGACTTGGTGTCAGGTCAACGTCATCAAATGTAAACTTTCCTTTGTTATCTCCCCAGTCAACTATACAAGTTGGCTGGAGGAACAAAATAGATTTAAAAAAAAACTAAAATTCGCTGCATATCAAACATTTTCCCATAATAATCTCAATTTAAACAAAGAAATGACATAGATATCAAGTTAGATAAATTGAAAGTGAAAACGTATCATCCAGCTGTTTTCTTCTTATTAAATTAACAGACTTGATTTCATTTTTTTTTCTTATATTTGATGACTGCGTGTTTACTGGTGTTTTTTTTTTGTACTTTTTTTTTGTGTCTATAGGTCTACTGTTGGATAAAAGGTCATCTTGTTGCATGACAAATTCTCAGCATACAAGCAAAGTTTTGCAATACTAGTAGAACAGTATATTCTTTTTCTTTGTGTGCCGAGATTATGAGATAACTAATGACCGGTGGGTCAGATGTTTTGTCTCGCTCATTTTTCTTCACTTGTTGTTGAGGACCCCTATGAGGGTATCCTTGGCTTGTTATCTAGACGTGTATGAGGGCTGACTCAATTGGGCCTTGTATTTCTATTTGTATCTCTGCCTCACACAGTTTCACCAGCAATTAAACGTACAGTACGGGAAGATATTCAATCGACAAGTCTTGTGTAACAACAAAAATATATATTTTATTTATATAAAGGATCTGGTGGCTTGTAAAAATAAAGCAAAGATAATCCAAAAATGCAGCAAAAATAATCCAATATAAATGAATAAAGTGAAAGATGTTCTCTCCTCTCTCTCTCTCTCTCTCTCGCCAAATCATCCGCAAAAAACATATTATATGGTTTTCGAATGGGGGGGGGGAGGGGCTCTAAAAAGGTATTGTGCCCCGGGGAGCGAGTTAAGCTCGCTACGCCACTGCCTTTTGGTAGTTCAGAGGTAATGCCCCTATGAGTACGGTTAGCAAGAACCCCCCCCCCCCACTGTGTAAGAGATGAGCACCCTAGTGTTTAGGAGGCGTGTAATGTACTAACTGTAGTTTAGTTGGTATATCAGACTTGAACACTCTCATAAAAATAAACAAGAACTGCTGCACTTCATGGTTCACATAATAATTAATTACATAACACAATATGAAATAATGGTAAAATAAATATCCAAGCAGGTAATCCAATATGTAAGAATACAAATTACATCCACATAATAATCAAATAGTACAGAAATAAAGTATCACTGTCTTCGTTTAACCAATACCGATTCTCACTCAATAAACTTTACTATGACATTCTTTACTATCATTCTCTATGGCTGTTTATTACTCTCGTCCTTTCCTTCTCAGACTTCAGCTCAAATAACAGCTTTCGTAACAGCTAGAGCATTCCGCAACTAGCTACATCAGATCAAATTACCAATCATATATTTCTATGAGTACAACTCATTGACTCTAGAAATGCCCAGACTTTGACCTCATTTCAATGACCGCTAGTTCGACCCCGACACACACACACACACACACACACACAGTACGTAAAAGACACACCCACATTATGACAATTCCTTGTTAACATCATACAAAAATATACACATGATTAAATGTCATCACTTCGTATACTTTAAAAAAAAATGTAAACATTACCATACATATGAGTAATTTTAGTTTTCTGGGACTGTTCATCCGAGTCTCCATTGTGTCTTATGGGGAAATCTACTTTGACATGCTGAGTGATTTAGATTACAAATAACTCAATGGACCGAGTCAATGTATGTTGAATTCCGATAACTTTTTTTAGCAGCAGTAGTACCGATAACTACTAAACACTTCAGTTTATAATGCTGATCGTAAACAGCTACCATTGGCTTACATTTAGTGATGAAACTCAGGGCCGACCTTAGGCAATTAAGCGGCCGCAGTGGGCCCCGCACTTTCATAGGCCTCCGCTAATTCTAGGTGTAAATTATTAAACCATTTTAACTTATAATCATGTATAGGTCAGTGTGTTTATTCTGTTTTTTTATGTTTTTAAAGTGTTTTTTTTTATCTATTACTTCGTTGTTTCAAGTGATTACGACAAGTAAAATCAAGTATGCAAAGTATTTTTCAGTGGTATTGGATTGTACTCCAAACTTAAGTCACATAGAGCAGATGTCATTAACTATTGTATGTATCAGATGGGGTCCATGTGAAAGAGCCTGTGGTTATACATGAACGTTTTTTCCTGTGGCAGGTACTATTGGACAGGACTTATGTACGAGTGAATGAGCTGGAGAAGCTTGAATTAATTATGATAATGGTGCGAACATGAAAGGCGTCCATTCTAGAGTTCAAAAACGGCTTTTAAATATTAACAGCAGAGCATTTTTTACTTCATGTGCGTGTCAGAATTACAATGGGATAGTAGCAGACATGGTTAAAACCAGGCTTGCGGAGCCGGAGCCGAGGAGCCGGGAGCCGCTACTTTTTCCTGGAGCCGGAGCCGGAGCCGAAAAAATCTGGCGGCTCCACGGCTCCCAAATGTTTTTTTTTTTACAGCAGTATTTTTTTTTTTTAGCTTTAAAATTACAAATTTGTTTGTTTGCCTCCTACAATTTGAAATGTTGTCATGTTTTACGAACGCCACAACAGTAGCACGCACATCACCACAAGAAATCTTTAATGTGGAATCGTTTTGTATTCGTTTTAAATCTTGTTTACCCTCCGAAATTCCAGATATGGAACTGCAAAAAATTTCTTGGGGAGGGGACTCACTGAGGTCCCCTCCCAAAGCCCCTCCTCTCCGTTCGCAAGCTTTCGGCGCTTCGCACCTCCATCTTCACCCCCCCCCTCGAACATTTCTTCTACCCCACAATGGGCGGAATTATGGGGAGGGGCGAATGCAGTTTCATATCTGGAAATGTGCATTTTAGTACCGATTGTTTAGCTGTTAATTAGAAATATATAATTTTAACTACGTTTCAATAATGCATGGCATGTTGCAGTTTTGTTAAAAATAATTTAAATAGTAAAGAGTTTTAATGATAAAAATTTATTGAGGCTGAGCAATTTCTGATTCCTGTTATAAATATATTGACCAATAGTTCTGCTACACAATTGTTACATAATAGATACCTGATTTATATTATTATACTCTTTGTACAACCCGGGAAGAACGACAAAGATGCATGAATAAAGCTTAGCTATTTGTGTGATATTTCTTATAAAATATTGAAAACAAAGAACAGATCTATCAACAACAACAGTCGCAATTATTCAATTTAAAATAAAATTAATTCTGCTAAAAAGTAAATTTGCAAATTAAATAACATCACTCAGAAATCACGGAGTTTGTACTTTATTATTTTATTATATATATGTATAAAAATGAAGTCAGAAGCCAATGTTATTTTATTAACTTATTTAAGTTGCTAGTTATCCTCAGAAGATATCAATATATAAAACTATTACAAGGTTGCGAACAGGCCCATCGACAGAAATTTCGGGCCCCTGGGCTGATATTAATATTTTAAAAAGTTGATTGGTTAGCTCAGTCCGGGTCTCCAAAACTCGCCGGGCCCCTGGGCATTGCCCCCCCACTCGTCGGCACTGGTTGCGAACTTATATTATTATACGTTTCAAATTTGCAAACTTCGTGGTTTAGCCAGCCCCGTAGCCAAGGGGGGCACTGGGGGGCCGTGCCCCCCGCTAGGTGTGGAGTGCCCCCCCCCACTTAAAAAAGAAGAAAAAGAGGACAAAATAAAGAAAAAGTAAAGGTGCCCCCTTGCTGGATATTGGTGCCTCCCTGCTTACTTTGACTTGGCTACGGGCCTGGGTTTAGCACTGAATTTACCTAAAAATGCTTCAGCATTCAGATTGTCTGTTAAAGCTTTTTCAAATGCAAGCAGGAAAAGATTGCTTAGACGCTTTTGTAACATTGATCTGCGATATGGGGTGAGCATTCATGTGAGGGTTGAGAAACTGCTCTCACACACGGCTGTTGAAGCACCAAATGTCAATGCGCCAAAATACCCAGAATTGAATTTCAATAAGATTCAATCTTTTATGCCCAAAAATTAGATAAGCTATATATGTAAGTACATGTATATATAAATAGCCTGAATGATTGCCAAAATATAAACTTTAAAGTTTTTATTATTATTGATTTATTAAACAAAATGATTGATGTTTTATAGCCGTTATTATTAACGGGGGGGGGGGGTTCAGGTCATGTACGGGGGGGGGGCTCAGCCCCCCTAGACCCCCTCTGGCTACGGGCCTGCATGTGACATGTATCATGTGACTAATTTTGGTCTAATCTTTTAATTTTTTTTTATTTCGGAGGGGGGGGGGCAAATGCCCCCAATGCCCCCCCCCCCCATGTTGCGCCACTGATGATAAATATGTGGAAAACTTCACACCTGGGAATGCTGAAGATGACTGCAGGATACATTGCTTCATTTCGTAGATATGTTGTGTGTTTGTTGAACATTTCACGTGTTGAGTGTGATCGTGGAGAGTGAGTGGGTGAAAGGTCAGAGGTAGGAAAATAAGGTGATTGGTTGAGGTGGTCAGATGACAGGGGAGTGGACCATGATGGCGAAAGTGGAAGGATGACGACCGTGGAGTTGCTCGAAAGATATGGTAGATTACGCCGTGTTGGTGGATTCTTTATTTTATTATTATTTGTATTGTTATAAGTAAGTATAATAAATGTTGGCCATGGAGCTATTGTTGACTAAATTTGTGAGTGAATGGCGGTCTGCAGTGGACATGACAATTTAAAGTTGTGACACAACAGAATTGTGGACACTGCAATTTAGTCCTTGCAGCCCAGATTTGAACAGCTGAAATCAAACCACAATCTATTTGGGTTTCTTGCCAGCTTCAAGAGCCTTCAGTCGTGATGACAAACGAAAGTTTTACAGCGAACCTAGAGCAAGCTTTGACGTCATCAACAGACCGGTCGAGCAGATATATATGGGCGAGAATTAGCAGATGAAAGGAAATCTTTAAGGCATATTCTACCAAATACCGCCTAATCCCCGGTAGAAATTTTGGCTTATCTGTCCACTAATGAAAGATACACTGCGTTCCCCAACTATTGTGTTGCACTCAGAATATATTTAATTATATCCGGAACTGTGCCATCTGGTGAAAGAAGCTTCTCGCGCCTCAAAACTAATCAAGAATAAATTGAGGTCAACAATTCAAGAAGGTTGATTAAACAATTTGTTAATTCTTGCTATTGAGCGAGATCTATGAAAAAAACAGAATTTTGAGGATGTGTAGTGTATGACTTCGCTACACGCAAGGGCGTAAAGTAAAGTTAATTTGATCGTGATTTTGTACTAAATAATGAATGAATAAAATACAAAGACGGATTTTTTTTTATTATACAAAATCTTAATTTTCACTTATCCTTAATCCTACCCAGACTAGACATCACGCAAACCGTTTCACATTGGGCCCCGCAATCGTTAGGGCCGGCCTTGATGAAACTGGTGGTGATGTTTCCTCATTTTCTCAACCAATAACATTCACTCAAGAAAGTTAACATCACGAAAAATATGACTAGGTCGTGCCCGTCCCAAGTGGATTGGAAAGATTCCAGCTTTCATCAATCCAAGATAAATGTTATTGGTTCATAGGTGGCCTTTGAGAGAGAAGCCAATTTGGTATATCTACCAAACGGAATTTAGAGTGACGTCATAATGTGTTAATTTACTTTGCACAAACTAACAATGATGAGAAAGTGTTTCTGTTAATGAATCATAACTGACAGAAGGACATCATAATATGTTAATTTACATTGCACAAGCTAACAATGGTGAGACAGTGTTTCTGTTAAAGAATCATAACTGCCTTTTTATTCAATTAATAAAACGCAGTCTTATGTTTTTGTTGCAAGCTGTCGAGTGTTTCTACATTAAAGTAAGATCGTTGGAATGAATTACTAATTATATCACCAAAGCACAAACTAGTTGACTTTCGTATTCATTGATATAATCCAAGAATTTACAAAGATTATATATGTGTATATACAGTCGCGTAGGAAGGGTAGTGCGGCAGTGCGCAGAGCTAGAAGGGGCACCGAAGAAGTAATTATGAAAAAAAAAAATCAGTCCTTAGATTAGAGTTGGGCAAACTACTGTCTGTGGGCTAAGTAAGGTCAGTTTGGCTGTTTGATCCAACCCGCAGTTGTCACAGACTCACAGGGTGTATATTAAAGAAATCTTCCGTCTAGCATCACCCCCCCCCGCCCCACTTCTCCTAAATGAATGTACCGCACCCGCCTCCTATACAGTGATCATAACTACAACATATATCACGTGACGCAGTGAAACCGCTGTCTCGTTTCCGAACCCCCCCCCCCATCCATCTTCTGTCGTTTTCTGAGTTTAAATTACGTTAGGTCAACACAGGGTCAACTTGGATACCAAGTAAAACATTCCTTATAATTTAAATAAAGAACATTGACCGTTCGCTGAGGAGATGGGGGAGGGGAGGTAATTATAACACATACAACTGTCTTCTGAATGGGTTCTGAATAATGTACGTTAGAAAGGAATGTGAAAGAATGGGGGGGTGGGACACATTGAGAGGGCCCAACGGTATAAAATGGGATGAGTTAAACTGATTGTGGTACAGACTCCACGAGTGGTCCAGATTAAGTTCCGCGCCCAGCCGCCCTCAGCCATACTATATTACTACTTAGCGGAAATAACCAAGAGCTCTTTTTAGAGCTAAACTTGTAAACTTAGCTGTCAGCTAAGAGCTCTTTTAAGAGCTATATGTATATATTAAATAAAGTCAGTGTTTTGTTAATGTGCACACACCCAACACGAGTTAATTCTTCATTCGTCTGCCACGTGGCTGTGTACGAATAAATATTGGACTTGAATCATTCAATTTTGGGACTCAGATTAGTCCACGACAACGGCCATCACATAGTCTACCTACTTAGCTTGTGACAGCAGTACACTCCCCTTTATTCATTTATCTTTACATTTAATTTTTTGTTGCTTCATATGAACACCAGCATCACTAGCATCACCATTGACAGAACCAAACTCGCAAATGCCAAACCCTTTAATTACCTGGGCAGCATAATTTTAAATGAAGGATCCTTAAGCCAATAGATCTGTGTCAGCAGAATTTAAAAAAGCAGCCCTCGGCAGACTGCGAGCGAAGATTTTGCAAACTGACGTCTGCCCCTCTACCAAAGATCAAATTCCATAAGCCAGCCGTCGCCACTTCTTCCCGATATGACTGTGCCACTTGGATGCTGCTCTGCAGTGTTTCCCAAACTTTCGACATCTGCGAACCCACTTTTTTTTTCGTAATGCTGAGTACCCCTAGTAAAAAAAAAAACCTGCATATATTGTTTTTTACGGTTATGGCCTTCGTTTCATTGTTTTCGATGTTCTCAGCCCAGTGCAGAGCGTACCCCTGGGGGGTACGTTTACCACACTTTGGGGAACACTGCTGTACAGGAAGCAGAGCAAATTACTCTGCAATTTTACTAACGCTCTCTCAGGGCAAAATCACCAACCAAGAAGAGGTCCTTGAAAGAGCCGACACCCTGTATGTTGAGTACATGACCTACTTTAAATGATCCTGCTACATCATTCGTAGAAAGCCAAGACAATTGTTTTATGGCAAGGTTGTCTCAGGTATCAGACGAATAAGGCGTCCCAAGAAAAGGTTCAAAGACAACCTTAGGGAACACATGAAATGGACTGGTCTGAAACCAATGGTGCTAGAGAATACCACATCTGACAGAGTCAAATGGCGCTCATTCATAAAACGAGCAGCTGACCAGCAGAAAGAGAACCACTGCCAACGTCCGGCAGCTGCAAGACCAATAGCAAACACTGCCCAACTCTGCGGTAATCTATGTTCTTCTGCGTTTGGACTTCAAAGTCGCATTAGGACCCACAGACAACAGGCACAAAAACATCTTCATTCTCGCACAAGGGAGACTACCAAGGATATATGTGTACCTGTATACATATATATTAAGGGCCACTACAAGTACCTTTCTCCTAGGGCCTTCAAAACCCTACAAACGGCACTGTGTGTGGATGTATTCATGCTCATAGTGTTTGTCCTCCTTTGATCTCACCAACACTATTCTCTGATTGGTCAGTGTTTGACTGGTTTGTTTTCTCTCATTAACAATGATGTCACTTTCATTAACAATGATGTCACTTTCATTAACAATGATGTCACTTTCATTAACAGTGATGTCATTTTCATTAACAATGATGTCACTTTCATTAACAATGATGTCACTTTCATTAACAATGATGTCACTTTCATTAACAATGATGTCACTTTCATTAACAGTGATGTCACTTTCATTAACAGTGATGTCACTTTCATTAACAGTGATGTCACTTTCATTAACAGTGATGTCACTTTCATTAACAGTGATGTCACTTTCATTAACAATGATGTCACTTTCATTAACAATGATGTCACTTTCATTAACAATGATGTCACTTTCTTTTTTTAAATCGATTTTTCAAGTTGACCTGGAACTAATTACATGATTTATTTTGTAAAATGATCTTTTCACAACTTCCTCCCCCCTTCCACCACCTCCTGAACCCCAGCATAAGGAATGTGATGCTGAAATGTAGACATTCTTTAAGCCACTGTGAACCACCCTAATAGAATCAACTGAAAAGTTAATTTTTTTTCATTCATCTGTTCAATTAATATAAACTATATTAAAGGGCATAATGAACTTACTGATGTTGGTCTCAAGCTGCTGTAGTTAGATGTGTTCACCTTCAGTGCTATTCCAACAATATCTCCAGGATAGAACACACCTCCTGTTTGTCTATGGGGAGTAACTTCGTACAAAGTATCTAAAGTAAAACAAACGTAAATTTTATAATGTTCAGACAACTTTATGTCATTAAATAATAATAATAAATAAATAAATAAACATAAGAAATAATAAATACATGCAATTTGTTTACAAAGTTAAAAAAAATGTCTTAAATATGTTGACCTAGTGTTTTAACTAGAAAATCAAAGCTAAATGTGTAATTCAAAATTTAATGTGTTTTTATGAGTCCAAGTATCACAATTTTCACGTTATCATTTCTTTTTACCTGCAGTACTGTTTACAATTGGGTGCATTGTAGTAAATTCAGCTGTTTTATTTAATGTTTCCCCTGACTGTGCGCTGACCACCACCTGGACGCTGTAGTTGCCCAGATGTACTGGAACAAATTTTACGACTGACAATGTGTTGTTCATGAATGTAATTAGGTGGGCGATATCATAAACTGAGTTGCTTGTGGAGTTGATAAACGTAATCTGAAAATAAAAATACCACGGCTATTAAGACAACAAAATATAACAAGATGGGGGCAGAGGGTGGGATGTGAGGTATTATCATATGTGAGAAGAGGGCGGGATGTGAGGTATTATCATATGTGAGAAGAGGGCGGGATGTGAGGTATTATAATATGTGAGAAGAGGGCGGGATGTGAGGTATTATAATATGTGAGAAGAGGGCGGGATGTGAGGTATTATAATATGTAAGAAGAGGGTGGGATGTGAGGTATTATCATATGTGAGAAGAGGGCGGGATGTGAGGTATTATAATATGTGAGAAGAGGGCGGGATGTGAGGTATTATAATATGTGAGAAGAGGGCGGGATGTGAGGTATTATAATATGTAAGAAGAGGGTGGGATGTGAGGTATTATCATATGTAAGAAGAGGGTGGGATGTGAGGTATTATCATATGTGGGAAGAGGGTGGGATGTGAGGTATTATAATATGTGAGAAGAGGGCGGGATGTGAGGTATTATAATATGTAAGAAGAGGGTGGGATGTGAGGTATTATAATATGTGAGAAGAGGGCGGGATGTGAGGTATTATAATATGTGAGAAGAGGGCGGGATGTGAGGTATTATAATATGTAAGAAGAGGGTGGGATGTGAGGTATTATCATATGTAAGAAGAGGGTGGGATGTGAGGTATTATCATATGTGGGAAGAGGGTGGGATGTGAGGTATTATAATATGTGGGAAGAGGGTGGGATGTGAGGTATTATCATATGTAAGAAGAGGGTGGGATGTGAGGTATTATCATATGTGGGAAGAGGGTGGGATGTGAGGTATTATAATATGTGAGAAGAGGGCGGGATGTGAGGTATTATAATATGTAAGAAGAGGGCGGGATGTGAGATATTATAATATGTGGGAAGAGGGCGGGATGTGAGGTATTGTCATATGTGAGAAGAGGGCGGGATGTGAGGTATTATAATATGTGAGAAGAGAGGGTGGGGCGTGAGGTATTATCATATGTGAGAAGAGGGCGGGATGTGAGGTATTATCATATGTGAGAAGAGGGCGGGATGTGAGGTATTATCATATGTGAGAAGAGGGCGGGATGTGAGGTATTGTCATATGTGAGAAGAGGGCGGGATGTGAGGTATTATAATATGTGAGAAGAGAGGGTGGGGCGTGAGGTATTATCATATGTGAGAAGAGGGCGGGATGTGAGGTATTATAATATGTGAGAAGAGGGCGGGATGTGAGGTATTATCATATGTGAGAAGAGGGCGGGATGTGAGGTATTATCATATGTGAGAAGAGAGGGTGGGGCGTGAGGTATTATCATATGTGAGAAGAGGGTGGGGCGTGAGGTATTATCATATGTGAGAAGAGGGCGGGATGTGAGGTATTATCATATGTGAGAAGAGGGCGGGATGTGAGGTATTATCATATGTGAGAAGAGAGGGTGGGGCGTGAGGTATTATCATATGTGAGAAGAGGGCGGGATGTGAGGTATTATCATATGTGAGAAGAGGGCGGGATGTGAGGTATTATAATATGCAGGGCTAAGAGCTATGCTCTATTTCACAGTCGACAAGCAATGTCCAATACCCACCTCCATGCGCCATTTAGAATACAAGAAACAATATTTACAGGAGAAAAAAAATTGTGTTAAAAAAGGAATATTAATAACATAAGTTCTGCTGAGTTTCTCTAATTATTTCTCTGCATATTTGCCTATATGAAACAATGGTTGTTGTTGTGCAAACTGGCCCACCAATGTATAAACTCGCCCGCCATGGAAAAAATAATATCAATTTGTTTAGTAAGGATAGACAATAGAGCCATATAAAATTTATTGTAAACAGAGTAGACCAATAGGAGAGTCCTACTACCATTATTATATTATCAGTTGAAATGCTTATTATGGTGGGGAAATTTCAAAGTTATTATTATTACTGAACAATGTTGGATCAAAGGTGTGACACTATAAGGACGTTTTTGTTTGAGAGAAAAGAAAATATGACCTGATAAACGAGGAATATGTATGCACTAATGTGAAGAAGTGTAAAATGAAATATTACAGCTAGCAGCCGGTTGAACTGGGATTGGCTTTCTGCCATTTTTTAAAGTAGTTAGCTCGTATGATTATTCGATAAATGTGTAGTGAAACTTCAGGTTCAGGTGATTATTATTATTATTTAGATGATACAACCATGACTAGTGTGTAACTATCAGTGAACATCAAAGAAAAGAACATGGCGTTCATACAAATGTATACCCAAGAAACCAGTTTCCCCGTGCTGCAGGAGAGACGGTAGGGCAGCCCCGTAGCGTGAAAATTCTACAGGAGGGGCCAGGCATTCTATAGCAGAGGCCAGGCAATAGCGGGGGGGGGGGCAGGTAATACATTTTACTAAGTAGAACAAATAAGCAGGGGGGCAGACTAAAGGCAGGAGGGCCCGGCCCCGCCCGCCCCCGCACGCTACGGGCCTGCTGTAGAGTCTACAACTTATCTTTAAAGAAGAAAACTATCTTCGAACTGTTTCATCTTCCCAATCATGGACACGAGGCCAAGCCTCAATCAAATGACCAAGCCTATATCAAATGGCCTACATTAAATAGCCAAGCCTACATCAAATGGCCAAGCCTACATCAAATGGCCAAGCCTACATAAGATGGCCTATATTAAATGCATCTGCACCAATTACGCAACGAATCCGTGCAAATGTAGAAAAAAACAAAGCAAACAGATTATGTCAATTCAGTATATCATGGAAGATCATCTTGTTGTAACAAACAATTCTGGAGAAAGATCATCACCACAGAAAAATACAAAAATGCTCAACCTTTATTTATTTATTACCCCTTTTTCTCCTGAGTCCAAAGATATGATGGAGAAAGATAATGAATAGTTTTAACACTCTCATCTAGAATTCAAACAATTACAAATTTCAACCGATCAAACCTGAGGATGGCTAATATATTTAAGATCAAGAATTATATAATGTTCACTAAAAAGGAAAAAAATAACTCATTACATTGAATCAGTGGCGCAACCGGGGGGGGGGGCAGGGGGAGCTCAAGCCCCGCCCGCCCCCAGGCCAAATCAGAGGGACCCTGCAATTTTTTTTGTATCATCAATACATAATTAAAGTTACAAAAAAAGACTGTCAAACTCATAATAATAATAATAATCTGTTCTATCCGTAATTCTTTATTAATTATAATTTTTAGTTTTGATTCGAAGAGTTTTAAAAAAATTTCGACTGCGGCGGGCTTTTGTCTTTTTTTCAAAATGTGAGCCCCCCCCCCCCTTTTCAGCATTTTTCGCTGGTTGCGCCACTGCATTGAATGTTATCGATAATATCAAATGGGAATCGGGGGTATGGGGGATAGATGCAGTTCCACTGTGGCCTATACGCGAGCCGCAACTGATAAGGGGATTTGGAGCCCAATATCAATGATGCATACTGACAACCGGATCACACATAATGAGATAATGACTACTTGACTTGCTCACGGAAAAAACAACTAGAACAAAAAAACATTTCAAACTTTGTACATTACATGTGCCATAATATTTTACTTTCAAAATAGACTGACTTTTGAAAAATGGATTTATTCAATTGGTCATAAAAAGTACCTGATTACATTTAGTTTTAATGATATTCCTTATCGGCTAAGTATCTGAAGTAGTACTCACTGTAAATGTAAAATTGGTGCCATAACCAGATTCCACCAGAGCCTCAATGGTTGCAGTTGTGTTGACTACAAATGCTGGGGGACATTGAAGCACCAGACCTTGTAAAGTAGACTGAAGTATACCTAGGCTTGTAAAACCTACTGCGCTCTGTGGCATGATTGCGGCTAAGATGAACCCACATATCAACAAATGAGCTGATTGTGGAAAGGAAAAGTAAGGTTAGGTCATGAAGCAATGTTTCACTGAGAACTAATGCATAAGATCAATGGTGGAATAAACGGTGGGAACACGCCTTGGGCCCCGCATTGGACAGGATTCCCGCTAAACACCAACTTTACTCTTGCATTTATTATTTTCCAAGTCTCCAAATTTAAAGGCGGGCCCTAAAGATTTTCTGCGACCTGGGCCTCAACCGACAATAATCCACCTCTGATTGAAATTAAAAAAAAAGAACCTTTAACTTCAGATATCTCCTCAACATAGCTGATATCTTTGAATGATACAGAAGGAAATAAGCCCACAAAAAATAATTTCCGATCTACAAATACAGTGGATTCCGCTTAATTGGGACACCGCTTATTTGGGACAAATCTCAAAGAAACCAAACCAAGAAGCCAATAGTAAATTTGTATGTTTAATTGGTACAGCCGACAAATTGGGACAAAAAGCCTCGGTCCCGATGTGTCCCAATTAAGCGGAATCGACTGTATTTCTCCAATCAATATTGAAATTAAAGTCCATTGATCTCAGTGACGATTTAGTTGAGCATAAATGGCATGTCTGTGGCAACGACAACAACAACAAAAAAAAGTCCGTCAAAGGTCACCAACTTAACTTATCCAGGTCAGATAGTATCGCTCTACAAAATAAACTCATTCTCTGATACTGAGCCAGCGTATATGTATTGGTGAACGTAAGTGCTGAAAACTAAACAAAATTTAGGAAATAAAATGAATCAAAAAGAAAAGCGCTGGTTAGCTCAAATTCCATTTCAACATCGACTTTTTTAGCACTGAGTCGTTCAACACACTATGTTTGTATGTAGGTTATTCTATTATTTGTTTTTTTTTAACAAGTCAACACAAATACATAAGTATTTTCCTTATTTTGTTAAGCCGTTATTCACAGTCGTGTGACTATTAGACAGTCATATTCACTCTTCATCGGAAGATATTCTCAAATTAATAGTATAACCACTAACATAAACTCTTGGCATGCAATCAACCGTCATTCGTCACATTTAAAAGATAGTTCTAATTATTGCATGTTGCATACAAATATCTTTTAATTTCACATCGCTGTTACATTGATAAAAATAAAAAGAATGCTGATAAATGAATTTTTTTGTTATTATTATTAATAATTAATTTTTCCCGTGCATATTTTAGATTATACTTTTACTTTTCATGAACTTACGTTTCTCTTGCAGTTTTTTCCCCATTTTTTCGTTTATTGCAGTCATGCAATGCTATCACTCATATCATAGTAGTCTCAGAAAAAAAAATAACCATATGTCAGCTTTCTTCAGGAATTCTAGATGTCTATTGCGATATAAATTACTTGTGTTTCTAATATGAACTCTTTCATTTAATTGTAGCAATACTTTAAATATTTACATACAAGGAAAATAAAATCTACCAGTTGAAAGATCGGGTGGACGTAAGATTATTGATATTACTAATCAATCAAGAGTAAACACATAAGCCCTGAACGCCACGTATCATTTGAAAGTAAATAACAAATTCTATGAACTAAAATTTCTAATAAATAGATAAAAAAAAAAACGTTGCAAAAGATGCATGAGTTATAACTGAACAAACGTTAGCGAAGAGGTTATGTATTTTAGTTGTTTGAAGTAACTCAAAGAATATGTACAAAATTCACCATGTGGCTCATTAGACAAATTAAAGACGGCAAACACTAATTTAAACATTAAAAAGGAGAGAATAGTGGTAGAATTAGGTATGTATATAAACATCTAATAACTACTTTTAATGTTTTGTTACATCAAACTATTTAAATATTATTTGTAAATGTCTACTAAAAAATAAAAAGATGTTTTTGTGAAGTGATCAAGCAGTTAAAAAGTTCCATTAAATTTAAAATATTTTTTATACTATGAAATAATCAAAACATTGTGAAATAACTGTTTAGTGACAATTTCAGAGAATTATTAATCTAGGTTCAAAGTACACGCTATAAACAATAAACGCAAACCAATAATACTGCAGACATGGCACGCCAACTCATATAGGGGGGCCCCCCCCCCCCCCCCCCCCCCCCCCCCCACCTCCCCCAACACAAACAAACCAGAACCAAAACAAACACCACACAAAACCCAACAAAAAAAAACCAAAAAACAAAAACACACTCAAAACAGTTACTTTATATTGATAACATATATAAAAAACCAATATTATTTTTCTTAAGTTTGTCCTCGAAACAATATAAAAACTATACAAGGTCAAACAGCCCCCGACACATTTTGGTCCCTGGGCGGGGGGCCGGCCCCCGTGCTGATATAATATTTTCAAATTGATGGACTCATCGGCCCCTAAAACAAAATTGAACAAAATATTGATTTTTGTATAAAATCCCACCCTGGGGGGGCCGCACGGGGGGGGGGGGGCCCCCAGCCCCCCTGCCGGCCTGGCCCGCCAAAAACTCCGAATTCGCCACGTTCCAAAAACTGATGTATCCCCAAACACCTCCAACTTATATGTTTTGTATTTAAATGTAATAGATAACTCAGGCCCATTATTTGGCAAAAAAAACCACCCGAAACAACCTAGCCCCACCCAACCTAAAATACCCTTCGAATCTGTAAAAAAAAAACAAAACACCAGGCTAACAAATAACAAAAACCCCCCCCCCCCCCCCACACAACTATGTGTATCACACCAGTTATTCGATCTTGGCTTCCTGATAATCTCCACCAGCTTAGATATCTTATGGTCAAACTCGCCCATTTATTACTTAGTCATTTTATAGGGCAAACTCACCCATTAATTACTTAGCCATTTTATAATTGAATAGAACTAAAAGTATGCTACATTAACCAATCAGAAAACAATAAAAAAAAAACACACACACCGTCGTTGTTTAGTGTTTGTATGTCTTCTCGTTTCAAATTAAAACAAACACATTTCTGAATAGATCTGTATTACCAGATGAATTTATCTTCTGTGACTAGTCCAGACACTGCAGGATTGATTACGTTAAGTGTAAATCAAAAACGTCAGTGTAAATTAAATAAGCCAACACGAAAAAAATATATCTTACATAAGGCCGCATGATCTCGTTGTATATGCAAGCTATCTGTGTTACATTTTTACGTTATGTAAATGTTACGGCCAATGTTTGAAAATCGGCCAATGGACACATTGGCTGGGTGCTACCGGCCAAAGTTCGAAGTGACCAGTATTGTACGACTGAATGAGATACATCAATGAAGTTTTTTTTTTTTTTAAATATGGAAAAAAATTAAAGCAAGATAAGTTTATTGAATGATTTTCTGGAAACTTGTATTTTAGATTCAAAGATTTCGACGTACTTAACGTATGTGACCGATTGCAGGCCTTAGGAGGCGGCAATTAAAAATGTTAACAATCTAGTTCAGTGGTAGCGAACCGTTTTGTGGCCGCGTGCCTAAAGTTCAACCAAAAAAGCCACTTATTTATAGCAAAGTGCCAACACCCCTATTTAAATTAAAGGGGGTGATATTTCAGTAGCATGCCAACTGAAGCTCTGTATGCAGCCCCGTAGCGTGAAAATTCTACAGCAGGGGCCAGGCAATAGCGGGGGGGGGGCAGCCCCGTAGCGTGAAAATTCTACAGGAGGGGCCAGGTAATACATTTTACTAAGTAGAACAAATAAGCAGGAGGGGGCAGACAAAACGCAGGGGGGCAGGTAATACATTTTACTAAGTAGAACAAATATGCAGAGGGGGCCAGACAAAACGCAAGGGGGCCCGACCCCCCCCCCGTACGCTACGGGCCTGTCTGTATGCCACAGTTGGTACGCGGGCTATAGGTTCGCTACCAAAGATCTAGTGCATGGAGATCTTGACAGCGGGGATCCATTGATTTTTAATTGATCCGGAACTTAAAGGATTTAGAATTTGAACTACTTCCAGAACTGACAGTCGGAATCTATATTAACTAGGACTGCGGCTAAACATAATGAAAATAAAAATTGTGAGGATCAGCAACGGATTATTAAATTATTTACAATTTGAAAACTATAAACAATATGCAATTTGAGTGATCGCTTGCAAACAGAATACGTTTATTATGTGGTATCGATCCAAATTACGGTAGATAACACATATCGCCGGCAGCAAAAAAATAAATATCCCAAGGGAATTAAATTCAAGATTAAATATGTACTCTCCCTTGTGAGCTCAATACAAATATCTATATACAGATGAATGTCCATCAACTATATCTAGGCTCATGAGAATGGGGCAGGTGGGAGGTGTTCTTCGAGACATACCAGAAATGAAATAAATTTCCAAAAGCTCTTATTCCAATATTTACAAATAGTCATCAGTTCATAACATTAATCTCAGAAATTTTTTTATTTATCTATAATTTATACTTAATTTTCACCAAATTTAAATTAAAATTGATGTAGCAAGCAATAGAAAATATTAGAAAACACTTTAATTGAATTTTTTTTTACATTTTATTAAAACATTGTAATAAAAAGTCTTGTTCTTTTTGTTTTTCTTCTAAATAACTGTTAAATTTGATTACAGTAACGAGAAGTTAAATTCAAATTATTGGCCTAGTATGTCGTTTTAAATTTTTACTGTGTTCTTGAAAAGCTAAAACGTATCTCGTTAGACAAAGAATACAATGCATGTATTGACCCTGCTATTATTTCAACTGGTTAAGTTTAAAAACGTGAATCTAAAAAATAGAAATAAAAATTCTAAACAAGTTGTAAAATTCAATCAAATATTTAGTTAGTTAAATATTTTAAATTGTGTTGAATAGTTTTAAGTGGCAACAGGGGCCACTTGAAACGTGAACTTTGTGGGTCTCCCACAATTATTTTGTTAGAAGCTAACATCAAATTACAGCACAATAAGAATGAGTGACTGTTGGGTGCTAGCAGCCAATATTTTGAGACCCAATCCACCACCACTGCAAATACATGTATACCTTGTTATATAGTTCAGTGATCAGAACATCATATTTGATGATTTTGCTACTTACACATAAAATATTTAAACATAAGCAATTTACAAGGAATCAGCTTGTAATTTCAAATAATAACACACATGTATAACTTTGAGAAAAAAATGAAAAAAATCTTTTTTGAAAAAAATTTTTTAAACAATTCTGAGTAAAAAACTATAGATTTTTTTCAACATTAATTATTTAAACCTATTTTTTTTAATATGCTCTGAATATAATATTTTTTTTAGGGAAAATAAAATTACTGTAAAAATATTTTGTTAACATGAGTAAGAATATCTGAAATTATTCAAAACTGTACAATAAAAATACTAGTTTTATTTCATCTAGTAATTCATAACTGTATTATCACAATTGTTGACAAGGAACCTGAAATTCAAATGTAAAACATATTCTTTAAGGTGACAGAATGTTTAAATTTGATGTAGTTAGTATTTTATTATCAAAAAGCAAAACATTTTTATGTACATATTTAATTAAGTGAAATGGAATTATATTATTGTGACATATAATTTTATTTGAAGAAATTTAAAATCATGAGAATTTTTCATTTAGCCTATAAGAAAACTGATGTATAAATAAATAATTAGACTGTCACCTGTAGACAGTTGTTTCTAGATTCAACATAGTATGGTGAATCTTTGTGTCTTCAAGTTGTTTGCTAAAGTTTTCAGCTTGATCTTCAATTTCTAATTCATCTAACAACAGAAAGTATGGATGGAAGCTAATAAACCAACATGAAAACTATTTAGCACAATTTAAAATACTTCAAATAACTACATATTTGAATGAATATTACAACTTATTTAGAATTTTCTTTTTATTCATCAATTTTGGTACAATCTGTTAGACATAATACTGTATTAACATTTTAGCAGAAAACAGGAATAGCTTGATAATGGATTTGAAAACAACGTTGATTTTTTTCTGGAATATTTTAGTGCATTACTGTAAAATTAAAATTACCTTCTTTTATTTTATCTTTGAATCTATTTGTAGGGTCTCTTTTTCTTCCCATAACTTGTAGAAATGAATCCCACAGAACAATAAAAATTTTGGTAGACTCTACTTTGTTGTAGTTTTTTCCTTTGTCGACAATCAAACCCATAAGAACTGCCAAGAAGTAGTTAGTTAAAAATATGACAACTATTCCGACAAACAAACAAAAGTAGACAATGGTTGTCCATCTGTCTGATAAAGGTACATTCGTATCCTGTTATGAAGGAAGAGATAGGTAATTGGTCAATAGTTATTTTTTCTCAAATTTTGACTTTTATTCAAACTTGGCACAGGTACAGAATAAAATTTCAAGTAGTTAAATCATTTAATTCTTTGTTAATTAGCTGCAGAATGATAGATGAATGCAGGTGACTTGCTTTCTAATGAATTTTGGTACTTTTGAAAAAAGATTACATATACCTGTGATGCTTTGTATTATTCAATTTAATCATTAGCTCATTATATATGCTAGCACCAACAATTTTGAATAATTATTACCCTAAAACTCGATCGTCCAAGTAAGCCAGTAAAGAGTGACTCAGCAGTAGTTAGTAAATCCTTGAAATATTCGCTAGTTTTTCCAAATAGTGCATATCCCATGCCTATGAACCCAAGCAGTATTAAAAATAAAAAAAAGAAAAAACTTGGAAAAACTTCAACAGACTTTGATAAAACAGAATAAACCTGAAGAAGAAAAAATATGAACTTATTAGCTATCAACATTTGAGAAAGGAGAAAAATGAATCTAAAATTTATCACACATTTAAAACTAAATAATTGTAAATAATATGCTTATAAGCATTTTTCTTCCAGTATCATTAAAATTTTAATAATGAAAAATCCCAAAATTGATTAATATAAAAATAACCAAGTTGATTGGTTAAAGCCGCATATTGTATAAAAAAAAGGACAGGAGAAAATAGTTTTTTATGCAAATATTTATTTCCTCTTTGACATATTTTCAAAATCAAAAATTTAAGTTTTTTGGGGATTTCTATTTTAATCTAAAATAATTTGATTAAAAAAAAATTCATTACATATATGGTTAATATACTTTACAAAAAAATAAACAAAATGTAAATAAGAATGGGATCTATCAACTCATGACATATTTTAAACTTCAAGTGCAGAACATTTACATGTATTATATAATAAAATAATACCTTAGAGTCTAAGAAATTTCAAATAAATAATAATCAGTTATAAGAATTACAAGAATGTTTTTTTTCTATTCTATAACAACTTATTTGCTTAATATTTTTCATAAGTAGCTAGCCAGCTTCAAAAATTTCCAGTAACCAATGGTAACCATTATAAATAAACCTAAGTAGCATGATGCTTTTTTTTTAGGATTCCCCGTAATGGTGTAGATATAAACAGGGGAAATTTGCAGTTTTTAATGGCCTCACTGACCTGTACATCTACATTACTCATTGACTCTTTTCACAAGGTAAGTCAATAAATGATGATCAATACTACACTGAAAAATCCACTTTAACTTGTTTCGGATGGAACCTTTTAGCAATGGGAAAGCATCTGTTTCACTCAGATTTAAAACAAATACAAAATAATGTTAACCAAAAGAAAAAAAAAATGTATTACTTAAATCTTGCTTTCATAGTTTTCTCAGAATAGCTTGCCAGTTTCAGTAATCTCAGGTAACCAATAGTTACCAACAAAGATAAACATAACGTGTATGAGGAATGCCAAACTACAACATGATAGAAATTGATGTAATTATTTCTATCTTCTTTCACCTTATTCAAAGCAGATTTTGCATATGATAGTCTCAGTCTGTTAGACAAAATAATATAACATAAACATTCATGTATTTTATTTTAAATCATACTTCTCTGGAGCTACTTTTTAATTTTAAATATAAATATATTTTTTTGTAGATTTAATCTACTTGTTAATAACGAAAAATTACTTACAGGAACATTATCACAGCACAAATAGCTATTATGACTGCTGATAAGTCAAATAAGAACCACAAATCTTTGAATGCAGAGCACTTTTTCTTCCCCAACACAAAAATGACATATAGAACACCAAGTATAGTTAGAACTATTCCAATAAGTTGACAAAATTGAACAAAAGAGCCTAGCAAACCCGGTGGATTATGAACTGAGACAGGATAAACACTGAAACAAAGCCATAAAGAAACAAATTAAAGTAAATTAAAATCTAATAAGTTAAGTATATCATTTAGAATTTAAACCTGTTTAATAGGATATAGTAAAGGGATTTACTTTCAACTGTACAGAAAAATGATGAGTGTAAAAAACATAGTGAAGTTTTTTAACAAAGTAAATATAAACAAAAAATAATTAAGATATTTTTATTATGCTATTTAAAATGGTAATGAAGTGTGCACTGTGGCTTCATATTCCCTGAATCCTTAAAAATAAACAGTTAATGGCATTCTCAGTCTTTCTGTAGTGTTCCACTTAGCAATTACAATTGCAATGAAAGAATTAAAGAAATTTGTCTGAATGATTGAGTTTACTGTATTTATTCCCAATTCAGATTTTTAGGTGTAACTAAAATTAAGAAAGTACAACTAATCTAATCCAAAAGTTTGGACTAACCTCTAGTAAAAACTCATTGTACAATAGATTACTTAATGTTGTTAGTTAAATACTAGAATCTCTTTTCCAAGGAAATTTCTTTCAAATTGCTCAACACAGTTCATTTCACTTAAAGCAGAAATCTATGTAATAAATTCAGTTTTGGGTTTCACATTCAATATTGTGTGTTTAATCTGAAAATCTGCACTTCATAGTGCAAAAAAGCATTCGGATCAACACTTGCTTTTCTCTAAAATGTCAAAACAGCATGCTTTTTATAAATTTTGGGTCTAAAGTTCCAGCAGTATTTTGAATAAACTTTGGTGATTCTGGCAATTCAAATCCATTTCCAATTTCCTCAATGCAGTATTGGTCTTTAACAAAACATGTACCCCTCTTACAAAAAAATTCTAGTAAAAAGGTATTAATGCTGTGAAACTTAGCAGAAATATTGATTAATCATCAACCTTTGTGTTTAGAGAGCAATATTTTTGCTTCTTAACAAGTTGGATAATTAATTATTGAGAAGCCAAGTTAACTAAACATTATTTTTCCCTGCATTTCTAACTAAAGCAAACATATAAGTCAAAGAATTGATTAAGATAGAATTCACTAAAAATAAACATCTAATTGCAAAGCAAAATGAAAACTTTTATTAAAAAAATACTAGACCAATTTTCAGTTTTATAAAAATTCTCTTTGCTAGTATCTTTACAAAAATATATTAATTTTTCAAAGATTGTCCCCAAAGGGAGAGGGGGATATTTTAATTTTGGATAAGAGCCGATTTGGATTTTCCTTAGGTATTAAATACATCTTAGTCAGAAATATTATTGGTCTATTAAATTATTTATGAATGATAATATATAAATTGCCTTTATGAAAAAGTAGTTCTATCTTCACATTGACAACACTTATTTATTGTGTTCCTACAATTCAATAAAATAGGTATCATTTGTTTTGTCAAAAATGAGAGACTTATGGCTTGATATAAAATTTTATCAATAAATACCAAAAAAATAACACTTTACCTGACAAATGGAATTAATCCTCCCATTTCATCAAATTCTAACAAAAGAATAATATACGCAAAATGATTGATACTAGGGCTATATAAAGTAAACTCTATAAAAACAGCTCTTGTTTCATGGTCAATCCAATAATTTGTCCTTAGCTCTTTCAATATGGTGAGTGTAACCTATTTTATTAAAAAAGAAAAATGTGAACTCAAAGGAAAAGATAAAAATATTATAGGTTTATATGTCAATATCAGATATTAAATCAAAATCTCCAGAAAGAAAAAAATATAAAGTATTTTCCATGTTTAAGAGAAATTTAAATCATAGTTACAAGACAATCTTATATTGGCATTGAAGTTCATGTTAATTATGTATCCACCACCATTATAAATGTCATAGTTTCCCGCAATTGGAAGTCCCTGAATGTCTTTAGCTGGTGTGTAAGTCCAAGCTTTACCAGACATACTGTTAACTTTTTCAAATTCTGAGCAAGGTTGGAATTTCCACCCAAGACAATAGTCTCTAGTTTCTTCTTTACCAGAACTAAAACTTGAAACACAATCTTTCAGCTTGGTGTTTAAAATGGTGCAGTTTTCTAAAGGTTATTAAATGTAATAATATATACAATTAATACATGTATTTATATCATAAAAATAATTGGTATTCAAAAGTATTTTTTTGTGATTTACTTTTTAATTTTAAGAAGTTGAAAAATATAGTTTCGTAGATGTTAAGTCCTCCATAAGTTACATACCTTTTTGAGTTCGTAATTGTCTGATTCTCGCAGTTCCCATTCGATAAATGTCTTGTACTTGTGTATATAAAGCTTTATCTAAATTATTATGAGAAGTTTTTCCGTTTAAATTTGGTTGTAGCCATGGTGTTAGAGTGTTTGAAATCCAGTCAAAGTATCCATCGATTGAAGTTATCTAATAATAAATTTAACTTAACTAATTAATTTAACTCAACAATGCTTTAAGATTAATAAAGTATCCTAATATTTACTCACAAATACAAATACATGTATAAATTAGTTGTTTTAATTTTCAAATCACTTCTTTGCTAAAGTAATTTAATTAACTCTGAGCTATCAAGATTATATAAAACATTTTAATTATATTATGCTATTTTTTTTAAATTGTGGAGTGAATAAAACAATAGTTCTTATCGAGTGCATTTTTCTTAAAAGAAGAAATTAAACAACATATTACATACATTTAAAAAAATTTTCTACCTGAAGTAAACCTGTGGATGGTACAGTAACAAGTTGGTCATTAACTATTTTAGTTATAAGATAAGTATTTGAGTTTTGATTGGAGAAGCACAGACTGCTGGCTATCAATAGATATAAAGCATGTACGAAAAATTCTTTAGCAGTGTTTATGATCATAATGTAAATTTTCCGTTTCAATGAAGCTGACTTCAAAGCTGATTTAGACAGTGGTGCTGCTTGACTTGTATGATCAATAGACTTGTACTGTCCTTTAATGTTCAAGATATTCAATGAAATATACAAATAAATCACTTTTTAATCAATATCTTAAAAACCATTGCTTATGTATTAAAAATATTAGATAAAATCAATTTATGAAAGTAAAAATTACTTTTTTTCAAACCATATTCTTTGTTTACTTGAGAAATAAGTGTCAAATCTAATTGATCTAAGCCTTCTGATTTTACTTTCTTTACAAGCAATGCAAGAAATACTGATATAACAAACACCTGAAATTAGAAATAAAATACAATGTCATAATAATATAATATGGTTTACAAAAAAAAATTATTTTTTAATACAAATTTAGTGATCTATTTGAATGTAACATAACACTGGTCTCCGTTTGAAAATTTTTTTTCATAGGTCTTTTTTTAAAATGTTTCTAGATCAAATTTTTTTTGCTGATTTCAATATATAACTGGTTTTTTTCAATCAGGTCAAGTTTTTATCCTACTTGAATTTCTAAAATGCTGCAATAACTGCATTCTACAGTAACTGGTAATAAGTGAAGAAACAAACGATTAAATTCCCGTTTTTATAATTTTAGCAATTTTTAAAATAGCTAAAAATAAAGCAAATACTTTTGTTTATCTTGGTCTTATTTGTTTTCATAAGAGATAACAAGAAGTTTCAATTTATTAGGAGAATTCTTTGAACGTGAAGCTTCAGGTTATTAACTAATATAAAAATATGTTTTAAATCTTGCTTGCTGCTAATTTATATTAAAAAAAAGAACTAGAAAAATTTTAAAAATCTCAAGACCTCAAAATTCACGCAGACCAGTGTAATTCAAAAAAAAAAAAAGGAACTGTTTTTAAATTTATTATCACATTTAAACATTTTTTCAAAAAAGAATTAAAAAATCTTTTTTATGAAAAACAAGATTATATTTTTACACTTAATTTAAGGTCAAAAGTACAGTGTTTTAACACTAAATACATTAGCCTGTTAAAAAAAATTCCCCCCAAAAAGGAATGAAAATAATATAATTAATGTTAAAAGTGTCAGAATCCATTTGATATGCTTTAAATACAGTTTCCAACAGCATAAAAGTTATTTCACCTATTTCACAGTTGGATTCTCAAAAAAAAAAAAACACTTTTTTTTTCAGATTTCAAGTTGTTAATGAGATTTTACTGCATTTACTTTAGATGTACTTAACTTCTGTTTGTGATTTCTTATTATCAATTTAAAAAACAAAACTAAATGCCTTTCATTATTTTATAGAAGGAAAACTGTCTACCTTAAAAGGATCCAGTACAAAAAGAGATTGTAAAAATGCTAAAAAGAAAGTAGACAGCCATTGTTCAGTTATATCCTGTCCCCATTCCATGCTGTACAAAATCACAAAGAAACTACTGACTCCAACAGCTGCTAATATTAATATCCAGGCAAGGTAACGAATTGGTTGAGGCCATGCATTCTTTAAGTCTTCAGTATCTAGTATTAATAAATGACAAAATATATTAAATCGCATAGAAACTCTTCATTAGCTGAAGCTTTTGTGCTAATCTAAAAAGAAAACCGTTTTAGGCTCAATTGTTATTGTTGCTAAATATTTGCATCTTAAAAAAAAAAAAAAGCTAATACTGAATCTATGATAATTTATATACATAGAAAAGAAAAATTACAATACTTTATTAAAATTTAAACCTCCCTGTATAATTGATGCATTTAGTTAGGATACAATCATATAAACTTACTGGGTTTTATTAACAGAATCTTCTCAAGATGTTCTAACTGTTGATCTAATTTAGCTATCCAAGAAAGACATTGACATTTTTTCTTGGAACTCCCATCCCTTGTTTTTGAAGCTATAGATTTAAAAAAAATGTGATAAATTTAATAATGTTAAAGAATAAAAAATATTTTATAAATATTTTGTGGAAAAAAAAATTTGGTAAATCAGCAATGTTTAGCAATACATAAAAAACATATTTTCTGCATTTGTGTTGAGTTTAATATAAATGATAGAAAAAATGTAAAGTTTCACAAAAGACATGGAAAACCAAATACATGTATATGAACATGATCCATCCTTTGATCTATCTATTTTGAGTCTACGTGTTATAATCAAAGCCTTTTTGTTTGATAATAAAATTGTTATACATGTACATTGTACATAGTTTTAAGTTAGTCCAAAAATATTTGGTGTATTTTCTATGAGTACAATGATGTCAATCTGTATAATAATCATGGACATTCTTTGGCCATTAATTGATTTAACAACTTTAATTAATGACTAACATTTTTGGATTAATATTTGATTGAAAGGTTTTTGAATTTTTAATGGTAGATTGAAATCGAATTGTTTTCCAACTGAATGCTTCTGTTTCTCCACCAATATGTACTTTTTCCAGCAAATGAATTCTATTTATAATGTATAACAGGTTAGAGGTCATCCAGCTAAGAGTGTAGGCTTGAAGTTCAGAGTAAAATCAAAATTTACAGAGGAAAATATTTTGAAAGATTTATTTAGCAATTATATGAAAGTACACATTAATGAAATTATAATGCACACTATGCTTGCAAAACAGGAATATTACCTGAATATTGAGAAAATTCATATCTTTTAACTTTAGTTGTACCAAAGCATGTGGAAGATTCTCTTTTTGCTTTTTTAAATATAATCATCAGTAGCAATATAGGGACAGCAGTGATCAAAGCAGATATAAAAGAATAATACAGCTGCAAATTAAAAAGATGATGAAAATTTAAAAAAAAAACAAAACACTAAAATAATTTTGAATTCACTAAATGCTACATGGTTTTAAATGTTTAAGATATTTCGATTACTTGTTGAAAACCTATTTGTAAAGGTCCAACTTCAAATTCAACCTTTGGCTGTTTTCTATTTGTATCTGGTACTCCTGAATAAAACATGGCACTTGTTATCATTGCAAGAAACAAAAATGCAAAGCAGCATCCAACTCTCTCTACTTGACTGTAAGAGAAAAAAAAAATCAGCAGATGTCTGTGTAAAAAATTATTTAGTGCACAGTATTTTTTATGCAAATTTAAATTATGCGTTTTTTTTGTTTAAACAATTTTTTTAATTGGAAAGCGTCTATAAATAGGATTTATCTTGACTGACAGTCAACAAAAATTGCACTTCTTTTTAATTTATTATTTTTAATTATTAAGAAATGTTTTCACTAAAAATAACATCTAGTCTAGAACTTTTACAAGAATTTGGCCAAAAACAAATGCAAAAAGGTATAAAAAAAAATATGTCAGCCTGCAAGATTTTAATATTAGAAGAATAAAGGTCGGTCGCTTTGGAATTTCCCAAGCATCCTATCATTCACCAGTCTTTATTTAATCCTTTTAAATTTCACAATGAAAAATATTAAGCAATTATCTGCATTTAAATTCTGTATTAGAGGTTGTTTTTTTTTTGCATTTGTCTAAATTAAGTTACAATAATCAGCTGTTATTTGTTATCAGATTGTAATCTTTTTTTTTTAGAACAAGTATTTTATTAAAAAAAAAAGTAAAGTTCCCTTAGCCCTAACGGGCCATTGGGACAGATGAAGTGTAGAATTCATCTGTTTCTATAACCTCGGCATATGAAGGGATTGTGTGGTTAGCACAACGCCCAGTCGCCTTTACTTCTCCAACTAAAGTCAGGTACCCATTTAAAGCTGGGTGGACTTGTGGGACGACTTTGAAACAAATTTCAACTGGGAAAATTCCCATGGTCCTCACCAAGGATCGAACCCAGGACTCTCAGGTCAACAGTCGAGTATCTACACCACTCGGCCATCCGTCCCACTATTATACTTTATTTTAAATTAGCGACTTAGGCAGGCCTACTATTTACATTCCTGTTTAAGTTCAAATGGTGTAATCATTTGTTTGTAACATTTTTCTCCAATTCGCCTTATGGATCTAACAAAGAAAAATTCCTGTATCTAGTTTTTTTAATTCAGGAAAAAGATATCATAAAATAAAAATGAAGTAAAATGTTGTGGAATATCAAAGGTAACTTCATTTGTCCGCATGTGTTAATTATCACATTTTTAATGGAAGTAATTTTGAAATTAATTTTTTGGGATAGTATCCCTATTTGTACAAGACTTAAATATAGTATCCCTATTTGTACAAGACTTAAATATAGTATCCCTATTTGTACATGACTTAAATATAGTATCCCTATTTGTACAATACTTAAATATAGTATCCCTATTTGTACATGACTTAAATGTAGTTTCCCTATTTGTACAAGACTTAAATATAGTATCCCTATTTGTACAAGACTTAAATATAGTATCCCTATTTGTACATGACTTAAATATAGTATCCCTATTTGTACAATACTTAAATAGTCTTTTTATGCAAATTTTTTTTATAATATTGCACATTTGTGGAAGGTATCCACCACATAAAAATATACCTTACAGTACAACAGTTTCAAAATTATTCAGTCTTATTTTCTTGCATTATATTTCTCAAGTACATATTATTTGAAACAAATAAAATGTTTTCTAGTACATTAAGTATTATAGAAATAATTACCTTATGATTTTATATGATACTTAAATCAAATGAAGCAAAATATAAATACCTAAAAGGGCTATTTTGAGGTCTAATAAATAAAGATAACCAAATATGATCATCTGTTAAATGCTCTTTTGCTTTGGAAATAAATAAACTTTTCAATGTCACCAAGTCTTCAACACCTGTGGCCTCTATTGTTGTCTCAAGAGTATTTTCTGCTGCAAGCCATTCCCCACAAATAAAATAACAGCTGATGAGAGTCAAGAAAATAAAAAGTTATAGCTGTCGTCAAAATGAGTATTATCTTTTTAATAAACATCATTGTAGATAATAAACAATTTTTCAGATAATATGGTATCTATCACATTAATATATGTAAAACAATGAGATCTGCTTACACTTTTCCATTCCTTAAGTCAACAATGTCTAGACGGTCCAAGTACCAAGTTGCTTCATTACCTTCACCAGAGTTATCATGCCAGATTTTCAAACACTGGAGTTCACCTAAATATTTAGGGCAGGCCATAACAAAATGACACACACTTCCAGTGGGAAAATTCTGAAAATTATTAATTATTGTGAATATATATTGCAATAAGCAGGTTATCCAAATCAGTGGTTTTAGCTGGTTTTGTGTGTGAAAATGTGCAAAAGTTAATTTTTTTTTAATACCCTTAACCATTATTGGGGAATAAAAAATACTAGCAATCAAGGTAAAGCAAAAACATACAATTTATTCAAATTAAGATATGAAATAATACTGATTACCGAAAAGAGACTCATTTTTCTTACGACTATACAAGTAATTTATTTATTTTTTTAATTTGTTCTTCTTCGTTTGGCTCTACAGCCCATTTAGGACCCTGGCCTGACATGCTACTCTTCTCCACTTGTTCCCAATCCATTGTCTTCTTCCACCACTCTCTCACTCCTATGGCTTTAAGGTCTTTCTCCACTTCCTCTAACCATCTGCTTCTTAGGGCTTTTCTCATTGGGTGTTGCCTTATAGAGTATATTGCATTTGGACCTCAAATTTGTAAATTTCTGAATGAAGAAACTTATATAATTCAAAGTTTAAACAAAAAATGTTGGAAATACCTGTAATAAGTGAATCTAGGTAGCAATAATTGGATAAAAGATTCTCTAATCTTATTTGTCTTATCCCAGTGGTTGGCAAACTTATTAACCATAGAGCCAAATATGAACATTACAACAATTTAAAAAAAAATTGGGAGCCAACTCTGCTTGTTTAGTAAACTTTTATTACTCTAAATTTTATTACACTAAATAAGTAGTACACTAAAAAGAACTAAATTTTATCCTTGCGCCTTCCATGGACATGCAGCTCCGGAGCCGCACTTTGCCGACCACTGTCCTATCCTAATCAAAAAAGTATTTTATATAATGAGAATGTACAGCACACACTTCAACCATACCTAGACAGTCAAAGTTATAAATGTTCCAAACAGTAAATAATTACTCACATCTTTAATCCCATCAGACAATTTTCAACATCTGTCTCATCATCTTGTCCATACAGACAGAAGTAAACATTGGACTTTGTTCCAGCAGACCTTCTCAGACCAGTGTGAATGGTAATTAAATAAAAATAAGTGTCTTCTGCAAAGTTGTCAGCTAAAGGAAACACACCCCACTTGTCATTTGAAAAGAAAAACAAAACCTATTCATTTTCTTTTTACGATAAAAAAATCAATTTAATTTAAATCTAGAAACATTTATATTGCTTACAAATGATATCTATCAAAAGTTAGAAATGAAGATTTTCATCAAGGTTTTTTTTTAAGTTGTAATACTCTTCTATATTAAGATGTAAATATGTATTTTGTCCACTACCTGAAATATTCCTTTCTTGTCCATGTAGTGAGCCCAGAAGAATAAAACAATGAATATAAAATACAGGCCAACAAAAACACCAAATACTAAACCTTGAGCTTGAATGTCAAATTTACTAAAGACCGTGCCAAAATGAATTTTGTTGGGTTCAAAATTGAAAGAAACTCCACTTATTACTTCTTTTCCACCTTCGCAACTGCAGACTAATTTTCCATTCTCTTTAGTCAACTGAAAGAATATAAAAAGAAAATGTTACATAAAAGAAATGAAGTCCTCTTCCCATATTGAAAAAAAATCATGGTAAAGTTTTTAAAAGTATTTGTAATAAATAAAAAAATTTTAGTTTTGTATTTCATTTGTTTTAGAAACATATCAAACTCTTATTTCTGACTCATAAATGTTTCTTTGGATTATCTTTGCAGTTCCCAAACCCTAACAAAATGAACAGCAGGGTTTAGGAACAGTTACTCCAACTGCTGCATGAATGAAAAAAAAAAAGACATGTTAAACATGTTATAGAAATCACTTCAGTAGTAGCCAGAATTGATTTTCTCTTGAATAATTCATTATATTAAACTTTAAAACCTTTTAGGGAACTGAAATGTAAAAAAAAAATTGTGGTAAAAATCAAGGACATATAATTCAAAATTTACAGATATATTAAATAACTCTTTTAGTTGCACCGTTCAAGGCAAGAAAAATTATAAATTAATTGCAAGTGGATACTTATTTCAGAAACAAAGAAAGTGCAATGTTCTTTCAGAAGTAATGAAAGGAAAAAATAATACAGCTTTTTAGAACAGTGGCTCCCATACAACTCTTTAGAACAGTGGTTCCTATACCTCTCATAAGAACAGTGGTTCCTATACATCTCTTAAGAACAGTTGTTCCTATACCTCTCTTAAGAACAGTGGTTCCTATACATCTCTTAAGAACAGTGGTTCCTATACATCTCTTAAGAACAGTGGTTCCTATACCTCTCTTAAGAACAGTGGTTCCTATACATCTCTTAAGAACAGTGGTTCCTATACCTCTCTTAAAACAGTGGGTTCCTATACCTCTCTTAAGAACAGTGGTTCCTATACTGCTCTTAAGAACAGTGGTTTTCCGACAATTTTTGAGTCGTTTCATGTTTTACATAATAAATGAGAACAATGCCAGGCTATATTAATGTTTAAAATTTAACCTGTTTCTTGCTTTAAGGAAGAACCGAAAACCATGTCTAAAGCACCCATATAAAAGCAAAAAGGGAAAGCATGTTAATGTTTGGATATTATTGGTGTAAAGCACACCAATATTTAGGGCATTAATTTCATAACTAGTTATTGTTTCTCTTCCTTACAACATACTAAAGGATAAATTATTTCAATAAAAAAACATTTAAAAATTTGTCAAAGAGATCTAATTAGTTGTTGTTACTTTTCATTAAAACAACCAAAAGGATAAACTATAAAAAAAAAAATTATAAAAAAAACAATGCCTGTGAGAGGAATCAAACCTGGATAGCCAGCATAAAAAACAAAGCACCTCAGCCATTCAGTGTCACACAATTTAAACAAATTATTTTGCACTCACACTTGACTAGTAAGTCTTAAAATATAATCTTATTTTGTAAGGTAAACATAAATCAAAGCACTATTTATTTAAAAAAATGAAATATTATAATAGCTGAGAACTAAATTGTATAGAAAATAGCAGAATTTCTTTTTATATATTAGATCAAATTTTAATAAGAACTTTATTTACGAAATTATATACAACGAACGCGCTCGTTAGCCTCATCGTTGGATTATTGCTATTGTTTGTTTTTGACGATTTTAAAATGCTATCTGTTGTATTAAAATTACAACAATAATTTGAATGATATTATGTTATTATTACTTTTTAATAATTTGGACTTTTCAAGTTTCATAATAAAAACCATAAAAACTATTTAAAACTTGATTTTTTAAAAAAGAAACATCGAATCGAGACCGGGATTGAGTCTTGTTTAATATTTTAAACTGGAATACTGTTGTATTAATCCTTAACTTTTGATTTAACGCAGAACCCACACCGCTGTTATTTATATACATAATTACCTTGCACTTATCAGTCACCCAGTCTTTAACAGTGCTGCCCACGAAAGACATGCAGATGTTGTTACTCCAAATGAATATAAATCATTCAAACTATATGAAACTGAGTATAAAAAATATGGGCATGCTTTAAACTATTTTAAACCAGTTATGTTTTCTAGAAAAAAAAACTAACAGCCTAGTTAGTATATGATAATTTTTGCCAACAATTATGTTAGATATTTAGTAATTATTACCCGATTCATCCTGTCTATTTGATCGTGGCTTTATTTCACTTTCATCTGCAGTATTTTATTTAATCATATGACTATCATTGCTTAAGCATATTGCATGCAAATCAAAACTTTCAATTAATGTAAGTCAATAAACTAATAAACTAATCAATACAGCTATACTTACTCAACATAGGCTTTAATCCAACAAATATTCTACCAGTTTTTTTAAAAGTGTTCACTGGTAAACAGATATCTTCACAGGGTTTAAACAAATCAGAAGTCAACTGTTTTCTGTAAACACATCAAGGAGAAACTCCATAAGCTTTACATTCTTACACTTTTTTTATTTCAAAACATTTAATCGTAAAATAAAACATTAATGAAGTAATTTTAGTTCTTATTTTATTACTTAAAATCATATAATAAATCAGTTGGTTCAATATCCATCCTTAAGTACAAAGTGTATGTTATCAAAATGTTGTAAGGTCAAACTTTCAAGCAGATGATCAAATTCGTATCCCTTAAATGAAAGAAAACAAGATACAGGCAAAAAAAAAACTTTTCTATTTCATAAGGCCATGTCAGTTTTATATAAAAAAAAAATTACTTTAAAAGAATCTAAAAATCTTTTTTATTTGCATTTTAAAGATATAATAATTTAAATTTAATTATTTAGGGGCGAATTCATGGGAGAATACGACAAGTTTAACAAGAAGAGCCGCATGTAACAGTAAAAAAGTTAGGCATTATAAATTTGAAAATAAAAATGGAATGAAGAAAATATCTTTTATCATGAGTTCATTAAATGGTCAACCCTACAGAATTATTTGGGCTTGCATCCCCCTAAACAATGGTTCAAATAAATGTGTTTAATCTTTCGATAATAAATTTTTTTTTCTGATTAGTAATCAAATAAATTTCTGACTTACGAATAAGTAAATTGGTGATAAAACATTGCTGAAGCATCTCCTTCAATAAATTTAGGAGTAATTATTGATAAATTTTCGCTACTACAGTTGCTTTCTCCTGTTTCATAAATAAATTTTGGACTGGATAGAGTTAACTTTTTGCCATCTTTATCAGCTACAGAACCAATAATAATATCAGAATTGACCAACTTGGAATTAGTTCCTTGAATAAGTATATTATTGCTCTTGATAACCTGAGTCCCATTTGAAATCATAAAAAAAAAAGATTAAAGTGTTAAATACATTCTGAAAAAAATAAATATATTTTTGCAGTTACTTGCCCTTTTTTTACAATTGGTACTTTTAATTTGGAATTTAATTAGACAAAAAAATTATCTCCACTATTTTTACATCAAAGAAATTTCAGGATTATTTTTTTAGTGCTGCTGTGGGATCTTTAATTTTAGGTCAACTAGCTGGATATATACTTGCTGAGAGAAAGTAGTCTTTTAGCTAAAGAGAAGCTCCACAACTAAAAATAAACTATGTACAGTTAATACATTATCTGTAATTTTTTTCCTTTCCATCCCAATATGCATGTTATATATAGATATCTATATTTACAAAATTATATATGATTAAAACAATATCTCACTCTAAGAATTACAGGAGTTTCTTACCCTAACAACTAAAGGGGCAAGCAAATCACCACCAACATCTACATCATTAAATGTGAATCCTAATGATGAAGTAAAGTCTGTTCCTTCCCTTATTTCATCAACATTAGACTTCTGTGTGGTAATTGTATAACCTTGTTTAGACTTGTTATATTTGCCAGATGGGTCTTCCATTTTGTGGAATATTTTGAGAAGATTATCCCATGTAGAAGTAACATCACTCACAATACGGTCAATCTATAAAAATAAAAAATTAAAATATAATATTTAAAAAAAAGAAAAATGTATATATGTTATGCTTTATTATAAATCATTTTAAACTACAAAGCATCGACAGTATTTTTTAAGTCACCCCTTTTAGCTCTTTTTTTTTATTTAAAAATGTTACATGAAAGCACCGAACCTGTTCTAATTTATTGAAAGTTTGTAGCTTCATTTTTTGATATTCATCCTTAATGAAATTTTGAGTCTCAAGGTCACTTAGTCCCATCTCTGTTGCCTTTTTTCTAGTACTGGAATAAAATTCATCTGTGTCTATGGTCTGATAACTAATTATATTTTGGATGACATCTGTCACGTCTAAATGAAAAATTTAGTAATATTTTATAATTTCAAATACTATATCATTAAAATTGTTTCAATTCAGTTTTTAATAAAATAAAAAAAAATTGGAGAAGATCACACAAAAATTCAAATAAAATTTCTCATTTTTTGCATAAACACAAGAATAAAAATATGATAAAATGAATAAATGATTACAAAAAAACTTTACTTATGTTCAGTTATTTTTTAATTATTGCTGTCTGATCAAATACAGTGGTCTTACACAAAAGGAACCTCCAATGGGGTTTGCAAAATAGACATGTACTAGCAAAGGTAATCAGTCCCAAGTAGCCATGAAAAAATCAAGAAAATCTAATAATTAAATTACTGCTTATGAAGGAATATACTAGCAAATAAGTAAGGAATGATAATAAATGAAATGGAGATCATGGAATAAGCACACATTTATTTCTCAATCAAGCTCTAGCTGTCACAAACTAGTTTTACAATTTATGTTTTCAACACTAGGAGCAGATGAGCTGGAAAGGACATTCCACTGACCTTCCCTTTTCGAAAGGATTTTACTGCACAGAAACAAATGAAGTTTTACACATGAAAAAGTTGTACAGCAAATAAAATAGTGGAAATCAAAAATATATTAAGAAAAGAAAAACACCAACAACAAAACCACATTAAAACAGGAAGAAATATGGGCAGAAAAAAGAGATAATATAGTGATTTTTTTTTATCTTAGACAAATTAGCCATTAAAAGATTTTTTTTTTCTGAGATGTGGAGTTTGTTCTGCAAAAATCAAAATGTTAGCTAATAAGTAGTTCTTCAAGCAGTGAACCACTGTATTAGGTGTAATCATTGTAAGGAGAATTTCACTGTACCTTCCAGGCACGGAGCTAAATCTGACAACTTTGCATCCATTCTATTTAAATTATTTGCCAAATGTAAGACAGAGCCTGATGCGATTTCCTGAGTAAAAAATGTACAATTTTGTAAAAATTTTAAAAACGAATGACAATTCGTTCACTTAAATTTTTTTTGTATTATTCATAATTTTGACATAGAAAATACATTTTTTCAGTAGATTATATATATGCAGTTAACAACAGCAATAAGTACTAAGTTTTAAATAGTAAAAGGAAATAATTGATCATACATTCTAGCAGTATTTTTTTTTACTAATAACTTAGATTTAATACAACATCCTTAAAGGAAAAAGTTGAATAAATTCTTTCATAAAGATAATTCTACAGAATTCCTTAAATATTTTGAATATCGTAATGCTTTATAAAGAAATTTATAATTACTATCTCCTAATTTATTAATAGAATGAAGCATATTATTAATAATAACATTTGAAATTTAATAACTGCCATTAATTTTATTTTTCATTTGTATTCCAGGATTTCTCTTCTATCAGTCAATAAATGAAAATAAATAGTGGTATTAGGTGTTAAGAAATTTACTTTATTCCATATTGTATTTACTTTAACACGACGGTTCAGAATCTTTCACAAATAATTTAGAAAAAAATTTTCTGACTAATATACTAATAATACTAAACAAATACGTTATTAACAATACTAAACAAGTAATTTATGATAATACTATTCAAGTCCATTTACAATTTCTTATTGCAATTATTAAACCATCAATCAGTTCATAAGCAGGCCTACCATTGAATTTGATGTCATCGTTTTTTTATCACTAGTCAGCACAGACATCAAGCTGGCAAATATTTGAATTTCTGCTGGTGTCGTAGCATTGAAGTCTTTGATAACAGAACCAACAAAATCCACAAGGATATTTGTTGCCTAAACAGGATTTAAGAAGTATTCATAAATAATCAAAGAATTGTTCAACCCACACAATTAAACAAAATAACATATTAATATGTTAAAGGGAGATCTGATGGTCCAATATATTTATACATATTTCAATTTGGTTTATTATTCTTTATTGGGGTGAAGGTGGGAAAATTCTGTTTGCACTTGGGCAACAGGCCATAAGCAACACTGTTTGTAAATATAGAAACTTTTTCAGCCCTTTGTTTTAGTTTCAGACTCTCTTTGTGTGAATGTAATCATGCTTAATAAAATGATGAATGGAATAAGGATGAATATAGTTATGTATGGAATCATGCTTAATACAGTGATAAATGGAATAAGTTTAATGAATTATTTCATACAAATAATTCTACAGAATTTCTTAAATATGTTGTATTTTGTAATGCTTTACAAACAAAATTTATAATAACTATCTATTTAATTAATAAAATGAAGCATATTATTAATAATAACAATTTAAATTTAATAACTGGCATTAATTTTATTTATCATTTGTATTCCAGGATTTCTCTTCTATCAGTCAATAAATGAAAATAAATAGAGGTATTAGGTGTTAAGTAATTTACTTTGTTTCATAATGTAATTCTTTTACATGACGGTTCAGAATCTTTCACAAATAATTTGGAATACAATTATTTGAATAATATACTAATAATACTAAACAAATACGTTATTAACAATACTAAAGAAGTAATTTATGAACAATACTATTCAATTCCATTTATAATTTATTACTGCAACTATTAAACCATCAATCAGTTCATAAGTAGGCCTACCTTTGAATTTGATGTCATCATTTTTTTGTCACTAGTCAGCACAGACTTCAAGCCGGCAAATTTTTTAATTTTTTCTGCTGGTGTCGTAGCATTGAAGTCTTTGATAACAGAACCATCAAAATCCACAATATTATTTGTTACCTAAACAGGATTTAAGAAGTATTCATAAATAATCAAAGAATTGTTCAACCCACACAATTAAACAAAATAAAATAATATATCAAAGGAGATCTGATGATCTAATATATTTATATATATTTCAATTTGGTTTATTATTCTTTATTGGAGTTAAGGTGGGAAAATTCTGTTTGCACTTGGGCAACAGGCCATAAGCAACACTGTTTGTAAATATAGAAACTTTTTCAGTAAATAAATGGTAGCCCTTCGTTTTAGTTTCAGACTCTCTTTGTGTGAATGGAATCATGCTTAATAAAGTGATGAATGGAATAAGGATGAATATAGTGATAACTGGAATCATGCTTAATAAAGTGATGAATGGAATAAAGATGAATATAGTGATGAATGGAATCATGCTTATTATAATACAATGATGAATGGAAGAAGGATGTATATAGTGATGAATGGAATCATGCTTATTATAATACAGTGATGAATGGAAGAAGGATGTATATAGCGATGAATGGGTTATTAGTATTTTGTTCAGGAACTTTTAAATACTTCAAAATGTAATATTGAGCATTTAATATATTTAATGTTCAGACAAGATAAAGCAGTTTTTCAGTGGGTTACAAACTACTAATATGGAACAAATTGAGGTGAGAATGTATCAATAATATTATCAAAAATTCTAAAAATATTTATCTTTCGATTTTGCCTACTAACACTTTATTTTTAATAGATATAAATTATAATTTGGCACAACAGACTCATGTATAACAAATTTGCTGGATCAATAAGTGAATTTTGATTATTAATTTCAGCAATATGTTATCAAAATTAGATGTCTCATAAGATTTTTTTTCGTATGGTCACTGACACTCTGGAATTGCCTAAATATTTTGGTTTCCCATTGTGGCTCATGTTTGTTTGCCTCATTTCCATGGCCATGGATGTATCTAATCTGCTTTTTTTACCATTACCACGGCACCATTATATAAAAAAAATGTGTATTGACTATATTTAGCACAATCAATCGTCCCTGCTGGATATTATTTAACAAATGTATAAGAGCATATTTGAAAAAATACCTTTGACGTAAATGAAGTTGACATGATCGCAACTGTTTTTGCAGTTTCTGTTGTGTCATTTAGACTTAGAACTGATTCAATACTTGTCATTGAATATGATTCAGGTTGAAGGGTAGTTGTATTTGAAGCAGGCCACTGATAATTAGGATTAATCTAATTGGAATATAAAAGAAACAAAATAACGATGTCGAAGATAAGGCTTACATTACTTTATTAACCTCATTTTTTTTAATTCGACGAATAAATCCATACAAAAAAAACTATTTCTTTTTACTAATGGTTATTATGGTATTTTAAAATGCGAAAAGCTTGAATTTCAAAATGTAAAACACAGATTATGTAATTAATCAAAATATTTCTCAATAAATTTGTGTAAGATGTCTTTTGGGCCGTATGTATTTAGAGCGCTTGTTCGAACCTCTGTGATAATCAATGCCATTTTTACTGGCCTGGGTAAAAGTTGATTGAAAATCCTCCAAGCCCACCTAGATTTAAATAGATACCTGACGTTATTTGGAGAGAGATAGAGAGGTGTGAGGTCGTTGCACTGGCCACCCAATCCCGTTATGAGCTAAGGCCAATGCTCAATTTAATAAAAAAATTCAGTGGGCATTTGTCATCAAACCACGCACAAAATTTAAAGATTCCAACGAAGATGCACGTAGCCACATGCAAAGCACTTGGCACAAAGGCACTTATTAAGGATGCAAGCTATTTCGTTGCATTATTGGAAGCCAAAGCAGTTTATATAGATGAGCAGTTGAACTGATCATTTAGAATACAAATTCAAGAAAATTACAACAAACTGGGTCCCACCATTTCTACAATCCTTTTTTTGCGTCATGCATAATTTGGCACTTCGTGGAAAAGAATCACATTCTGGTAATTTTTACGACCTGTTAAAGTTTCGTGTTGAATCTGGAGATGAAGTTCTAGGTAATCATTTGTCAATTGGTTCTTGTAGTGCTAAGTATATCTCGGCAACTACACAAAACACTATGATCGAAATTTGTGGGTCTCTCTTGCGTGAAGACGTTGTTCGTGAAGCAAATAATTCAGTTGCAAGTTCTATACTTACGTGCCGACGAGACAACATAAATTTCAGGCAGATGTCACTTGGTGTTAGATTTGTCAAAGAACACCGTCATTACAAATTCATTAGAATTTGGATTAGATATGACAAATCTTGTTGGTCAATGATAAGACGGATGTTCTACAATGGCAAGTACAATGGAGGAGTCCAAGCAAATAATTCGAAAAAAGACCCAAAAGCAGCATTTGTACATTGCAGTTCACATAAACTAAATCTTGTCGTGAAGATTTAAATAATGTGAATCTTTACGAAACATAAAAGGAACATTTAAGTCAATTATAGTGTTTTTCTGAGAAATTAATCAGCGAAGAAAACTAATTCCAAATGTTTCTTTGCTATGTGAAACTAGATGGACACATAAATTTTAAAACGTGCGGATTTTTGCTGAGAATGTGACAGAAATTGTTAAACTACTGGAATATTTAGAACGATCTGGAAAAAGTAAGCAAGTTGCATATTAGTTACTTTCTGCTGTTAGAGGTTAGGGTTGGGGTACAATTGTTGTTTGTTTAGTTTTTATTCAAAAATATTCATCAAAGCTAGAAGCTGTGACCCAAAAATTATAGTCAGTGCATTTAAATTTACTGGCAGTACAAAAATACATTGAAGAATTGTTGACTACATTGGCCGTTGATCGACAGAATTGTGATGAGAGGTATAAGGAAATTTTTAGTTACAAAAGGTGTTGTAGATGACATTGGTGTCGACATTCAACCTCCACGACAAGTTGGAAGACAATTGAACAGGGAAAATGCAAAAGTTGATTATTTTAGAATAACTGTTTTTACACCCTACCTTGATTCTATTATATCATCTGGAAACACGTTTTTGTGTAGAAAATAAACCAGCATTTTCCATTTTACTTTTGGATCCCTTTTTGATGACAACACTAGAAAGACTCGCACTCAAGGATCAAGCCGGGGATATCGCTGAGTATTACGCAATTGACAATTTAATCGAGGAGAGTGAAATCTTGTATGATATATGGAAATGTAAAACTAGTAAAGGGGAAAAAAAGATATAAAGACTCTATGTGAGGTTTTAGATGAAACTAATTTTTTTCCCATGATTAAAATAGCTTTTTGACAGCATTGACTTTTCCAGTAACAACATGCACAATCGAGAGATCATTTAGCACTCTAAGACGAGTAAAAACGTGGCTACGCTCAACTGGTGATGATCGTTTATTTGGTCTTTGTATGATGAGTATAAAAATGTAAAGAAAATGTTATCAATCGATTTGAACAAATATCAAGACGTTTAAAAATTTCGTTCTATAATAAATAGTATAAAATTACAATATTATTGTTGTATCAGTGTAATTTATAATTTTATACTCTTTTTTATTAGTATAGTAATTGTTCGGCACTGAAACCATTATTTTAAAAATTACAATAATGTAATAAGTTATACTTGCAGATATAATTCTTTTTATGCTTGATATATGTACATTGTCTCAATGTAATAAACTTTCAGGAAGTTTTATTGTGATAACTTTATGACATTTTTCCAAAATGTAGGAGGAGGGGGGGAAATGCCCCCCCCCCACCCGAATACGCCCATGGCCAGGGGATGAAAAAAATTTCTGTAGAGTTTCATCCCCGGCAGGGATATATTAGCTAAAGCAGACCCGGGGATGACAGTTCTCAGTGCCGGGGGTATCCTCGGAGGCAGTGGTGTATTGTGAGGTGAACGCGGGGGAACGACGTTGCCTTACCTTTTAAGGAAAAATAAAAACTTATATGGGAAAAAATAGTTTGCTTTTTTTTTTGCTCCCACTATGCGTTGCCTTACTTCTTATTTTACCAATACATCACTGCCCGGCGGTAAATCGAGCCCTAACTATGGCTATTGAACCACACTAGTTCTTCACTACATCCGCACCGATGGCCCATTCGGAGAACTTAACTTTTTAACTGTTTTAAATAAATTAACTGACTATTTTTTTTATAGCTTGTGAAAATTTTTACTGACCCATCTAGTGAAGGAACAATTCACTCTGTATCCATAAACATCAATGACACTAACAATAAATGAACAGTAGTATGGTTCAGTCGAACTGAATGATAATGTGACAGAAGCTGAGAATTCACCTTAAATAGAAATTTTAATTTTGGATGTAAACTATAACATATAAATAGATCACCTATTTTCTCTAAAGATACAACAGCATGGTCAGCGTGAGAGGGCATGCAGAAATGTACAGAGCGTGTGTGTGTGTGAATGTGTGTGTGTGAAGTCACTGTAAGGATGAGATGAAATCTGTTAGATCTTTATAAACCACCAATGGGACAGTTTTTGCAGTGCCCTTTCAACCACACCATAGCCCATAGTGCAATGGCCATGGAGACACCACGAGAGTTATAGTGGGAACTTTAACCTTGACCTGAAATATACATTGGTCCTCACCAAAGATCGAACCAGTGACCCTCAGGTCGACAGTCGAGCGCTTTACCGCACGACCCTCCGTCCACTGTAGCGTGTAGCACCACCCGAATGGCGCATTATCTGAATTTTAAAATGTCTCGGAGTGAAATGATGACAGTAGGATAATTGTAAGAAAGTAGAAGACTTAATCTAAGCAGATTGGCATACAGTAACTTCATTCCAAAAAGAAGGGGGGTGGGGAATTGTACAAAAAGTATCCACTGAGGAAAAAAAAATGCACATGTTGGCCTAACAAAACAAAAATTGCATTATAAAAAAAATATTTGATAAAAAACAACGTTTTTCTTGCGTACTAAAAAAGCAGAAAATAATTTTTCTATGAGCCTGGCAAAATTTCTGAATAAATTGGTCACATGGTAATAGACTTTATAAGAGCTTCTAATTTTTTTTAAAACGAAAAACGTTGGGCGCATGAACACAAACATCCAGACCTTTCTAACATACTCTAATTTCTATAAATGAAAACCTGTTTAATATAATTTCACTATATTAATATATTGATTCAATTGACTTTACAAGTATTACATTCTATATCATGAGTTTATGTTATACAACACTAGAATTAATTTTACATATTCATGTGCAATTAGTTATAGCAGTTCTAATAAATGATCTGCAATATCGTGATATTTCGAAAACCTTCTGTAATAATTCTTTTGGGATTTAATTGTTAACATTTAATGATTTTGATACTGTAATACAAATATTCACATAATATAAAATGCATGCGCCCAACGTGAAGTTAAGAAAAACGTTGTAAAAAATGTTAGCACTTGTGTGGAGTGAACAAAATGATGACGCAATTAGATGGAAATCTTAAAGCAATGACTCGATTTGGTTGGTACCGCCCACCCCTAGCCCGTCACCTCTTAGTTCAAGCGAAGAATTTCACGCGAGGTAGTAAACGTAGTTGTTTGGTGTATACGTTACCGGCAATTTTTGAAATCCAGCATTCTGTAGAATGATTTTCTGCTTCATACATTGCCCAAGCACTCTACAGAATACCGAGTTTCCGTGCGGCAAAGTATGTAACTGTGGGACGGATGGCCGAGTGGTGTAGATACTCTACGTCCACCTGAGAGTCATGGGCAGTCCCGTATCCAAGGGGGGCACTGGGGGCCGTGCCTCCGGTAGGTGTGGAGTGCCCCCCCCCGCTTAAAAAAGAAGAAAGAGAGGAAAAAAAAAGAAAAAGTAACTAAAACGAGAAGGCGCCCCCTTGCTGGGTATTGGTGCCCCCTGCTTACTTTGACCTGGCTACGGGCCTGGTCATGGGTTCGATCTCGGTGAGAACCTTTGGAATTTATCCAGGTGAAATTTGTCTCAAAGTCGTTTCACAAGTCCACCCAGCTTTAAATGGGTACCTGAGCAAGTCAAGCTTCAGTGCTGTAGATCTGTAAATTACAGTATGTTAAATTTTTGGCTCTTTGTCTTAGCAAAATCACATATGACGTCCTCAAATGTCATTTCCCTCACCAAATCCTTTTCAACTGAAAGTAATGCGAGGGAGGATAGTTGTGTTTGTCCCATCGTTGACCGAAGATACGTTCTTATCAATTTGAGTTTAGAAAAGGACTTGTTCCAAATATTGAAAGATAGTTCCGGAAAGTAATATTTACATTTGGAAAACTTGTCACCAAACTATTCTGTATTTGTGCTGTAAGCATTCCAGCCACAGTTTTCTTGTCAGCAAACATCAGCGAGAACAAAAGTAATTCATTAGTAAATGCCTCTTCTAGATCTGACGGGTCCATCTCATTTAGTGACTTGGCATTCGAAACTGTTTGATCAGTTGACAGAAATCTGTCCAGAAGAGAGTGGAACCTTTCACGTAGTGTTGTGTAGGTTGCTCGCCGTTTTCCCATCTATGATAACATAAAAAGACTGAGTACGGAATTTTTCACTAAGACTCATACATAAAACCGGATCATTATCATCCATAACTTCATCATGAAATCGGTGTCGCTGTAGTTTGCGTAGTGTACATTCTTCATAGTCCATTTGTGAGAGCTCTTTTGTTATACCTTCGTACATTTCAAATTTATCTCGTGTAGCAATAAAGTTAAGAACAAGACTGTCATCCAAGTTGATGATGGTCGTTATCTCAATTCCAGTTTCCTGTAGAGCTTTGTTGATAATATCATTTTTTTTTTGGAGCAAGTCTTTCCAAATAGCACACATTAACGCTGTCGTCTCGAAATGATCCAACTTCACAGATAAATGGGTTGACGTTCGCTTGTAGCAAAATCAGAAATGCTTGTCGAATTTCCTTATAATTGGCAAAAAAAAAAACTCTAGTAGCGTCACTTCGTGCTTACCACCTTTTTGCTGATAGCCTTTGCAACATAAAGGTTTTTTCTTTCAGGCACTCTGTCAATTTCAACCATCCCTGCGGTGAAGGCGACAAAAAAAACGTGTAGACTGACTGAACAATAACAAAATAGTTGACTGCAGCTGAACAGCTATCCACAACAGATGAGCCCACCAAATTTTAGCTAGTCTATGGCACCCACTCCGCTTATTTATTAATCTCTCTAAATCTAGCTTGAACTCTCGAATAAAACCCACTCATATTACTCGCTTTGTCATAGGACTGCGATCTGCTATTGCCGATACCTATACCATGAAGTCTGAGAGTACTCACCAACAAATTGAAAAAGTATTTACCATCGTGTTGTTCAATTGAAATGAACTGAAGAAAACACTCTACAACAGTTCCACTTTTGAGAACATGGCGAAAAACAACTGTCAGCTGACCTACATGACTAATGTCAGGAGTGGAATCGATACTGATTCCACAATATTTAGCATTCTTAATTTCATACAGTACCTGCGTCAATACTTTGGATCAAATTAACTCAATAAATTCATCAGATATAATGGCAGAAAGATATGATACATTCCCCTTTCCGGGTTTCCATGTCTCTCAATGTGTTATTTTAGAAAGGGATCAAATTCTGCTAAAAGGTCAATGCAACCAAGGTAATTTCCATTGTTATAACAGTTATATAAATCGCTGTCACCGCGAAAAGCTAACCCTCTTTGCGCAAGAAATCTTATCACAGCAACTATTCTCTTGAGAACATCGGTCCAGTATTTGCACAATTTTTGCTTCTCCTTTTGCAGTTTTTCGTCAATTCTAGATGTCTGTTGGCACTCTAACATCCTTGACAGAGCAGCAATTTGATCCTTTGACTTCTCATGTGATGTAATCCTTGCGATCGATAAACTGATTTGTAAAACCGGTGCTGTTGTCAAATTGTTGTCAACCATGTTGCACACATAACAAAACACTTTATCCGTTGAATGAGAATAGAGAAGCCAGTCTCGTGTGACAATTTCACCACTTGTTAACGTTCTAGCAAAATATTTTTTCCTTGCAATTCTGATCCTGTCACCAAATTGTTTACCCTTTAATGTAAAATCTGACTCCAAATTTTGCGAAGGAAGATGTTCAGCATAATAACTTCTTAGATGTGCATTTCAATCAGCTGGATGGCTTGAATAACTATTTTTTATCATGCAGCTCATGCTTCAAACTGGCATCTCCTAATGACCATAATATATAGTCTGAGTCTGGTGGCATATCAAACAGCAGCTTCAGCAAGACCCATAACAGAATTTGCAGATACCTTTTCTTTTGTAACACTTGTTTCGGTTGTTTCACTTTTTTCAGCACAGTCCGGCAACATTATTTCTGGTATTGCGATATTGTTAATGTATATTGTGGCCGAAGAAGTAAATGAAATGTCATTATTACTAGTATTACTAGTTTTACCAGTAATGCAATCAGTGTCTCTGCTCATAAGTTGCAGCAACTAACCCCGAATTTTTTTCAGTGCTTTTTCTTTCTCCTCCTTTTTCTTCAGCTTCTCAAATCCACTCTCGTGTTTCCTCTTGTATCCATCAGACATGGTTATTTAAAAGTACTTTCGTTAATTTTTAAAATGTTGTAAGAAATTAAAAAAGCATACTATTCACGATAAACAACGAATGCAAAGCGCATGATGTAAGACCGGAATTACTACGTCATCACTGCATAGAGTCTGCATTGAATAATTAACAATGCGGAAAGTATATTTAGATTTCAAATCGCAAAGAAGTGCGGGTGCATTCTGGAAAAAAATATTAAAAATGAAGTTGGGGAGGGCTTACGACTTTGAAAGTACCTAGGGTCTACCATAACCTTAAAACGGCCATGGATGTAGCAACTACTTCAATCTTATCTCTGCCGTTGTTATTTTTCCGGTATGAACATTATGTTTCATTTCGTATTCCTTCCACTTTAAAATACGTAATTATCAATAAAGGCTTTTCTTGTACTCTTCTCACACTTTGCCTAAACGATACTTGTCATTCTATATAATGCCTAGGTATTGTATAGAATGCCTAGGAAAAGTATGCAATTTTAACACAAATTGATATTTCATAATTTGCCTAAAACCATGCTGGAAGTGGAAGTTCACACATTCTAGGTAACACATTAATTTTATGACGTGTATAAAACTCTTGGGCTATGACGTGCTACCAAAATACTGACAGGATCTGGTCATTTTAGAGGAAATCGAGCTTTGGACAACAGGAAACGGAGGTGTTGATTGTATTAGTGATTTGTGCGGTAGGCTTGATAAAGACATATGTTAGATGTATTCCTCAGCCTAACGCAGTCATGTCAAGTTCCTTACTATGTTGAACTTTACTCGTATGCATTATTAAACTTATTTGATTTGTTTTGGAACTTAGTAAAGAGTTGGCGGTTCATCCTCTGTCAGTATTCAGCATCAAAGGCAAAAACAAATCATGACAATTTTATATTGTAGCTTATGAAAAGTTAGCAATATTATGTGGAATTAATCATATTATATCAGAATTCTAGAGAGTAATAAAGGAAGGGGGGGTGTACTTAATTTACATTTGTATGCGCTTCCTAAAATTATTACGCTGACCCTGTGCTGACCTGCATCTATAATTGTATATGAAACTATAAATATTTACTTCCATAATACAACAATTGGTAGCCATCTGATGTATCTTGATAAAAGGCATACTGTAAGCCAACCGCTGTGTCTGCATCGTAATAAAAACCACCTTGTGAATCTGCAAAGTAAGAGCCCCGTGTCCCTCGCTCTCTTTCATCTCTCCACCTGTATGATAGAACAACATATCTGCCTTTGTAAGGTAGAAAAAAAAAGAAAAGTAAATTATATCCTTTGTGTGGGACGGGGTGGTGATGGGGGGGCGTATATATCTCTGAAATAGCGGAGAAAACAACAACAACAACAACAGCAACAGCGTTTTGAAACATAGAAATCCTAACCAGTTGTGGCTAATTCATGTTACTGTAACAAACAAATTACATGAAGTACTAAATCAAATAAAGGACATATGTTTTTCATAATATTTATGCCGTGATCCTTTTCTGGGGTGGTTTAAGGCAAACTGTGTAATAATTAAATAAATAGCTCTTTTAATCAAATCATATTTGTGGAATACCAAACTGGAGTATAAAAACAGGAAGTTATAGTACTAAAACAGGCAGTTGTTGGACATTCGCTCCACATCTAATGAACAAAACTTTTATACGATTCGATTGTAATAAGTTGATTGCATACTGCCTATTAATTAATCTGTAAATACATTCTATGATATCAGCTCCAGATATGACATCCAGACAAAAGCCCCGCGGACAATAGCCCCTCTAGGACAATAGTCCCAAACAAACGTTCCATAGGACAAATGCCATACATTGCATATGGGCAGGGGCGCAACCAGTATGTTGAAGTTGGTAGGGTCCAAAATATTAGGGAAGATGAAAATTGGTATGACTGCCCCCAAATTTTGGTAGGGTCGAATTCCAGTGGCTTGATTTTTGGTAGGGTCCGGACCCGCACGACCCTTACATTGGTTGCGCCCATGCATATGGGGCGATCGCTAAAGTCAAGCGCATGATGGGTGCCCCGTGCTTTCGGGAGGGGGGGTGAACTAGAGTTATAACAATATATGTATAGATTTATTTTGTATTTTTTATTACTCTTAACAAGGAAATATGAGTGCTCAATAAAAAAAAACCTCTTAACTGTTGATATTTTGTGCTTGTAAATTATAAATGAAGAGTGTCAAGTAAACTTTTTTTCGGAGATGATATAGGGAGGCAATAGAAAATAATAAGGGTGGTGGGAAGTTTTGTGTGCAAGGATACAATCGGGATACGTGTACACTAAACAATCGGGATACGTGTACACTAAACAATCGGGATACGTGTACACTAAACAATCGGGATACGTGTTTACTAAACAATCGGGATACGTGTACACTAAACAATCGGGATACGTGTACACTAAACAATCGGGATACGTGTTTACTAAACAATCGGGATACATGTACACTAAACAATCGGGATATGTGTACAATAAACAATCGGGATACGGGTACACTAAACAATCGGGATACATGTAACTAAACAATCGGGATATGTGTACACTAAACAATCGGGATATGTGTACACTAAACAATCGCGAATACATGTACACTAAACAATCGGGATACATGTACACTAAACAATCATCGGGATACATGTAACTAAACAATTGGGATACATGTACACTAAACAATCATCGGGATACATGTAACTAAACAATCGGGATACATTACACTAAACATCGGGATACATGCACACTAAACAATCGGGATACATGTAACTAAACAATCGGGATGCATGTCCACTAAACAATCGGGATACATGTACACTAAACAAACGGGATACATATAACTAAACAATCGGGATACATGTAATTAAACAATTGGGATACATGTAATTAAACAATCGCGAATACAGAAAATGAGTCGAAACTATTTGTGGTCCTTGCAGGTGGAACTCAATCCTTATGACTGAATTATTATTCAGATGTTTTGGGTCATGTGGTGAAAGATATTTTGTACAGCACTGATCATCGCCTCCTCAAAGTTGATCGTGGGCCGCGATGTTTCAGTGTACATATTGGAATAGTACTCTTAGTCTACTTTTTAAGAATCATGTCAGATACCTAACTTACCGCATAAGGTACATGTGTGTGCCTTAGGCAATAGTACCTTGGGGGGCCTAGGAAAAGTAATTGGGGCCCCTAGTAAAGAACTTTTGGCCCCTTAAGCAAAGGTATTTACGGCCAAAAGAAATTTGGGAGCACTAGACAAATTATATTTGGGGGTCTCAATGTAAAGGAAGGTTGAGGGCCCTGGGCTAAGAAAATTTTGGGGCCCTAGGCAACGTATAATTGGGTCCCTGGCTAAAAATAATCTTAGGGCCCTAATTTTAAAGTAATTTGAAGCCCTTAGGCAAAGGTATTTAGGGGGGGGCCTTGGAAAATGCACTTTTTGGGGCCCTAGGAAATTGTACATTACATCAAGCGCGTAGCTTGAGTGGAGCGGTAGCCCCTTATAAATTGAAAAAAAAAATTGTGGGCAGCCAGAAAGACAGACATATAGTTAGGTTATATGAAAGATTAGATAGATAGATAGATATATAGATAGATAGATAGATATGGATAGATAGATAGATAGATATGGATAGATAGATAGATAGATAGATAGATAGATAGATAGATAGATAGATAGATAGATAGATAGATAGATAGATAGATAGATAGATAGATAGATAGATAGATAGATAGATAGATAGATAGATCGAAAATACTATTCAGAAGTTTTTTTTACTGCGGTCCTGAACACATTTAAAATGGAAAAGTGAAATTACTATTAGTTTCAACGCCATGCAGCTGATTTGATTACAATGCAGAAAAGTATCTATGATACTTCAGGTAACCACTCTACCCACTGTCACAATTTGTCATACTTTTTAAGCACCCCCACCCAGCTGTTATATCATAAATGAACGACCCTTTAATTCACAACATAAGGCATATTTTGGTATCTACCCTGAGCCCCATTGTACCATAGTCCGGCCTTGGTGCAGAATTTAAGTGAAGTACTAATAGTAACAAGTAACATATTAGTTTCACAGTAACAAATATTTATGACTGTATTTATTTCTTGCATATTTCTTTCAGATAAATTCAGAGTTTTTACTTCTTTTTGTGAATTACTTACCATGAAGATGGTGATCATTATAATTATGGTATAAGCCCATATAATAGACTCCACCGTAAGGCTTAATGTTTGTATAAACAACTTTTATGGCTCTTGTTTCAACACAGGTACTGACATTCACATCTACCATAATTACATAGGTTGTGGCTTCTTCGAACCAGAGTCCATCTGTATCAAATCGATTACTGTTTTGATCTATGAAGAGAGAAAAAAATTAAAGATATAGTCAGCCTATCTGTAAATCCGGCCCTGTATATATATATATATATATATATATATATATATATATATATATATATACATATATATATATTAGGGTGGCCCAAAATAACATTTTGTCAAATTTTTGGAGCATTTTTTGAAAAAAATTTCATGAATATATGACTTTATTTAGTACTGCCTCATCGACACTGAAGTTTTAAATCATTTTGAATGAATTTTGAATGTGAGTAACTGAGTATGTATATTATATATATATATATAAAGCACACAGAAAATGCTAGAAGGTTCTGGAAAGTTTTAGAAAAATCTAAACAATCTAGAAGGTTCTGGAAGGTTCTATGAAATCTCTAGAATATTCTAGAAGCTTCTAGAAAAAACATGGAAAACTTGAGAAGGTTCCTGGAAATTCTAGAAAACTGTGTCATGTAACTAGTATTATTTTACTGTTTAATTCCTACTGTGTAATATAATTGTTCTTTGTATCTAAAAACAGCATTTTAAACCTTGCAACATTTTCATTTAATGCAACTGCCGAGTACAATAAAACACGAGATAACAAGTGCACTGAGGCAGTATTTATAGAAGCCCGAATGGTGTGAAATTTGGTATATACATGTTTTAAATCAGAGTGAACCAGAAAATTAAAATGCTCATGATAAAAAATCAACTTTATTTTTTCCCTTATGAAGTGAGCCACCCTAATATATATAAATATATACATGACTACACATTATAAGTGCAGCAATTGAGACTGGCCTATAAAATGTGTGCAAGTACACATAACGGGTTGCAAATCAAAGTGCTGGAGATGTAGTCATGGGCGTCGCTAGGAATTTTTCCAGGGGGGGGGGCATTACATTTTTCTATTGGGGGATGGGCAAAAAAACCCACGTTTTTTATGTTAACTGACGATGCCATACATGTTTATTTCTCAATTAAATCCAAGTTAAGTATAACATTAATTATTTATTTTGACATAAATAAATGTATTTGAAAAATCACACATTTTGACTTCAAGCACAAGCATGTTCCGATTTTAATTTTTTTGGTTTAATTTGGCCTTCTGTAGCTTGATTAGTCCTTCAAAAATGTTTTTGGCATTCAGGTTTTTTTTATAATCTGGAAACTCTTGTTAGTTTATAATCGTCTACCACATAGTGAATTTTTAAATTTATACTAAATTAATATGAAAAGATGGATATCGGAAAATAAATGTACAGGCTCAATAAAACCAAAAGTAGAGCAATTGCGGGATTCCGAAAAGCCGTTATTAGAAGATTTTAGGGCGTTTGCAGTATCTGAATTATCATATGCATTGAGGACAACAGTATAAGTTCAACACCCAGACACAACTGAAGAAACTATTTCTAATTTGATTGTCGCTGTCACTTCTTCATTTCCTAAATTGGATATTGGAAGGTATGTTTTGACATACGACCTTTCAAATGAGTTGATCCTTGATCATATAAATATGATTTTTAGAGCTGACATTAGTGGAAATAGAGGCTTTAGATATGCTTGGTTATCAAACTATTCATCGTGGGTTGTATACTTGCAAATGTTAAAAGGTGGCTTTTGCAAATTGTGCGTGTTGTTCTCGTAAAAAGTAATTTCAGTAGTTCATGGAGCATGTGTTATCAAACCATGCACAAAATTAAAAGATTTCAACAAAGATGAAGATGCACGTAGCCACATGCAAAGCACATGGGACAAATACTCTTATAAAGGATTCAAGCTATTTTGTTGCACTATTGGTAGCCAAAGAAGTTCCTATAGATGAGCAGTTGAACTCATCATTTAGAAGACAAATTCTAGAAAATTGCCACTAACTGGGTCCCTCCATTTCTACAATATTTTTTTTTGCGGCACGCATGATTTGGCACTTCGTGGAAAAGAATCACATTCTGGTATTTTTTACGACCTGTTAGAGATTCGTGTTGAATCTGGAGATGAAGTTCTAGGTAATCATTTGTCAATTAGTATTGTAGTGCTAAGTATATCTCGGCAACCAGTGCCGCCGAGGGGGGGAGGAGGCAGAGGGCAAATGACTAGGGGCCCGGCGAGTTTTAGGGGCCCGGACTGAGCTTGCCACTCAACTTTTGAAAATATTATTATCAGCACGAGAGGCCCGTGACAGCCCTGCCCAGGGGCCCGAAATTTCTGTCGGTGGGCCTGTTGGAAACTACACAAAACACTATGATAGAAATGTGTGGGTCTCTCTTGCTTGAAGATATTGTTCGTGAAGCAAATAGTTCAGTTGCAATTTTTATACTTGCCGACGAGACAATATAATTTTAGGCATTGAGCAGATGTTATTTGGTGTTAGATTTGTCAAAGAACATCATAATTACACATTCATTAGAATTTGGATTAGATACAGCCCCGCAGCGTGAAAATTCTACATTAGGGGCCAGTCATTCTACAGCAGGGGGGGCCAGGAAATAAATTTTACTAAGTAGAGCAAACAAGCAAAGTGGCCAGACAAAACGCAGGGAGAGCCAGGCTCCCCTGCCCCCCCCCCCCCAGCAATCTACGGGCCTTTTTAGATATGACAAATTTTGTTGGTCAAGGATAAAACGGATGTTCTACAATGGCAAGTAAAGAAGGAGCAGTCCAGGCAATAATTCGAAAAAAAGACCCAAAAGCAGCAATTATAGATTGCAGTTCACATAAATTAAATCTTGTCGTGAACGATTTAAATAATGTGAATGCTGTACGAAACACAATAGGAAAAATTAAGTCAAAATTAGTTTTTTTCTGAGAAATTAATCAGCGAAGAAAACTAAATCCAGATGTTTCTTTGCTATGTGAAACTAGATGGACACATAAATATAAAAGGTTGCGGATTTTCGCTGAAAATGTGACAGAAATTGTTAAACAACTGTAATATTTTGAATAATCTGGAAAAAGCAAGCAAGTTGCACATTAGTTACTTTCTGCTGTTAGAGGCTAGGTTTGGGGTACATTTGTTGTGTGTTTAGCAATTATACTTTAATGTAATAAACTTTCAGGAAATTTAGTTCAGTTTTATTGTAACAACTATATGACATTTTTTTCAAAATGTAGGGGGGGGGAGGGCAAATGCCCCCCTTGCCACCCCCCTTGAATACGCCCATGTATGTAGGCCTATATAGAGTACTAAGAGCTGCTTACACATTGAACTTTTACTGTTAAGTCGATTTTTAACCATTACGACGAAAAAGATAGTATTATCAGTTGTACATGTAACATTGAAAGATCACACACTAGAGTTGGACGTCATGAGTAGATGCAGTGTGCGCAGTAGCGTAGCGAGCTTAGACTCGCGCTCGGGGCACAATACCTTTTTAGCCCCCCCCCCCCATTTGAAAACCATATAATATTATATTAAAATAAACCATTTGGTGCCCTTTGTGAGTAGTGCCCGGGGCATGGTGCCCCCCTCACTATGCCACTGACTGTAGGTTTAAGTAACTACATTGCATGGTGTGGAGAAATAAAATAGTCTAAGTTTGATGACGCAATTCGCTAGGCTCCGCCCACCGCAGTATCTATGGCGTCATTCCGCCATCTTGAGTGTAAATATTGGGAGCTTTAGTGTATACGTCATTTGGTACAAATGACGTATATTAACCGACAGTTGGGAGCACATGCTTTGTTTTATAGTTAGTCTAGCTGTGGGCATCTATGTAGATGGATGCATATTTACAGTTTGCTTTTGTACTCCTCCTGATTCTACCTTTATGTCAGTTCATGTTCAAGTATTAAATGATTGTTTGATGTTACTTCACTGGAGTTAACTTCGTGATTTGTGTTGTCTGATTTATTACACCCTCTACAAGCATCATCATTAAAAGGATCCGTAACATATATTTGGCACCTCCGACGTCGAACTGACTGACTTAGCTGGATTCAGGAGCAGCGGAGTGAGTACATTAAGACTCGTTGTAATTACCGGTTAAGTATTCATCGGTGAATTACGTGGCGGCCACCACCCTGGGTGCGCGCCGTGAAAACTGTTTGCTGAAGTGGCCAACCCTATTGTTTGCTGAAGTGGCCAACGTTACTGTTTACTGAAGTGGCCAACCCTATTGTTTGCTGAAGTGGCCAACGTTACTGTTTGCTGAAGTGGCCAACCCTATTGTTTGCTGAAGTGGCCAACGTTACTGTTTGCTGAAGTGGCCAACGTTACTGTTTGCTGAAGTGGCTAACCCTATTGTTTGCTGAAGTGGCCAACGTTACTGTTTGCTGAAGTGGCCAACCCTATTGTTTGCTGAAGTGGCCAACGTTACTGTTTGCTGAAGTGGCCAACCCTATTGTTTGCTGAAGTGGCCGACGTTACTGTTTGCTGAAGTGGCCAACCCTATTGTTGCTGAAGTGGCCAACGTTACTGTTTGCTGAGGTGGCCAACCTAGCCGTTTGCTGAAGAGGCCTACCTTGCTGCTACTGAAGAGGCCAACCCTACTGTTTGCTGAAGAGGCCAACCTTGCCGCTTGCTGAAGAGGCCAACCTTGCTGTGTGCTGAAGAGGCCAACCTTGCCGTTTGCTGAAGAGGCCAACCTTGCTGTTTGCTGAAGAGGCCAACCCTACTGTTGCTGAAGTGGCCAACTTTACTGCTTAAAGTGGCCAGAGTTGCTTTATACTGACGGGGCCGACGTTACCGTGTGGCTGGGAATCACCTCCTCATCGTCAGAGGACCCCACCATAGGATCACCAAGGATCAACCAAGGATCATCGAACATCGCGGACAGGGATCACCAAGGATCAACCCGTGTGTTAGTCAACCCCACATCGAACATCGCGGACCGGGATCACCGAGGATCAACCATCGAACTCAAGGAACAGAATTTACTATTTGTGTATTTCTTTATATGTAAGTTGGCATATTTTTTTATATATATTTATTACTAGAATATTGAAATCTGGTGTAATTATTTGTTTGTTGTTCTTGGTGGAATTCTGTATTTAATACAGTAGAGGTTAAAATAGGGTCCACCCTGAGCAGCCAAAACATTTAATTTGCTGGTTTTTTTTTAAAAGGAATATTGTATTTATTTTGTTATTACTTGTATGTTGATGACATTATAGAATATTTTTTTTGTGTGTGATATATAGTATCAAACATTTTCATTTATTAGTTATAATTGGTTTCGGTTACTGCCATGTCATCAATATTAAATATTGTTGAAGCTGGTAAAGCACTTGGCCTTACAGGCCAGGAGTTACGGACCTGGGTTTCTGTGAGGGAGTGTGAGGTGAAGGAAAAGGAAAAGAAAGAGATGGAAGAAAAACAGAGAGAGAGGGAAGAAAGAAAGGAAAAGGAAAAGAAAGAGATGGAAGAAAAACAGAGAGAGAGGGAAGAAAAACAGAGAGAGAGGGAAGAAAGAGCCGCAGAACGGGAAATGAGAAAGGAAGAAATCGCGAACGAAAGGGCGCGCTTAGAGTCTGAGAACAATAGACAGTCAGCTAACCCCGGAGTTAACGGAGCAGGTGATAGAGTGACCACATCACTTAAATTACCTTATTTTACAGAGGGCATTGACAGTATGGACACATACTTGTCTAGGTTTGAAATGCTAGCTACTAGCGCGGGTATGCCGAGGAATACATGGGCCGCGTCAATTTTAGGATTCATAAGAGGCAAAGCTCTGGATGTATGTTTAAAACTAAATGAAAATGAAATAAAAAATTATGATGTTGTGAAAGAATCATTAATGAAGATTTATGGTAACACATGTGATGGTTACAGGGAAAAATTTAATAATATTCGCCCAGCACGAGAGGAAGACCCCAATTTATTTATCACCAACCTTAGTTTGTTTTTTGATAGATGGGTGGCTCTGTCTGGGGCGAAACAAGAGTACCATGATTTAAGGGAACTGATTTTAGTAGATAGGGCAATTAATGTGTGCCATAAAGATTTAGTGGCATTCTTGAAAGAAAAAGGGCCAAAAACTTTAGAAGATGTCACTGATTTATTGAGAAAGTATAGGTCTGCACATCCAGAAAAACCCATATCTAAGTTAGAACCAGACCATAACCAGGATGTGCTGTGCTTTGCTAAAGCTGTACCATATCCTAACCGTGGCCGTAGCTTAAGTCCTGGGAACAGGAATAGATCCAGTGACCGACATGACGGGGACAAATTATGTTTCTCTTGTGGGAGAGCCGGACATAGATCGCGAGACTGCAAAAGGGGAAATGGAGGTAGTGATAGTTTATGTTATCTGTGTAACGCCAGGGGACATTATGCTAGGAACTGCACTTGGTCCCGGGGAAATAGTCAGGGGAGAAAAGGACAACAGACCAGAACCATGGACAAGACCAGACAGAGACAAAGAGATAGGGTACAACAGGCACTCGGAGTTCAGGGGGGAGGTAATGGTTTACATTTTTACCCTGGGTTCGTTGGTGATGTACCTGTAAAGGTGCTACGTGACACTGGGGCAACGTGCGTATGTGTCCGTAGATCATTGGTGAAAGATAGTGAATTCACGGGAAGAATGGGTCTATGTGCGTCATTTGATGGGACGGTACATGAGTTACCCATAGCCACCATTAATCTTAGAAGTCCATTTTACACAGGGCTAGTTGAAGCATTAGTCATCGAGAAACCAACTTATGACGTTTTAGTGGGCAATATTGAGGGCGTAATAGAGTGTGATCCCATGGAATTGGATAAATGGAAAAAACTTAATGATCCTACTAGAAACTGTAATGCTGTGACAAGGGCTCAGGCTAAGGAGGAAAAACTCCATAATCAGTCATCAATTAGTAGTACAGATAACTGCTTAATTAATACTCAGGAAGTAAAAATTATACAAAGGGAAGAGAATGTAGTCAACTTTCCTAATCCACACATGACTGACAATGTTAAATCTAGTGACATTCCTGTGGGTGAGATGTCTGACAGGGTCACCATAGATGGAGAGAACTTTTTTACCGAACAGCATAATGACGTGTCATTATCAAAATTAATCAACCGGGATAAAAAATCATTTAGAGATAGGGAAATCATTCAGTTAGAAAAAGGTGTTTGGGTTAGAAAGACACAGTACATGAATAAAACGGTGAATCAACTTATAGTCCCAATGAAGTATAGGAAATTAGTTCTTAGGACAGCCCACGATTCACCTTTAGCGGGTCATTTGGGGGTTACTAGAACCAAGTATAGGATCCTGGGAAAATTCTTTTGGCCCGGGGTTACCAGAGACGTAAAGAGATATGTTAGGACGTGTGACCTGTGTCAATCAAAGGGGCCCAAATGTACCAGGGGGGAAGCCCCATTACAAACAACCGATGTAGTTGACAGACCGTTCACAAAATTAGCTATTGATATAATTGGACCTATGCCAGTGCTGTCCAATAGAGGGCATCGCTTTATCTTAACGGTGGTGGATGTATGTTCCAGATGGCCAGAGGCGGTGCCTCTTAAATTCATAAGGGCTGAGGACACAGCACAGGCACTAATGACCATTTTTTGTAGGACAGGCTTCCCAGATGTTATTTTATCTGACCATTTTACCTCTGTATTGGGGATCAAACAAATCTTTACATCGCCATACCATCCCCAAAGTAATGGAATTTGTGAGCGACTGAACGGCAGTATAAAAAAAATGATCAGTAAAGTGTCTGATGACAATCCGGGAGACTGGGATCTCATGTTACCCTGTGTGTTGTTTGCGTATAGGGAAATTCCACAGGAAACAACAGGATTTTCACCTTTTGAAATGGTGTACGGTGCGAATCCAAGGGGTCCACTGTCCCTACTTAAGGACTTAATGATAAGGAAAGATTTATCCCCTGACGTAAGAACTGCCTATGAGCTAGTGATTGATACAAGACAGAGACTGATAAAGGCCTGTGATGTGGCTAGATCAAACGTTTTAACCAAAAATAAAAGCACATTATTGAGGGTTAATAGGGACAGGAAACTCAGACATATTAGGCCAGGTGAAGATGTACTTGTCTTATTACCGGACAAGACCAATAGATTATTCATTAAGTGGCAAGGACCTTTTAAGGTTACTAGAAAGGTGACAGACGTGGATTATGAAATTAATATTAGAAATAGGTTAAAGGTCTTTCATATAAACATGTTGAAAGTATACTATAATAGACCAATTGAATTAGTTCAGACCGCTGAGAGACAGGTTCAAAATTGTTTCATGTTAAGGGAGGAAGATGTACCTGACGCTGACATTCAGACATGTGAGGGACCTGAGGTTGGAAACAAGGAAACATGGGAGGATATAGCATTAAATAACTTAACTCATGACAAAGTGGTTAGTATTAAGACACTTTTGGGTGACTTTACCGATATTTTTTCTGATAGACCGGGTAAAACTGATATAATACAACATGACATAAAGCTGTCAGAAAACAAGGTTATCCGTTTGAGACCATACACCCTCTCATTACATCACCGCGACTATATCAAGAAAGAATTAGAAGGGTTACAGAAACAGGGTGTCATAGAACCATCAGAGTCACCATATGCAGCTCCCATAGTGTTAGTTAAGAAAAAGACAGGTGACATCAGACTGTGTGTAGACTATAGACAGTTAAATAAAATAACCATTATGGACTCGTATCCCATGCCCAATCCTGAGGAGTTAATGACCAGGCTAGCCAGAGCTAAATATTTTTCTAAACTGGATTTAGCAAGAGGGTATTGGCAAATACCACTAACCCCTGAAGCCAAACCATTGACTGCATTTATAACTCCATTTGGGTTGTTCCAATGGAATTTCATGAGTTTTGGGCTAGTAAATGCACCAGCCACCTTCAATAGGATGATGGCCAAATTATTTTCCCATAGACAAGACACTGTTTGCTACCTGGATGACATTTGTATTTTTCATGAGGACTGGGATAAACATGTTAGGAGTCTAAGAGAAATTTTTACAGTTTTAAAGAGACATAATTTAACCGTGAGACCGACTAAGGTAGAGATAGGACTGACGGAAGTAACTTTCCTAGGACATAAAGTGGGAAATAATATAATAAAACCCATAGGTGAATCAGTGTCAAAGATATTAAATATTGAAAAACCGTCATCAAAGAAACAGGTGCGCAGTCTTTTGGGCTTATGCAATTTCTATCGGAAGTTTATTCCGAATTTCGCTAATATAATGGAACCTCTGGCTAATCTAACTAAAAAGGGAGAGCCAAACAAAATCATCTGGTCTGATGAATGTCAACGGGCCCTGGAGATTATTAAAACCGCCTTCGCTCAGGGGCCCATATTAAAGTTACCTGACATAGGTAAACAATTCGTTCTGGCCACAGATGCCTCGGCCGTTGCGATAGGGGGGCCCTGTTACAGAGCCACAATGGTGTGTTACACCCAGTGCTATATGTCAGTCGTAAATTGACCTCACCAGAGACAAGATATGCCACAATAGAGAGGGAGGGATTAGCCATCACATGGTGCATTACAAAATTGGCAAGGTATCTGTTAGGTGCCCAATTTATTCTTCGGACTGACCATGCGCCGCTGGCATTTATAAATTCCAAAAAGCTAGGGAATAATAAAGTAGCCAGATGGTCACTCCTACTGCAGGATTTTAATTTTATCGTCCAAGCTATACCTGGTAAAGAGAACGTTATTGCTGACACGTTATCACGTTGCATTTGAAATGAGCTTAAGTTCTCAACAAACCTATGTCCTGGCAGTAAGAAATCTTGTGTACCGTAATGTTTATGTTACATGTATTATATGTTTATATGATGACATGTTGCATGTATATGTTTATATGATGACATAATGATATTTAATAATAATTGATGATTATGATAAAAAAAAAAAAAGAGAAGTCACTTGAGAAAAAAAAAAGAAGAATAACTAGTGACATGAAAAAAAAAAGTCACCTGAAAAAAAGATAATAGAAAAGATATACAAGTGACATGAAAGAAAAAAAAAATAACAAGTCACACAGAAAAAAATATCTAATAAAATAATGAATATCAGTGACGAAAAAAAAATTAAAATGATGAGAAATTTTAATTGAATTCAATATGTTTATACATATATGATTGATGATATTTATTATATTGTTTGCATGTATTGATTTATAATTCCATGCAATATTGATTTGATGAATCATTGTATAATTTATTTTGTTGTTATGATGATTTGGGATATGTTCTATGATTGAACTTTGTTTCATGTGGCTTCCTTTTGTCGGTATTAGTATTGGGTTTTACATGATTACATCATGCTTAGGTAGAGGGGAGAAATGTGGAGAAATAATATAGTCTAAGTTTGATGACGCAATTCGCTAGGCTCCGCCCACCGCAGTATCTATGGCGTCATTCCGCCATCTTGAGTGTAAATATTGGGAGCTTTAGTGTATACGTCATTTGGTACAAATGACGTATATTAACCGACAGTTGGGAGCACATGCTTTGTTTTATAGTTAGTCTAGCTGTGGGCATCTATGTAGATGGATGCATATTTACAGTTTGCTTTTGTACTCCTCCTGATTCTACCTTTATGTCAGTTCATGTTCAAGTATTAAATGATTGTTTGATGTTACTTCACTGGAGTTAACTTCGTGATTTGTGTTGTCTGATTTATTACACCCTCTACAAGCATCATCATTAAAAGGATCCGTAACACATGGTCTACCTCAAGATATGTCAGAGTATGCGAGTCGTAACTTTATAATAAATCTGGAGCAGCCAATTTAGTATCTTTAAATAACTTCTCATTTATGTGTCGGCCAATGTTTGGATGTTGCACAAGATTGTCGTCAAAGATTGACTAAGCCAGAAAGTGACTGCAAGAAAGTACATATCTAATAGCACTACAGGTATGATTCTTAGAAGTTTAAAAGTGGCCATTCAGAGTATGCAAATTACTGGAATGAAATCATGACAAGGGCTACAGACAATGATAAAAGATGGTTGCACCAGGGATATTTGTGAAAAGACTGAAAGACGTATGATAACACTACATCAGTGGCGTCACTATGGTTGGTGTCACCAGGTGCGGAAAATTCAGGGTGTCTTCCCCCCCCCCTCCTCAAGACTTTCAACATAAGCAATGGTACATATTTCGAATTTTCTTGCACTAGGCCTGAGAGAATTTATTTTAGCTCCTAAAGCTCTGCATGGTGGCACAATGTGCTACTGCTCTATATGGTGTCACCCTGCTCTATATGGTGGCACACTGTGCTACTGCTCATGTTTTTAACTATAATCGGTCATAAAACCCGACTAGACCAAGTTCTTTCTGCTCTGAAATTTAGAATTATTCATTATGGTGTCACTCGGTGCGGCCCGCACCCCCCCCTTATTGACGCCACTGCACTACATACAGAACAGTCATTATATGAAGGAAGTGATTTTACACACTAATTGAACATGAAATGTGTAGTTTAAAAAATGTTCTGTATTGTAAAGGGTTTCACACTTTTAAGAACGGTGGGTCTACGGGTCTCTGGATGGTGTGGGGTCTAATTGCAAACCGATAGTCAAACAAAATGCATTGAAGAATCACATACTGTGATACGTTCCAGTTTTTTTTTTTAAACTCGTTATATAGATTAGTCAAATTAGATTTCAATTATTAAAATTAGCGGGCAGAGTTTGAAGTTTGTTATTTAACGTTAAATTTTGGGAAAAGGGGGTGGGGGTGTATTATATTTACTTTTTTGTTTTTCGTTTCTTATAAGTTTAGAAGAGGGGTGGGAGTGATAATTGACGTAATTTTACTAGTGGGTCACTGAAAGTCAGACGGTTGTGGAAAAGGGGGGGGGGTAACAAGTGCTAAAATATGTTGACGTTATTAATGGACGATCCCATGGGAGGGGGCAGGCACGCCGAGAGGAGGGGGCAGGGGGTTCATTGTCAGGGGACCCGCATCTGTAAGGGGGCCCGGCCGCCCCGACCATGTCAATTTTTTCACGACTTTATGTGTATTAAGGGGCCCGCAATGATGTCCTGCCCTGGGGCCCGTGTTGGCTCTCGGCGCCATTGGGGGGATTCTTTTCGTAGCAGGGCCATCGCCCAACAGTACCATCCACCCCACAAATGACGGCCAATATTAGCTAAGCGTTCTCAATATTTTGAGAAATTTAAATGCATGATTTATTTATTCCTTTAAAAAAACCCAGAAAACATGGATTCTTATAATGGGTAAATGGGGATTGCCTCCTTCATTTTACCCCCAACCCCAGCAAGTGAAGGCCCTGAAACGAGTTATCGTTTAATCGAACATTTGGTGTTTCAAATACATCAGCCGGTGGGGAGGTGTTCGGTGTTTATTCATTACGTAAATACTAAATAATGCAAACAATTTTTTAATTGGGAGTATAAAAACATGTAGCAGAACTTCGCAAAAGCGCGGCCAGTGAGAATTTTTACAATCACAACCTTTGGGGCTGTCCATTAATTACGTCAACAAAATAGGGTTAGGGTTAGGGGTCGGAAAATTTTTGACAATTGTTGACAAGGGGGGGAGGTCAAGAAAAGTTGATGTCAACAATTTTACTTTTTTTAAATTTAATATAATTACTTAATAAAGGAAAATTAAGCAGCGTTTGTAGTCCTGTGTTACACACACTCGCTTAACATTCAGTATTTTAATTAAACTAACTATATTCCTACTAATTTTGCCACATAAACATTTTGGAACCCACCTTTTTTTTTCGGGAGGAAGGGGAATCAAATGTTGACGTAATTTTATAAGGGGGGGGGGGCTCTCTGGAAGTTTGACAAGTTGTTGACAAGGGGGAGGGGGGAGGTAAAAATCGCCAAAAAATTGTTGACATAAATAATGGACAGCCCCTTTGATTAAATACTTAAGAAAAAGTGAAAAAAAAATAAATCTTGGATTTTTGGTGGGATGAAATAGCTTCACGTGCCGTAGCTGGATGGCCCCCGGCTCTAATTCACGGGCCGATGTTGGATGGCCCCCTGCTCTAATTCAAGAAAAATTACATCCTTAAATACATAATCGTCTACCTCAGGTAGTTTTCATATCGTGCGGTGTATGCTATGTAACCGTGGGCAAATTTTCCGCTAGTTACATACAGAGGCGCAACTAGACCAAACTTTCGGGGGGGGGGGAGGGCAAAAAAATCACTTGTATTAAACATCATGAGATACACCTTACTTACATGTGACTATTTTTGGTCTAATCTTATAATTTTTTTTATTTCGGGAGGGGGATGGGCTAATGCCCCCAGTGCCTCCCCCCCCCCTTTTGCGCCACTGGCTACATATGATCTTGGAATCTCTATTTCTCACAGCTCTATTCATTTCTAAATCAAAATTGGCATACTGGCAGTTATTTGTCCGTAAATTACATGACAAGTTGTAGGATAAATAATTATTTCTTACTTTTTAGTATTAAACACAATATATTTATATCTAGTAATTATTTGTATGTCCTTTGGAGTGACCAGAACGAATTAATTGGAGCTAAACTGATTCATATATGTTGAGTTATCATTACAAAACTCATGTATGGATGTATTAAATTTAACATTAAATGCAACATCCATTATTGTTAAACATTTTTATTACCAGATGTTGTTGTAGAGCCATTGTAGCTCACTGGCAATTCCATACTTGAAAAATTTTGTGGATAATATTTATAAATAGACCACCTATATCTAGCCAGGTAGATGTCTGAACTGTGACAACCTGGACATGTTACGTCAGCTGTGTATAATGTCCTCAAGCCTGGATTCAGTTTCCTTTTACAGTTCCAAACACAGCTGAAAACAAAAACAAGCAATTTAAGTCTTTTTCGGACAAAGGACATTTTAGAACATTTTCGCCGGACAAAATCCGTATTTTTTTTCCGGGTTACAGTCATAAATATTGCTCCAGGCGCATGAATTTTGATAAATTTAGAGATGGAAGTAATCATGTTGAATAACTATTACAAAAATAAATAATGATTACGCCCCTTTGATTAGCTTTTATTATTTATATTTAAATTATAAGCAAAAACGGTACAAAAGAAACTCTTATATTTTGGCTCTGAGAGGTCAGATTGCGAAATGGACTTTTGATGTACACTTGGCAGGCCAAGACCTACAAAATGATATATACATCATGGGTCTAGGAGTTATGGTTGCTGAGATATAGGGCGCTCCATTGTTAATATAGCTTATATAGTAAAAAACGGTACATTATAAGCCCCCTTTTACGGCCCTCATAGGTTAGATCGCGAAATGAACTTTTGCTGCACACATGGCAGACCAAGACCTACAAAATGATAAATACATCATGGGTCTAGGACATATGGTTGTTGAGATCTAGGGTGATGACGGACAGACAGACAGACAGACAGACAAAACGGGGACAAAGCTTGAATTAACATAATGATTCAGCTTCCTAAATAGATATGAATACACAAGTAATAAAAATAGTATGATCAGCTCCTATATTTAAAAATAAAATTCTATTTCTTGTAGATACATTAATCATATTCACGTGTGTAGACTTTCAAATTCAGAACAAACCTTTAACATTAGTATTGGCAGTCACAAACAAATGAGCTATTTATTATCTCTAGTTTATTGTCAATTGTTCACATCAATAATCTTTACCAAAATGTCAACGTAATAAATGGACGACCCCCCCCCCCCCAAATCAACCCTTCTGTTAACATTACCAGTTACAATTCACCTCTAAACAATAATTAGTCAAGAAATGTGGATTGGAAATGTCATCGTTATATGGGAGCAGCAGAGGCGGCTCAAGTAATACATAGAGCTTGAATCCGTTTTGTTACAGTAGATGAAGAAAAAAATTCCCTTGGAGAGCCCCATCAGGCTACGATGATAGCCTTAGCTGCCCCCTCCCCACCCCCCACCTCCCAAAATCAAAGGTCGCCATTTGTTAAAAAAATAGCTGGTGTGAGTCTAGGTAATCATTTCTTAAAAATAAGTTAAAAATATTTCGTGTTTTTGTATGCGCACCTGTTGAAACTTTAAAGCGTACTGAGCTCCACAACTACATTCGTTTAATAGTTGTGAGTTAATAGATACAGTAAACTATGCATTATTTCATAATATAGTATCACTCTCAATTAATACACTATGTTTTCACCACATAATTCATCCGAAAAAAAATGTCATTCTACTTACAATCAGTGTAATTTGAAATACTTATTTGCATGGTATCAATATAATTTAGGATTGTTCTATAGATTTGCGATGGATGATTCAGTATTGTTAAATATTTATGCACCATATTTTTTTAAAACTTTGTTCATTTCCGCACATGCGATAATTTTGAAGAAACGCGCCCTGCCACATAGAAGTCTCCCCTATTCTGGTCGATGGGCCACATTACCTATACAAGTTAGTAAAAACTGGTGATGTCGGGAAAATATTAATACAAAAAAGAAAAAAAAATAATTTTAAACATGAAGATCTAACTCCCGTGTAAGACATTGGATACTGATTATAAAACAAATGAATTTTTATATTAAAAAGTGGTGCATGTGTTTTTTTTTTAATTTATGAATCCATTTATCGCTGATCCATAGATAACCCGACGTTATATAGTTTTTTTATTATTAGTAATATTACACTTGCTTACATACCCAATAACAACTTCAGCAGGTTGATCACTCAATAACATTACTGACTGTGTTACAATTTCAGAACGACTGTCCTTTGAGACACTGACTTCAAAAAGTATCATTTCTTTATCTTTAAATTCTGTTGTATTAATGTTTAACAAGCCCTTTGATTGTATTGATTGGAATGACGAGATATTACATTTTGGTAATTGTCTGTAACTTGTATCATTGTGATAATAAGGTAAAGCATATCTGACTATTTCTTCTTTTTGTGACAGTTTGTAACATGACCAGAAGAAGGTCAAATTACTCTCATCCCCAGGTGACAGAGGGGGATCATAAGATTCAGACACAGCATCCAGTATGAGAATACTACCAACCTTGACCTGTCTAAATACACCTTTGCAGATTTTAGCCACCAGAGGTGCTAAACTAACGTTCAGGTACATGGTGTCTGATTCTTTTTCCATTTTACCAGTGACAGAAATATTTAATTCGATTTTATATAAGCCAGTAGTCTTGATAAATGTGAAGTCCATAACAATGGCATTTGGTTGTTTTATATTTACTTTAGTCCACGCATCTGACGAACCGGTGTTTTTCCACATTTGCCAATTCATATTAAACTGATCTGATTCACTGCAAGCGGGAGTTCTTACAGCTCTGCCGCTTATTTTTGGAAGTGCTGATAGCAACACATTTAAAGGTCTCATGATATATCTATACCATGGCTCAAAAAATGTAATTGTTGAAATACAAGGATCATAAGTGTCAAAGTCATAATATATTTCTTCAATGATGTCACTCCAGAGGACTGAAGCATACATTCTCTTTTTACCAACATCTGAGTAACTATCAGAAAAGGAATAGCTGCCTGAATACAAAGAAATAACAGATGACCAAGTACTCGTATTGACATTGACATTCAATGAGTACCAGCGGTACGCATCAATTCTGAAATTATAATATTTTTGTACTCTGATCATTGTACGACGATTCACCTCATAAAAATCAACAAGAATTCCGATTTGAATATTTAAATTGACTGTGGAAGTGATGTTAAAAGCTTCAAATGTCACTGTTACTGGATAATTTCCTCTCTCCTTGTACTGATAAGTTATAATGTGAGAACCACCAAAATGCACACATTGTGTTAAAGAGCCGTTGACGCCAAAGTATACAGCAACATTTATGGACTTTGAATAGTTCTCCATGTAGTTTTGAACAATTTCAATAGATCCATTGGCTATTTTTGTGGCGGGAAACGGAACTGGACTCATCAAGACAACAGCAGTAGCATAAGTGACTGGAGATACAACTTGAAAACTGACATTTCCTTGAACTATAGAACAGAAAATAAGCACGCATTTGTTTAAAGAAAATAAAGTTGAATGAAATTTTTATATCTTTGTTTATGAAACAGTTATATAGAGTGTTAGGAACAGTGAAATTATAATAACATTTAATAAGCGTCACTTTCTGTGAGTTTGTGACTTTGTCCTCAAATCTTGTCACTTTTGGAGGTTTACTGGTTTAGCGAGAAATCTCAGATTTGTCAGACGTGTACATTGTATATGAAAATGAAAATACACGAATTTAATCATTTCGAGTCCATTAATTAACATATTGTAGAATAAAAAAAAGCTAATAAATTTTTTGTAATGTTTATTATTGGAAAACATTCGCCTTGAGACTACGATGTCGAAGTAAGTTAGTATTGCATAGTCATCTATAGATTTGTCAAAATAATCTAATTATATTAAAGCGTACGAAAATAATAGAAAATTTCTTTCAAAACTACAAAGTATACTGCCAAAATTATAACAAAGTGCAATATTAGTGTATACCGTAGATACTTGCGTATAAGTCGAACAAATTATGCCTTAAAATTCTGACTGGGTAACGCATTAATCCACGGATTTGGGTAACGACATTGTACACAAGGCAAAGCGGGCAATTGCGGGAAGGGAAACATAGACTGAACATTCATATGGCGCAGTGTTTTGTAGCTCTTTATTAATTTTGCATTGAATTGTTTCTCTACCCTCAGCATATATTATTTTCTAATAGCATCAATACTTCAAATCTAAATAAGGCGAAGTGGCTGGATAGTTCAGTTGGTAGAGCGCTTGCAATGCGATCGTACTTATTATGGGTCGGTGCCTAGTGTATGACGATAAGGCGCGTCAACAAATACAAATTTAAATGACAGTCCAGGGTATAATTCTGAAATTTAAATAATACTATAGTTGTCAAGTTTTATCGACTTATGCGCGGGTCAGAACAAATTTCGTAACTTTCGTCTTTAAAATACTCTCGGCTTATCTATGAGATCGACTTATACTGCGAGTATCTACGGTTACTGTGCTTTTTTTCTTATGTTTACATATTAAGAACATCAGCTGAATGAAATAGCTGTAACATAAAAAGTATAAAAAAAAACATACACGTGCACACACATACACTTACACACATACATACACATACATACAAATACACACACATATATATATATATATATATAAACATGAAACAATGTGGGTATGTATATAATTATTGTGGCTTATAAACATTCACATGGTTGACGTTCATTATTTATATTTTTGATTTCTTTGATTTACAATGGTAAGGCGCACAATCCCGAGAGAAGTACACCACAGTAAATAAAAAGGAACAAAATTTATTGTTTCTTGGGCGGCCCAGAACCAGTAGATACACGGCCCAGTGCCAGTAAATACACGGCCCAGTACCAGCGGATACACGGCCCAGTGCCAGTAAATACACGGCCCAGTGCCAGTAAATACACGGCCCAGTACCAGTAAATACACGGCCCAGTACCAGCGGATACACGGCCCAGTGCCAGTAAATACACGGCCCAGTGCCAGTAAATACACGGCCCAGTACCAGCGGATACATGGCCCAGTACCAGTAAATACACGGCCCAGTGCCAGTAAATACACGGCGCAGTGCCAGTAAATACACGGCCCAGTGCCAGTAAATACACGGCCCAGTGCCAGTAAATACACGGCCCAGTGCCAGTAAATACACGGGCCAGTGCCAGTAAATACACGGCCCAGTGCCAGTAAATACACGGCCCAGTACCAGCGGATACATGGCCCAGTACCAGTAAATACACGGCCCAGTGCCAGTAAATACACGGCGCAGTGCCAGTAAATACACGGCCCAGTGCCAGTAAATACACGGGCCAGTGCCAGTAAATACACGGCCCAGTGCCAGTAAATACACGGCCCAGTGCCAGTAAATACACGGCCCAGTGCCAGTAAATACACGGCCCAGTGCCAGTAAATACACGGCCCAGTGCCAGTAAATACACGGCCCATTGCCAGTAAATACACGGCCCAGTGCCAGTAAATACACGGCCCAGTGCCAGTAAATACACGGCCCAGTCCCAGTAGATACACGGCCCAGTGCCAGTAAATACACGGCACAGTACCAGCAGATACACGGCCCGGTACCAGCGGATACGCGGCCCGGTACCAGCGGATACGCCGCCCGGTACCAGCAGATACGCGGCCCGGTTGAGGACCCCGCTTTAGACCAGTGAGAATGATCTTAGCTCAGTTTTTTAGGAACGCCAATGCAGTATAGACCTAACTCACGCCAATGCTATATAGACCTACCTCACACCAATGCCAAATAGACCTACCTCACACCAATGCCAAATAGACCTAACTCACGCCAATGCTATATAGACCTAACTCACACCAATGCCAAATAGACCTAACTCACGCCAATGCTATATAGACCTACCTCACACCAATGCCAAATAGACCTAACTCACACCAATGCCAAATAGACCTAACTCACGCCAATGCCAAATAGACCTAACTCACGCCAATGCCATATAGACCTACCTCACACCAATGCCATATAGACCTACCTCACACCAATTCCATATAGACCTAACTCAAATGTCCAATATTCAACCCAAGTTGTATTAAAACAATGGTATTCACCTTGGGAGACACCATTGAGACAAAGTACAGAAGCTGCGAATGTCCCAACTTGATTGTAACTATAGTTGACTGTGTAGATATACAGAGTTGATGGACTTGGTCTCAGGTCAACATCATCAAATGTAAACTTACCTTTGTTATCTCCCCAGTCAACCATACAAGATGGCTAGAAATGGTGGAAAATAAATATTACGATTAAATTAGTTAAATAGATTAATAAACCAATCCACCATCACAACTAACAACTTATCAACGCTGTTTCTCATAAGTTGATATGACGTACAGATGTCGGCCTAATGCTACTGTAGACATCTGCGTTGACTTTCAGTGCTATTCCAACAGTATCGCCAGGGTAGAACACTCCTGCAGTTTTTCTATGAGGAGACACTTCATACGTAACGTCTGGGGTAAATAAATAGATTCCTTAAGTACATATCTGTCCAAAAATTAATTAATAAATATTTTCAACATATATTTGTCTCACATCTCAACATGATTAGGTTAATGTGGGTTGTTTTTTTTTTTTATTTTTTAAAGGACAACTTTTAGAAGCAAACAAACTATTTTAGTCTATCTTACACACACTACTGTTTCCAATTTTTATTTAATGTTTTCCCCTTACCTACAATACTGTCGACAATTGGGTATACTGTAGTAGATTCAGACCATACTGGCAGAGATATATTGACTGACACAAGGAAGCCACATATTAACAAAAGAACTGATTGTGGAAATAGCGATTTAAAAAAAAAAGATTTAATGACATTGTTAAACAAAATAAAAAAATAAAGAAATTAACGAGAGATGCAGTTAAACGTTATTATCAGATTCTATATGAAAGCTTATGTGTAAGTGAAAAGTAAAATGCTTACAATTTTTCAAAGTATTCTCTTATAATCAAAATAATTAGTTTACCATTTGAGCCATATCTTCTTTGGCGATTCAAAAGTTAGTGATACCTGTCGCTACATCTGAAATGGCCCCTTAATCCCCAAAATACCAACATGGAAAAGTTGTATGTTAACGTCGGAACTGTCCGCTGCCCAAATCCCCTTAGGTTATGATTATGCCGGGCCCCTGTTTATTTTACATTTTACACACATATGTGCAGAATGTTTATTACCATATATACTCCCATATAAGCAAAATTTAGAACTATAAAATACAATTCTGAAATCAAGGGATCGGCTTATATGCGCATAAACAAAATGGACACAAGGACAAACGCTAGGCCTATTGTCAATTCTCCAGACACACATTTTATCTCTATCTTGCTCTTTATTAGGTTATATATACAGAGTACTAAAATTGCTAAAATTGGTCATTTAAAAGCAGTTTTAAGGGGATCAGCTTACATGCTATGTACACTTATATGCGTGTATGTACGTTATCTGTGGTTTTACTGATGTAGAAATTTTTTTTTGAATTCATGAAGAAAAATTATATTGTTAAAAAATAAACATCAAAATAAATGTAAAAATAACATTTTAATTTATACTTACGTTTCATTCCTAGTATGTCGTTCATGGATTTATTTTTCTAATTCAATCACAGAATTTAGTCAAAGAAAAAATGACGGTGGCACATTTCTAATTAGGCGAGGCCTATGTATAAACACGGTGTTATTGATCAATACTCCTTCAATACACAAACTGTTTTTTATTTGTATATATTGATTATAAAATATAGCTTATATGAGAGAAAAAAAATTAAACGTCCAAGCTACATATGAACAAGAAGCACAACTAGTATATTTTGACTAAACTACTAACAGACTAAAGTGTTACTCCTTAAAGTATTTTTACTATATAAGTAACCTGAGTCAGGCTATCGTTCATGCGTGTCCAGTCCGACTTTTTAAAAGCGCAATGAAAACCAGTGGCGTCACTATGGTTGGTGTCACCTAGAGAGGAAAACTCAGGGTGTCACACGACATCCCAGCCTCAAAACTTCCACCGTGGACAATGGGACATATTTCAAATTTTCCTGCACTAGACCATAGAAAATCGTTTGTAATTTTAAAGTTTATGGTATACGTGAATTGGTCCAAAGTTGAGTTTTTAATTTAAACGAATTAAGATAAAAAGAAATTACACAATATAATTTAACGTGAAAGCATTTAAGAACTGCAACAACCAGCAAAGCGAAGCATTGGCGTAGCGAAATTAACTCGCGCCCGGGACACAATACCTTTTTAGCGCCCCCTTTTAAAAACCATATAATGTTATATGTAAAATATACCATTTAGCGCCCCTTTGTGAGTAGCGCCCGGGGCATGATGCCCCCTTGCTCCCCCCCCCCCCGCTACGCCACTGAAGCGAAGTCCAATTATTGTTATTTTGACATTTTCCTTTCCTGGTATTCAAAGCTGCGAATTTGTCAATCACTCCATCAAAATCAATATCTTTCACCATATCACTTTCACTTGATAACAGTGCAAGATAACAAAGACTTGACTGTCCCCTACGAAATGGGGATCCCCTGCCAGGCGGCACGTTACGCAGCTAACAGCAAGTGGTAGTATTGCTCACCATATGGGGTTGTTGTTTTTTTTATCCATCTAGATCCGCGGTTCTCAACCGGGCTTACGCATACCCCCCAAGGGGGTACGGATAAGGCTATGCAGGGGGAACGCAAAGACATGTAATTTTCGTTTTAAAACAACCAGGAGGTTGAAGAAGGTCACCAGTTTGAAGATCACCAGTTTGAAGGTCACCAGTTTGAAGGTCACCAGTTTGCTCTAAACTTTGAGGGGTACCCGCGGACATATGTCCACACCATTTGGAGTCTAGTTGCGAAGAAGACTGAGAACCGCTGATCTAGATCAAGGATCAACAAAGTAGGCCATCTGACCGGATCAGTTCCGCGAGGTTAGTTCATTAGGCCTTCTGACCGGATCAGCTCCGCGAGGTTAGTTCATTAGGCCTTCTGACCGGATCAGCTCCGCGAGGTTAGTTCATTAGGCCTTCTGACCGGATCAGCTCCGCGAGGTTAGTTCATTAGGCCTTCTGACCGGATCAGCTCCGCGAGGTTAGTTCATTAGGCCTTCTGACCGGATCAGCTCCGCGAGGTTAGTTCATTAGGCCTTCTGACCGGATCAGCTCCGCGAGGTTAGTTCATTAGGCCTTCTGATCGGATCAGTTCCGCGAGGTTAGTTCATTAGGCCTTCTGACCGGATCAGCTCCGCGAGGTTAGTTCATTAGGCCTTCTGACTGGATCACTCCGCGAGGTTAGTTCATTAGGCCGTCTGACCGGATCAGTTCCGCCAGGTTAGTTCATTTGGCCTGCACTGGGTACCTTAAATATTTTCTTGATTAAACGTGACGAACATGAGACTTTGTGACACAAGTGAAATGTTAATACATGTTTTATGTTCAAAATATTAGTAAACTTAAATGAAAGATAGACTAGCTTGCGGTCTGTATAAAATCATGAAATGATTTCGGAGAAAGCTGTCATTGTTTGAAGCACAACTGGAAGGAGAAAACTTTCAAGTTTACTCAGTCAAATAGTTTTAATCTACCATCGATAAAGATTTAAAGCTCACTTTTCCAATATATTTCATGAGTCGATGCATCAGATTTAAACCTCACTTTTCCAATATATTTCGTGAGTCGAAGCAGCAGATTAAGATATATTTTGAAAACTTGACAGAACAGAGGGTGATATTTCTATATTCTAGTAAAATGTAATCTTGATGACGTCAGTTATGAAGTATAGTTACAAAGTTCAATCCAATAATTGATTGAGAGCCAAAGGTTCATTTTACAAATCATTCGCCCTACCCCAACCCCCAACCCTTTTTTATATGCTGCTTACTTGGTGAGATTTAGTTATGTGCATGTTAGGTCTGATGTAACACACCATGTTGAAGTTTACGTTCGTCCCCCTTCTGCCATGCGCCCCCGATCCTCTATTGACCCCTATAGTATGTTTTATATAGTATACAAAACAGTAACGAAGAAAAACAGTTGTTTACACATATATCTTTGTTTTACTATCACTCATATAAAGCCAACAATAAGGTATTTCTGTATAAAAAATTAATAGTCAATTGATTTTGTAATAAAAATAGACAAAAATATTGTAACTTTTTTAATTAGATAAAAGAAAGTCTTGAGGACTTGTGGTACCCCCCCCCAAACGCATGGTGCCCTAGGCACTGCCTTGTTTACATTTTAAATTTCTTTTTTCTAGACTTATGTCTGACAAAAATTTTGAGTTCATCATCAAAGTTAATTTTGCGCAACAAGTTTGTCTCAATTATCAGCAGAGATAAGAAATCAAGCCTTTCTTTTTCATTGTTGATCTACTTGGATGTTCGGTACTTTTCAACTGAGAAAAAAGAGCGCTCACTTGAACAGTACGTAACCATTAATGTTCAAAATTTGCACAACGGGATTTATACATTTGGAAAAGCACATTTGATGTTGTCTTTAATTATTACTTTGAATCATTCTACATGACTTACAGAGCCGGATTTAGACTTGATAAGGCCCTAAGTTTTTGAGATATGGGGTCCGGATATTATATGTCAATTCCAAATATTTAAGTATATATGACAACCGCTCACTCGGACAATTTTCGGGGGCCCCCATGAAAATGGGGGCACTAAGCTATAGCTTGTGTAGCTTATACGTAAATCCTGCACTGATGACTGAACGTGTTGTTTTCAGATTTTGATGCACGAAACCTGTGTCGAATATATGAGTGGAACCTTTGTAGCTCAGTAGCCTACATAAATTATTGTTTAGATCTTCAGGATACGCATTTATTTGTTCTTCACAACACTGAGATGTTTGTGATAAATCGATCAAACAAGAAAATCGAACTGCTATATCATTATACACCTGTCCTCGTCTACTCATCTCTGTTTCAAGTTTGTCAACAATGGCGTAGAAAGTAGATGTACGGACTTTGTCTCTAGCATTCAGGGCATCGCCATAAATGACCGATATCTTTCGTTTACGATTGACTTATAATCCACACCTGGTGTTATTTCTTTTTGAGCTTCGACAAATTAGCACTATTCACAATCGTTGTCACTAGCAGACTAAAACGAATCTGCGTTTGTCGCTACACATTATTAGTGCGTTATGTAGCACAGATAAAAAAGTAAATAAAATAGCACAAAAAAAACTCGAAAAAAAAATAGCAACAAAACTGGGTTGGAGGTACATTATTACCAGATTGTGGGACCAAGGTTAAATCTGCGATGCAATATCACATTTGCAATTTTCTAATCTCATGTGGATTGCGCGCGGCTACCGGGCAGCCCCGTAGCGTGAAAATTCTACAGTAGGGGCCAGGCATTCTACAGCAGGGGCCGTGCAATAGTAGGGGGCCAGGTACTACATTTTACTAAGCAGAGGGGGCCAGTCAAAACGCAACGGGGCCCGCCCCTGCCCCTCGCACGCTACGGGCCTGCTACCGGGACAATATACACATTTTTCTTGAGGACTTGTGGTGCCCCCCCCCCCCAACGAATGGTGCCCTAGGGACGTACCTTGTTTGCCTAATGGTTAATCCAGGCCTGTCTGCAGTGAAAGATGTTTTGGGACCACACGATCTAGATCAGTGGTTCCCAAACTTTTTGGACCCATGGACCCCTTTTTATAGTCAAAACTTGCCCACGCACCCCCTAGTTAAAATACTACATAAATGCATACAAATTACAAATTTAAAAAAAACAACATTTTATTGAAATTAGAATTTTTGTTTAAAATAAAATTAAAAAAAAAGATTAAATGACTTGGATGAACTTGATGAGATGTTATAGGTGTATTAATGGCCGGCTCAATTTTTGTAAGTAGCAACCGCAAATCCCCATGAGCACCAATTTCTGGTCGGTTTCTTTTTTGTGTGATGAAGTTCATAATGGCCCTGAATTAACGTTCTACCACATAAGAAGACGGGAAAACAGTCAACAACTTCTGTACAATAACCCATAATGCGAGATATCAAATTGGGATCTGTTTTTATAACCAGAATTTGTGGTATCCTTGTTCAAACATTGGTTTAAGTTCCTCATTCGTGGATATTTCAATAAGCTGCTCCTTTATTTCTACGTGTTTGGGATTTGAGTTTGTCTATGCGCGAAAGGGTTCAACTCACAGTCGGGAATATAAAATTGAAGAATACATGTATCTTAAAAATCTTTGGTTCAGTTCTGCAGGAACAGCCGTTAATTGTTGACATTAAGCAAGCAAATTTTCAACTCTTTTTTGCAATTTCGAAAGATTTGGAAACTGAGAACATTCTCCTCTTCCCAGGTTTTGTTTGTACAGAAAATTTTTTGCCACAAACGCTTCTAATTTTGATAAATTTAAATGGTCACCTTGTAGTTTCAAATTAGTTTTGTAAATTTGTCAAATAATTAGTCATATGTCACTTTTGAGGAAATTAAATTGCGTCACAAATCATAATCTTCGCTTTCCAGAAATTCCAACACTGAGTCAATGAGCGCATAAAATCGATTTAAATATGCACCATTAGATAACCAACGTACTTCTGTGTGAAGTGGTAAACGATTAAATTCTTCGTCATTTTCCAAACAAAATTGAGAAAATAATTTTAGGCATTCCTTTTAATAACTGCTTAATGCCATAATCTAGTGATCCATGCAAACGTTTACTTAGATTTTATGTGATAAATGACACAATGTTCTGAAAATACATTTGGTATAGCTTGTTTTAAGTATGTCAGAAAGCCTCGGTATCTTCCTACCAATGCCGGAGCACTGTCAGCAGCAACAGAAAAAGTAATAGTCAAGGTTCCCAAACATTAAGCAAAAAACAATTCTTGAAAAGAAAAATTCTTCTTTTACAAATCTTACAAAAGCTAAAAGTAAAACTTCGTTTTCTGGTAAAGTGGACTCTCAAGCTGTAAAGAAAATGTTTTTAAGTACTCATATAAAGAATTTTCTACGGACTGAGCCATTTCGTCAATCCTTCTTTGTACAGTATTATTAATCAGTGCAATTATTTTTATAATGTCGAAAGCTGGTTTGTGTAATACGGCGCGTATTAACTCACTTACGGTTGATAAAATAATTATATCTTAAACCCTGTGCGGACCCCCTGAAGTTGTTCGGGGACCCCCAAATACATTTTAATCTTCCACGGACCCCATGAAAGATACCGGGGACCCCTGGGGGTCCGTATGGACCACTTTTGGCAACCACTGATCCTGATATAGGCCTAAGAGAAATTTTGAAAATGCTGTCAACATAATAGATATAGGCCTAGATTTATATATAATTATATGTATTTCCATTTATTTGTTCCGGTAGAAAGTTGCCAACGTGAGCTGCATTCAGGCCTGTAGCGTGCGGGGGGGGGCAGGGGGGTCGGCCCCCCCTGCGTTTTATATGCCCCCCCCCCCGCTAATTTTTTCTACTTATTAAAATGTATTACCTGGCATCCCCTGCTATTGTCTGGCCCCTGCTGTAGAATGTCTGGCCCCTCCTGTAAAATTTTCACGCTACCGGGCTGGCTGCATTTATTCTCAGTGACGATGTGTAAAATGGTGAATTGTGGTTTTTTTTATTTTTATCAGTTAGTGAATACGGTACAAGTGCCATTCTATTTTATTGCGGCAACATCTGTAGTTGCTGACTCAATTATTTATTCATTCTACAAAAAAAATAAATAAATTTTTACTGGGCAAACGTTATAAGTGTCTATAGGTTATATTAATTTTATTTTTTGTTTTATTTGCTGTGTCCGCTTGTAACAACGGTACCGTTAATGTTGCTTGTCTCTTTGCAATATTAATGACCATAAATTTGTCTATTTCGTAATTTAAACTCTGTGTTGTTTTTATTATTCAATAATAATCACACAAGTAAAAAACAAAGGCTTCTACAATTACAAATATCGAGGGGATACAATACAGTTAAAAACACTATTGATGTTTTGTAATTAATGAACTGTTGTCCACAACTGCGCGTTGATTGCAGTGAAAATCATTAAAATAATTATTAACGGTTTTAAAAAAAATTGAAAAGAACGATTTGGAACATGATAGGCCCGACGGATGGTCGGGTGGTAAAATGCTCGACTATCGATCGGATGGTCTCGGGTTCGATCTCCTGTGAGAATCAAAGCAATTTTTCAATCATGGGGAAAGTCCCTCCATATGGTACCTACATGGTCATTACACTCCCTGCTGTGATGGGAATGAAAGAAGGACACTACATAATCTAAAAATTGTCCCATTTAGGGGGGGGGGAATGTTTTTTTTAAGATAAAGGTAAGGCGTTCGACCTCCGGTGAGGACCAAAAGATTTTCAGGTAATGGTTTAAGTTCCCCACAACATTTCCCGTGGTGGCTGCAAGGCCATTGCACTATCTGCTATGGTGGGGGATGAAAGAAGGGCACCATAAAAACCGCCCCATTAGTGATTTATAGGATCTAAGTGTTGTGTACAAGGATCTTATCGGGCCGTTAGCTCAACGTCCTCACTACGTCAAGTGTGTCAGCACTCTGACACAAGGACAACACACACTTAAATACACTGTAGCAAAACACTTCAAATGTCAAAATCAGGAAAACAAGCCAAGTATTCCTTCCGTAATAATGATCAACTTCTTTAATATCAAAATACTAAAATACTAGTTTAACAATAACAATGTCGACAGCCATCTCTCGAATCATTTACCATCCTCGTTCATCACCGATGCATGCGCTCAACAACCGCACCTTGGGGGGGGGGGGGTATTCCCATTCTTACTCTTTACATTTATCTCACACTTCAACTACTGACCGTTATGTCATAAACTAATGCACGACACTCCCCCATGGCCCCTTTATTGTCAAACATATTAGAGTTTGACACTTAATAACACCAATACCTCCAAAATACCTCTGAACTACTGTCAATTAACTCATAATACATAATTTCCTCCAAAGTCAATAATTCAAAACGCTTTGAATTACTGTCACTTATTAACATGTACAACTCTATAATTCTTCTTCAGTACAATCTCTTAAATTTCGTTGGTAACAAAATATACCAATCAATATCCATGTGGGAACATTATTACAAAATCACCTATGAAACATATATCATAATCAATTACTTGAATTTCATGATGCACAAAACCAAAGCCAGACCCACTCTCTCAACCGCTGCGTAACTAGTCACAGTCGGAAGTAGTATACTGCTGCCAGACCTCACTGACGGAGATTCTATTATGAGATCTGTAGCGCAGGACCGGATCATGAAGATGTAACCACCTGTGTGAACATAGATATACAACCACCTGTGTGAACATAGATATACAACCACCTCTGTGAACTTAGATATACAACCACCTGTGTGAACTTAGATATACAACCACCTGTGTGAACTTAGATATACAACCACCTGTGTGAACATAGATATACAACCACCTGTGTGAACATAGATATACAACCACCTGTGCGAACATAGATATACAACCACCTGTGTGAACATAGATATACAACCACCTGTGTGAACATAGATGAGATACAACCACCTGTGTGAATATAGATATACAACCACCTGTGTGAACATAGATGAGATACAACCACCTGCGTTAAATGAGATACAACCACCTGCGTTAAATGAGATACAACCACCTGTGTGAACATAGATATACAACCACCTGTGTGAACTTAGATGAGATACAACCACCTGTGTGAACATAGATATACAACCACCTGTGTGAACATAGATGAGATACAACCACCTGTGTGAACATAGATATACAACCACCTGTGTGAACATAGATATACAACCACCTGTGTGAACTTAGATATACAACCACCTGTGTGAACATAGATATACAATCACCTGTGTGAACATAGATATACAACCACCTGTGTGAACATAAATGAGATACGACCACCTGTGTGAACATAGATATACAACCACCTGTGTGAACATAGATATACAACCACCTGTGTGAACATAGATGAGATACAACCACCTGTGTTAAATGAGATACAACCACCTGTGTAAACATAAATGATATACAGATTCTATTTCACTTATCTCCGTAAAAAGATGAATGAGTTCTGACATTCCTTTTCGGTGGTGCACTGGACGTGTAGACACCGCCCAAGGAGGGTGTGGGGTAATTGGTCGGTACTTCCAAACTGCCCATATTATATAAGAAATAATGCACTTGCCCCATAACGGTAGTGCCGTTCTATTTTTTTTTTTTGGGGGGGATAGGGAGCGGGCTCCATGAGCAGAGATTTTAGGGCCCTAGGCAAAATTACCAGTGATAACTTTTATAGAAATTAGTCCTGGAAGGAGAGGGCTGTTGGCAGTGAGGGTACAGTGCAGTTCCCTACTTATAGGAACGGTTTAGTATTTCAAGCGCAGTTTTACCCTTCAAACCGCCAAGATGGAGCACAAGAAACTTGTAGGGCACAGAATCCTATGGAAATGAGGATGATTGGTCGTTGTTTTCTATAGTCTCTGCAAGTGATGTTATTGCTGGAAGTTGTCTTTAGCAATGTTTCCCTGCAAATGTCATGTCCCACCTAAACCCTTCCTGGGACTCCCACTTTACCAATTTACAAAAGGGCCTTTAGTTGTGACCAGGGGCACCGAGAGCCAACAAGGGCCCCAGGGCAGGACATCGTTGCGGGCCCCTTAATAAACAATGAGACGTGAAAAAATTGACATGGTCGGGGCGGCCGGGCCCCTGGCAATGACCCCCTGCCCCCCCCCTCTCGGCGTGCCTGGTTGTGACTAAAGATTAATAGTGGCCTGGGGCATATCTGGGCAAGTTGTTCTTACAGTCAGGTGAACAAAAATATATATATATTTCCCCACCGCCTGCTTTAAGGCGTGGGGAGGTAACCATGAAGGACGCCACTGAGAATAATATGTTGCAGAGAGCTGCATAGTACTGATAAACAGCAGACAACTCAATTTTAAATAAAATGTATTTTTATTCAAGTTTTCACAATTAAACAAAAAATATAAGCAAAAAATTTATCACACAGAATAAAAAACTAAACATTCAGAAACCCCAAAGAAAATAAATTTATTTTGGTGCAATTAAAAAAAAGAATATTTCAAAGCACTGTCTTAAAGATTCAATCATGTTACTATTTCGAGAAAGATATTTTATTATTATTTTAACTGCACAGTAATATTAAAAGGACTACAATGTAAATGTAGTCAGTCAAACCTTGAAAATGTCTTCATATTAAACATTAAGATAAAACAGTAAAAAGAATCTGTTAAAAGAAGCAAGTTTTCATATATTATGTTCAGTGCAGCCTGCGTTTTTTTTCCATCGCACTTGACATTTTGTAGTTGTCAACATCCAATTTATCCATCAATCTGTAATGTCGGAAATAAAAAAGTGAAATAATAAAAATAATGACCTTGAGTTTTTCAGGTGAAGTTTGATTTAGTGTCTTTCACTAAATGATGTACAAATAATGTCTAAACAAGTTTGATATAGTACCTTTCACTAAATGATGTACAAATGTCTAACAAAAACTTGCCTGTAAATATTTTTCTCTAATTTTATAATGATAGCATCATCGAGTGTTGAGTTGGTGTCATCTTCACCAGAACTTGATGTATCTGTAGAAATATTTTTAACAAATCAGAACTGTTAACTGTTGTCTTTAAATCAGTTTTTTTTTTTACAATTTTTCTGGTTTATTATTTTTTTTTTTTGCTTTTAAGAGTACAAGTGGAACTATTTTTTAAGGCCAATCAGAACTTATGTAACAGTATGGATGTAGAACTTTTTGTTAAGGCCAATCAGAACTAATGTAACAGTATGAATGTAGAACTTTTTATTAAGGCCAATCAGAACTAATGTAACAGTATGGATGTAGAACTATTTGTTAAGGCCAATCAGAACTAGTGTAACAGTATGGATGAAGAACTTTTTAAGGCCAATCAGAACTAATGTAACAGTATGAATGTAAATTACAGAACAACATGGGCATCATCAGTTACTCAGCAAATTATTCAACTAGATCAGAGGAACAATTAATGTGGTAAGAAAATTATCAAACAAATGTGTTTCAGAAAGTTTTTTTTTTTTTTTGCTAAAGGTCTTAATGATTTAAAAACAATTCCTTAGATAATTGATGACATGTATCAAGCTAACGAGAAAATAGTCTAGAACTAAACAAGTGCTCATTGGAATCAACTGTTTTCAATTATTAAAAACCAAGTAAATTTAGATGTTATCTTATAATCTTTCAATATATCAAAATGGTTGATTTTTTCAGAAAAAGGTTAGGACACCTCAATATGAATGAAACATTTATGACAATAAAGATGGTCAACTCTTAAAACTTTAGTGAAATCAATCAATTTTTGAACAAACTTTTCGTAATTCTATTTCATTTGCAAGTTGGCCAGAATTAAATTCTAATTTTGTATGATTTAATCATTATAGACCTGTAGATGTAAACAAAAGATAGGAATTAAGTACATAGCCTTCATGAGTGTTTTGTTTGAATTCACATGACTGCATGCCTAATGTATACACTGCATGCCCTAATGTATACACTGCATGCCCTAATGTATACACTGCATGCCCTAATGCTGCATGCCCTAATGTATACACTGCATGCCCTAATGTATAAACTGCATGCCCTAATGCTGCATGCCCTAATGCTGCATGCCCTAATGTATACACTGCATGCCCTAACGTATACACTGCATGCCCTAATGTATACACTGCATGCCCTAATGTATACATTGCATGCCCTAATGCTGCATGCCCTAATGTATACACTGCATGCGCTAATGTATAAACTACATGCGCTAATGTATAAACTACATGCACTAATGCTGCATGTGCTAATGTATGAACTGCATGAGCCAATGTATAAACAGCATGCGCTAATGTATAAACAGCATGCGCTAATGTATAAACAGCATGCGCTAATGTATACGCTACATCACAACTCATAATCTGTTATACAAAAGAAAACAACTAATGAAGATTAGAATTAATCATTAATAGGTCAAGGGTGCTTAAATATAACATTGACAGGAAAGAGTTATTTCAAAAAAAAAAATTTCTTTTAAAACTGCATCTCTAGTTAACATATTTCTTTAAAATATTTCAATACAAAATAAGTTCTTTAAATAGGCCAGGTATCATCTATTGTTTAGCTGCACAGATTTGAAAAACTTTTAAAAGACAAGTATTTTTCAACAATCTATAAAACAGAATTGAAGTAAAAAAAAAAAAGTTTTTTTTATATCACTACAATAGCAAGACATTTAATGCAAAAAGAAATCTTGTTGCTCTGTTGAATATCTGGAATAAGAAAGTTTTGTTCCATTGCCATTTATGGTCCGTTTTATGAAATGTATGTAATGACCATTTATGAAATTCTAGTGTGTGTGTGTGAAATTTTAATTCTATTTAGAAATGTAACCAAAAAAAGACAACTTACCTTCTTCTATAAAATCTTTCATTCTGTCAATCGGATCTATTTTCCTCCCTAATAGTTTTAAAAATGAATCCCAGAGAACTATACTAATTCTGCTTGATTCTTCATGCATTTTTCTATTTTCCTTTTCAGTAAGCAGATCCAAGAGAACTGCTAGGAAGTAATTAGTCAGAAATATAACAACTATGCCCACAAATAAACAGAAGTACAAAATGGTTGTCCAGTGGTCTGAGAATGGTACATTGGTGTCCTATAGAAGAAAGAGAATATTAAATTTATAGCTTTCTAACATGTGCTGATACTTTTATTTTTTTTTCATTGTAATGCATACTTTTAAAGTTATATTTTAATGCATTGGTTATAGCATGGTGCTAAGGTCTTGTCAAATGTTTACTAGGGTCTTCAGGGTTATTCCAGACAAAAAATACTAGCTCTTTAATCGGTTTACCATATGTGTTTATCTTCAATCTTAGTTTTCATGCAGGCTCACCGCAGATGCACCTGTGAATGATATCTTGTTAATACAGCGTTTATACGAATATGATGATGCTGTTCTTCGATCTACTGGATTGAAAATGATGGTGCGTCACTCGTGGTACTTGAGTCCGGAACTGTCGACGCTTGCGTTATTTTCAACCCTTTTGTCGGACAAAGAAAAAACTGGCCTTGTTCGGACAATGCAATCAGAACATGGACCGCATCTTATAAAAACACTACCAAACAGTGTTGTTGATTTGAGTGCTTCTACCACATTTTTTGAAACATCCAACATTGATGCCAGTTTTCTAGATGTTCCTGTTGAAGCATGGTCAGATATACCATCTTTTAAAGTTGCAGCAGATTTTGTAAAGAATCTGGCTTGTATCAATGACTCTGCAGAGCCAGGTGTAGCATTGATACAAAATTTCAATGACAGTATCACCAAGGACGAAGAACAAAAACAATTTTTGCTCCAAGTGGTTGAAAAACATCGGAAAAATTTTGCAGAGTGTAATCGTGAACAGCTGGCTAAAATTTAAATTTTAAGAATTTTTTTAAATTTTTGTCTACCCTACAGTATAAAATAAATAGTAGGAATGCTTATTTGCATTGCTTATTATTATTATTTTTCAAGCAGATTGACATTCTTTCAAGAATTAACTTGACAAAATGAATAAAACTTTGTTTTTTATAATTTTTTACTTAAATTTCAAATTTAAAAATATAAACCATTCAAGATTTATATATTTTGTTTCATTTAATATTATAAACAATACTAAGCATCAATTTGTTACTTAATATATCAGTTTCACATATAATGAAACATTAACGCTGTATTAGATTTGACTGCGAATGATTTTACACCAAAATCTGGAACTTTAAACCTCTTGGGGGACCTCTAAACATTGTCCAAATGAGCTGAAATTTTGCAGGTTAACTACTGTTACCATACAGACATATTCTGTGGGGTGAGACATCAACATTTCAAAACTTCATTTTTTTGGGAAGCCCTAATAGACAACTATGGAGAAATATATCTGTGGCCATGTGTCTGCCAACGACCACAACGGTTAAGGGTATGATGTCATTGAACAATTGAAAAATGTCCACATGAGGGAAGTTGGTCACTTTGTTCTTTTAAAATGATTTTAATTGTATATATAATTTTTTTATGTCAAACTTAAAAGTGGCCAGAATTAAATTCTAAGCATCCTTGTTCTATAGACCAAGGGTTGAGGGTTTCTTTCCTAGAGTGTTACTTTAAATACAAAGGTGAACAAATATTTACCCTAAAACTTGAACGCCCAAGCAAGCCTGTAAAAAGAGATTCTGCAGTTGTCAGGATATCCTTGAAGTAGTAGCTGGTACATCCAAAAAATGCAAATCCCATGCCAATAAAACCCAACAGTAATAAGAAAACGAAGAAAAAATAGCCTGGAAAAATTTTCACTGCCTTAGTCAATACACTGTAGACCTGTTTAAAAGAAAATTGAACATATTAATGCAACACTACATACATGGGACATGCGTATACACCACGGAACAATATGTAGCATTCTAATTAGCACCCCATTGATATTCAACCCAAATGAAAATTTAGAAACAAGCACCACCACTTCTAATTAAATACTGATTCGACTTATATAATAATCAAACTTTTTGTCATAATTACTTTCATTGTTTTCTTTGAATAGCTGGCCAATTTCAATAACCTGAAGTATCCAATGGCAACAAGCATAGCTAAACACAAGGTATATTATGAATCCCAGAATACAATATGGTAAAAGTTTATGTACTCGCGTCTGTTTTCTTTAAGCTTTTTCAGAGCTGACTTGGTAAAACTGAGTCGTAACCTGTAGTAGAAATTTTTGTAAAGGTTAACTTACAATAAGTACAAAAATATTTCATGAATTGAAATACAATTGTGGAAAAAATATTTCCATGCATTCCTAGTTATATTAATACATACTTAATCTACAGAAATCAAAATGTAAATATAATTAATCAAGTCAACCTACTTACAAGAACATTACAACACAACATGTTGCTACAATGACTGCAGAAAAATCCAACAGAAACCAGATCTCTTTGAAAGCTGTCCATTTTTTCTTACCAAATATAAAAAGAACATACATAATGCCAAGTAGAGTTAGAACTATTCCAGTGACTTGACAAAGTTGGACATATGTACCTAGTAGACCAGGAGGGTTGTGGACAGTGTAGGGATAAATACTGAAACAAAGATTATTTTACATGTGTATGGATGCAATGATTATTTTATATGTGTATTGATGCATGATTATTTTACATGTGTATTGATGCATGATTATTTTACATGTGTATTGATGCATGATTGTTTTACATGTGTATTGATGCATGATTATTTTACATGTGTAAGGATGCATGATTATTTTACATGTGTATTGATGCAATTATTTTACATGCGTACAAATGCAATGATTAATTATTTTACATTTGTATGAATGATTATTTTACATGTGTATGGATGTAATCCGATCTGAGGTCCAGGAATCTGCCGCACAAAATAAATTCATATTTTTATTATCTTTTAATTTGTACATTTCTATCTTAAATAAAAAAATCTCTTGAATTGATAAATTCACAAATACCATTTCCTTTTATTAACATAATTAATATATATGTTACAGAAAATGTCAGCTAGGTGGTCAATAGCAGTCATTGGCTAGCTAAACCAGCTAATGTGAACATTGGATAGGTGCAGCCAGCTGATGTGAATGTGAAATGGCGAAAATGTACAAAGGGATTACAAATAAAAACAATGAAAAGTTTTAATGATATCAATTAGTATGAAAAGAACTACAAATCTTAACTAAGTCTGTTCAAATTTAATAAAAGATATCGGTCAAGCCCAGTGACTTATCTGTTTGCTGTAAAAATATCTTGTTTTAATGTTAAAAAAAAACTCATAATTGATGTTATCTCTTTCAAACGATAATTTACCCATTGTCACTTTGTCATTGGTCAGTCGCACCCAGCCATCTAGCAGACATTGGCTGTAACATATGCATTTTATCATTGTCAAAATAACTGAATGTAGATAATGTTAAAGAACTTTGATGCTATGAGTGATAACATAACTTACAATGCATTAGATTTTTGTCAGTAATATTTTCATTATCAATTTAATAAATTAATTGTAAATTTTTAGTAAAAAGTCACTGATAAAAGTAATGTTTAATGAACAAAAAAAATTTATAATAATAAAAAGAATGCTCACTTGAAAAATGGAACAATTCCTCCTGTCTCTGTATATTCAGCCAATAGAATAACCAATGCAAAGTAATTGATATTTGGGGAATACACAGTAAATTCATGAAAAACAGCTCTTGTTTTATGATCAATCCACAGATTTTTTTTCAGTTCTTTTAATAACCTATCGGTAAACTTATAAAAATAAGAAAACAATTTTTTTAAAATATTAATGTAATTAATGAACGCTGAGGAATTCATTTTGTTTTTGTAAAACGTGGTATATACTGGCCTAGTTCTGGAAAAAGGGTTATAACATTAACAGCATACTCCACTATATATAAAAATATAAATGTATAAGTTATAAGATCCCCATATATACATAGCTTTATAATATTAAAAAATGGAATTATTTACTACATGAACCACAAATCTGTTTTAAGAAAATGGTTAAAATTTGACAAATCTTGATTGACTGACGCATTTTTATCATTTTACATCAAGTAATTTTTATTATTTACATCAAGTTCTTCATAAAATGGTAAATATATTTTCTCTCCTTAATGTGTTTAGGATAAATTCTCTCTGACACGCACAATGAATCTAAACTCAAAAAAAATGTTTGACCCAAATAGAAAACAATTACATTAAACTGCCAGAATTTCAAGCTAAAAAAAAATGTAATTATAAAATTTATAAGCTAAATGTTGCCTCTTTCTATGTTGTGGAGTCATAAGAAAAGGTATATGTAAACAGACAGATCTAAATATACATACAAAAGTTCACACTGATATAGAGAGCAAAATATTGAAGCTGATGCACAGAACATGAAAATGTCATGCAGCCAGATTCATGCTATGCCCCCCCCCCCCGGCTAAAGTTGCACATCATGCTAGTTTTGATAACATTTATTGATTATCATAATAAATGCTGAAAGTAAGAATCCTATGCAATATAACCTGAATCAATTCTTTTTTTAATTGTCTTTCTTAACCCTGAATGTTTCAGGTGGGGGTAATTCTTTAGCACTTATAATGTGACTTCTAGGAGACCCTGTATATCTACAATTTCTTACCTTTAAATTAACATTCAGTGTGACTATGTATCCACCACCACTATATAGACTAAAAATTCCTGCTATTGGTAGTCCCCATACATCTTGAGCTGATTTGTACTCCCATGCTTCACTGGAAATACTTTTCAATTTCTCTAGTTCTGAACAAGGTGTTGGACCCCAACCTAGACAAAAATCTGATGTTTCTTCCAAGCCTGAACCATAACCAGGTACACATTTTCTTTTTATTTCTGTGTCATAAAGGTGACAGTTTTCTGATAAATAAAGAAAACAAATTATTCACTGAAATATAAAAAGAGCAATATATTAAGTTCTAAAAATAGACAGAAATACAGGCAAATAAATCAGACTGGCATGTTGAAAGATAGATTAAATGCTAGATATGCAAGTAATTTGTAAAGTAATTAGTATAGTTTTTAACCTTTCTGGATACGTAGCTGTCTTATTCTAGCAGCTCCCATGAGGTAGATATTAAGCACTTTAGCATTTAAATGGTTATTTGAATTAATATAGTCAGTTTTATCTTTTTTCAAATCTGAAAACAGCCATGGTGTGAGGACATTTGAAGTCCAGTTAAAATACTGAACACTTGAATTTATCTATAGAGAACCATACAAAATGATGAAATTAAATTGTTGAACAATCAAAAGTTCAATTTGTTTTTTTATTTAGATGTGTTTTTAAAAAAATGTACAGAAAAAAAATCAATTTCATTTTTGTTTTCAATTTCTGTATGAAATATTAAAAAAGAAACTAGCACAAAACGGAACTGGTCAGAGGTAACTTAAAATGATACACCTGTTTACCTTTAAAAATCCAGTAGAAGTATCTGTGACAAGTTGATCACTAATCACTTTATACAAAAGATATGCATTGCTGCTGCGATTTGAGTAGCACAGACTGCTGACAACTAATAAATACACACAGTGAATCAAGCATTCTTGGAGTGTATTCTTAATCATTATATGTATCTTACGCCGAAGTGTTGCCCTTTTCAATGTTGACTTTGAGGGAGGTTCTGTTTGAATGGTCCATATATCTGACTGTTCCTGCCCTAGAAGTAATGTTTCAATGATATATAAATAGTTACTTTAAATATCACTTCTATTTTTACAAATGAATGAACATCAACAATATTCTGCACATTGCACTTACTTGATTTACTTTGTTTCAAGCCATACTCCTTGTTCATTTGTGAGATGAATGAGAGATCAAGTTCATCTAGGCCTTTCATTTTGACTTTTTTCACCAGTAAGGCAAGAATCACAGATACAACTATGACCTAAAGGGTAAGGCAATTGAGAATATTTATAATATTTATAATACATGTATTAGCTGTATAACATAAAATTCATGAAAATCTGAAGTAATTACTTATGATTCAAAGATATTGACTCTTCTGTATGATCCATATCTCACCATGAATGATTAAGTTACTTAATAAGGAGGGTTTTTATTTTAATAGAAAACAAAGATTATTCCACATCTGGGAAAAATAAAAGCAGGATTTTTAAAGGCTGCATTCTTACCATTATTTTTTTACAAAAAAAGCATTTAACCTATAAATTAACAGGAAAATGATATGATAAACTTTTGGGAAAGTGTAAAATAAATTGCATATGTTAATTTGATGAGTTCCACAAAAATCTGCTTAAGCATTAATCACTAAAGTGCAATGTTTTTATACAAAACTTGGGTATTAGATCATCAACTAACATCATGTAAATAAAAATCTTATTTTATTTTAAAACAATCAATAGAAAATGATTGATAAAAACCTTTGACCTAAAACAAAGTTTAAAAAAAAAAGGGAATTATGTTTTCTTTTACTAAAGTGAAATTGTAAAACCATTAAAAAATTAATGCTTATTTGATAAAGAACTGATGGGGGAACCTCGATACTGTACCTTAAAAGGATCCATTACAAACAGTGACTGTAAAAATGCTAAAAAGAAAGTTGTCAACCATTGCTCTGTTATGTCCTTCCCCCACTCCATACTGTATAAAATAACAAAGAAACTACTTGCGACAACAGCTATAGCTATTATGATCCAAGCAATGTAACGAAATGGATGCGGCCAAGAATTCTGCAATTCTTCGGTACCTATCACGGAAATAAATAGTAAATGATAATAAGTGACCTTATCAGACTAGAACTAGTTCGATATAACATCATTACGATAATTAAAAAGTAACCTTTCTTTTTCTTCTTTACTTACCTGGTCTCATGAGCAGAATCTTTTCTAGGCCCTTAAGCTGTTTTTCTAGTTTCACCATCCATGGAAGTTGACAGCACTGGAAAGGCTTCTTGTCGTTTATGGTTTTGTTATTCAATGTGTCACTTGACTGGGTCATTTCTAAATATAATTAGCTACATCAGTGTAAATATAGATAGGCCTATATAATTGCAAGAACATTCTTGGGTTGTTTTTTTTTATTAGGCTTCATATTAATATATCACTATTTGAATTTTTGTTTACTTATGCTCTTAATAAATAGATGCTTAAAATTACATAAAATTAAATTTTATATTAGAGATTTGTTAATTGCCTGATAAATATTGATTCTATTTTAATCTCTTTAAATTAACAATATTAGCAAGATATATTCAATAGCTTAGAAATCTCATTAAATTATTATGTTCATTTCACATAATTATTATTACATTTATATATGGTACCCTTAGAAAATCCTTTAAAGACGGATGCTGGGAGATGAAGTAGAGTTCTAATATTTTCTTTGAGATTGTGTGGCTAATATAATGCCATTCTGCTTTTACTTTTCCTTAACAATTGTTAATATGGGTGGGGGGTGGGGAAACAGAGCACTCAGTGGGGCTCCAGCACAGGGTCAACAGGTAGTCAGTTGATCGGTCGACCACGGTCATTTCATCTATTCAAAAAATTGTGGCCCATTTCACTAATGAATGTGTCATATCACTTATACTAAATTAATATTTAAAAAAAAAAACAAAAACAACATCTGATCAAAACTAAAATTCATTCTGTAATACTATTACCCTCATCTCCTTTGTCAGCCTCATATTCATGAACTTTGTTCTTACATAAACACATGCAAGAATCTTTTTTAGTTCTTGCCTTTCTAAATATGGTTACAACTATCATCATAGGAACAGCAGTAATCAGAGCAGACAGGAATGAATAGTACAGCTGGAATAAATTACAGGGTGATTACTTAAATTTTCAGCTCACACACACACAAAATTTCATAAATATTCCTCAATAAAAAAATTAATAAAAAAATGTGTAAAAACCTGTTGATATCCAATGCGTAATGGTCCGATTTCAAAGTCAACTTTTGGCTGCTGTCTGTTTGTGTCTGGCGCTCCATTATAAAACATCGCACTAGTTATCATTGCAAGTAGAAGAAATGCAAGGCAGCATCCGGTCCTTTCAACACGACTATTGCATAAATTAAAAAAAAAAAAATTATTTTTCATTTTAGTTTTTGTATACAAGAATATTTTCTTCCTTCTGTCTGAAATCAGAATCAATATCAAGATAATATGTGTTTCCTCTCTAAACTATAACTTTAATGGGAAAATATCTTTTCCTTGGGAAAAAATTATGACCAACCTAAATGGACTGTTTTCAGGTCTAATAAAAACAGACAGCCACATATGGTCATCTGTTAAGTGTTGTTTTGTGTTGGATAAGAACATGTTCTTTAGATTTTCCAGCTCATTCACACTTGTAGCTTCTATTGTCGTTTCTACAGTATACTCAGCTGCAAGCCATTCTTCACAAATAAAATAGTAGCTGAAAAAAATACAGTGAATTAATCTATAACAAGAATTGCAAAAACTTAATTGAAAAAAAATCTATGAAAAAAAAATTAAAATTTAATTGGACGTAAGTAAGAAATTAGTAAAAAAAAAAAAATCTTACTGATTTTTTTTCTCATATTTTATTTTATAATCTACAATGTAAAAATCATTTTCTACTCAGTTGTCAAAGTAACTGTCCAAAATGTATGTCTTCTTCAAAAAAAAAAAAAGCCCAATCTGTCCTATTTTCTGTCTTAAAGACTTCGCTTTTGTGAAAGCCAAAAGACCACCAGAGAAGACTATGGTGTTCGAAATATAAATATCACATGTATTCAATAATAATATGTCATAATTTTTTTGAGTTTAGTTCTCTTTTTTTAAAACTTTGATGCATCATACATTGACGCACAATTAATTTTGAAATAACCAGAAAAATGAAGTTCAAAATATGTTTAAAAAAAAAGTGTGCTACCCACAACACATGTCAGAGTCATCTTTTAAGGGGTCCCATTGGGTAAAGTACTATGTTTGTTACCATATGTGCCAAGTGAAAAAAAATTTCAGGGCTAACACAAAGAGAGGAATTTCACACACACAAAATAATAATAAGAAGCCTGTTTAAAATATTACAGATATCAGGGTCAATTTAAACACAGACAGGAACCCTTGTCTCTGGCCTTGAAATGAGGTCATGTGCAGCATATAAAGCTACAGTACAGTAATATGTATGTTGTTAGATGTGCTACACTGAGGAAAGTAAGGACTGGCAAAGGATTTGCAGCCCATAAACAATAAGAAGACAATGGGGGGGGGGGGGGGGGGCTATGTAAAATTTTCAAGACAGTCGCAAGTTGTCCAACCTGAATACATGCAAGGAATTCTTTTCCTTATAACAGATATATCAATAGTGCACTCAAATATAGGTCACAAATTTCAACTCCAACTGCGTCCTCACCACTAGGGACTGGGCACTTGGATTCTAGTAATAGAAAGTTACCTATGCTCTATAAAAATACTTACGCTTTTCTAGTCTGTATATCCACAATTTCAATTCGATCTAAAAACCATGGTGCCTCATTTCCTTTACCAGAATTGTCATGCCAAATTTTCAAACACTGAAGCTCCCCTAAAGATCTAGGGCAGGCCATGACAAAATGATACACACTTCCAGTTGGAAAGCCCTGAGAGTTTGATTATAGAAAATATAATATTTTAATGCTAAGTGCAGCCAAAAAAAAAAACAACAAAAACATGTATAAAACTAATGCCTTTCATTATTAATATTGTATATTCTGTATTTTTATTTATAGTCTTCTTCGTAACAGATATTTACATTTTAAAACATTTTTGTCTATTGAGTTCTATATTTAGATATGAAACAAAATATTTTCGACTCACTTCTTTAATGCCATCTGACAGTTTTCTGACCCCTGTCTCTTCATCAAGTCCAAACAAACAGAAGTAAACTTTTGATTGAGTTCCAGCAGATTTCCTCAGCCCAGTGTGTACAGTGATTAAATAAAAGTATGTTTCGTATGCGTAGTTATCAACCAATGGGAAAATGCCCCACTGAGAAAATTGAAAAGATTTATACACATAGTATTTTTTTTAAATTGTTACATTTTAAATAAAATAAATCAAAGGTTTTCATTAACTTATTTATTCTGCTAAATCTGGCAAAAATAAATAATTAACCCATGACATCTTATCAAAGCATCATTGGATTTTTTTGTAATCTAAATGAAAAAAGGTTGCTAAAAAAGGCCTTAGCATTGAATTAAAAATAAAAAGGCTTTTAGATTTTATAAGTAAAAAAAAATTTTTTTTTTTTTTGGTGTGAACAGCGCAATTTATACAGAACGAAAAAACTAGAAGGGTTGTTCAGTAGGTGTTTCAAAATGTTTTAATTTATACAGAAAAAAAATCTAAAAGGGTTGTTCAGTAGGTGTTTCTAAATTTTTTAATGTATACATAACAAAAAAAATAGCAGGGTTGTTCAGTAGGTGTTTCAAAATCTTTTAATATATACAGAACAAAAACCTAGAAGGGTTGTTTATAGTGTTTCAAATTTTTTTTTTATATTTAGATACTTGGGACTTTTATTTTCTGTTTGATGATAAAAACTACCACCTAAATTTAAGGCCAACGTAATGAGTAATGACATCGAGTGCTGCCCGACTGGAATTGAAATTAACCAAATTGAATAAAATCAATACAGTTTCTGTATTTATTTTTAAATACTAATTGGGGGAAAAACATTATGAATCAAACAGTAAAGTACAGGGATACATAAGGTCAATGAAAGCAACATTCCTTTATGTCTTCCCTCTGAGCTCTGTGCACAGTTGATCTTCAGTAATTTATTTTTGTACCTCTGATTATTTAGTTAAGCATTTTTATCTAAAACATTTTTTTATTTAGTTATAACAATTATTGCAGATAAAATGCAAAACATTTGATAAACTTAATTAAATACAATTAAATTTTAGCTTTTAAAATAGCCATCAATCAATCTATTGTACACACTAAAACTTTCAGAGTAAGATTAAGTCTTTACAAATAGAACTGAATCAGAATTAAAACATATCTCATGTCATTATGTTTTAAGATAATTATAATACATGTATTCATCAATCTGAGCTATATCATTACATTTCAAATATGCTGCTAGTAAATTGTATCAATTTTCAAGACTTTGCTATGTTTATTTTTCATAAAATTCACTAACAAATGTATTTTATTTCTTGTAATAGACCTATCAAAATCCGCTAAAAAAATGTATTTTATTACACAGTATTTCCCTTTTAAAATCCACCAACAAAATGCATTTTATTACCTGGAATATTCTATTCAAAATCCACCAACAAAATATTATATTACCTCGAAGATTCCTTTCTTGTCCATGTAGCGAGCCCAAAAACATACGATAACAAAGATTAGATAAAGACTCAAAAGTGCACCAAAGACTATGCCCTGATCTTTGATGTCAAATCGGCTGAATACAGTCCCAAAGTGAATTTTGTTAGGTTGTAAATTAAAAGATACTGCACTAATTATATTAGTGCCACTCTTACAACTACAGATCACACTTCCGTTATGCTTTTTAGACTGAAAAGGAAAAAACATAACAACCTCTCATAAAATTACTCTTAAAAAATCTATTTTGAATAAACAATAAACACCTACAAATAAGTTAATTATCATTATTTTTTTCTGCTTGAGATATTAAACAGAATTTTTGAAAAACGACACTCACATGTATTAACAATATCTTTCTATAAAATGAATTAATGTATTCTTACCACAAATAAAAAAAAAATAAAGACATTACTGTAAGTTGTGACAAATTTAATAACCAATTGTCCTAAAGTACAACTTTTTTTCTGCACTGTCAAGTATTTTCAAAGAGTTAAATTAAGAAAATATGGATGGATGATCAGGTTTCTGATTATTGTCTTTAAATTACCAAACACTGGTTGGTCACCCAGTCTTTAATTGTCTCATTCCAAGAGAAACAAGCTGAAGTTGTCACACCAAAGTCATAACGGTCATCAAGTTTAGAGGAAACTGAAGAAATAAAAATAAAAATAAATTCCGACTACTGAGTTTTTAAAGTTTGTAACAAGTAATAAATTGATTTCATTCATTAATAAGATGAACAGTTACCTTCTCTTTTTTTTAACTTTGAGACCGTTTTTAGCTCTGTTTTATCTGTAACACACAATTATAAACAAAGAATCAGCTCCCATATCTATGGAATATTTTATAAACAATAAAATTTTCTCAATTACCAATTTATTTATGAAGAAAAAAAAATATTATAAGTAAATATTATAAGTAATTATAAGTAATTGTACATACTAAGTGATGGCTTCAGACCAACAAACACTGTGCCAGACTTTTTAAAGGTATTTGGTGGAAAACATATTTCTTCACACGGTTTAAACATATCAGGTGTCAAAGGTTTTCTGAAGCAAAAATGAATACATGTATAATTTTCAATAATATTTCTTACTTGATTTTTTAAATTATGTACAAATATACATATATATATAAATATTAATTGATTTTAAATTAAAAATTGATTACATGATATCATAAGCTAAATCAGTTGGCTCAATGTCCATTCTTAAGTACAAGGTGTAAGACAGTAATTGGTTGTAAGGTCGCAGTTTCAGGCATATATGCAAATGAGTTTGCCTACAGAAAAAAAATGAATGTATGATAGCAGTACAAGAAATTTAAGTATAATATTTTCAAATAAAAGAAATATGAAATTGATTATTTTTATAATCTTAATTGAAACTTATAATTCCCATATGTTATAATTTTAATATAAATGGCCTGTCATTATTTCTGTAATTACCATGTTAACAATTTTGCTATTTGACAAGCATAACTTACGGATAATCGAACATATGATAAAACATTGCAGATGCATCTCCCTCAATAAACATTGGTTTTGTGTTTTGTAAATTGATTTCTTGTCTGCTACAGTTGCTTTCTGATGTTTCATGAATAACTTTAGGATTTGCTATGTTCAACTTTGTACTAACTTTGTCTTCATATCCAACAGATCCAATGATAATATCTTGGTTGATAAATTTTGAGTTGGGTCCATGTATATAAATATTCTTGGTCTTGACAGTCTGTTATAAATTCATTTTATATTAGTCAGTCAAGGTAACAGAATAATTCAGCAATGTTCAATGCAAGGGTTTACTTATGTCTGGTATGAAATACATCTACTCAAGTTTGACAAAGTAGAAATGGTAAAACATGTGGAAATTCTCACTATTTTCCAGGAAAAGACAGTTAAATTATTTCTACTTTAAGGGAATTCACAGGTGGAATAAAGAGGAGTAGAGTTTTAACAATGTGTGAGACAAAACAGATTCTGGAGAGATACCAAATATGTTAATGCTAATGGGCATCAATTTGACTACTTAATGCATTACACGTAATTAAAATGAATTATTCTCATAAGAAAAATATAACATATATAGAAAAAAAAATTGGCTTTCATTGAAATGCACTCAAACCCAGAAAAATATTACTTTCAATAAGTAATTTTATTGAATGAAATTTTAGTATGTTACAACAAAATTTAAATTTATAATTAAATGACTGAGAATTTAAGTATGCTTAATGTCAACTCTACTTATAATTAAATGATTGAGAATTTATACATGTATTAGTGTCAACTCTAATTATAATTAAATGATTGAGAATTTATACATGTATTAATGTCAACTCTACTTATAATTAAATGATTGAGAATTTATACATGTATTAATGTTAACTCTACTTAAAATTAAATGATTGAGAATTTATACATGTAATAATGTCAACTCTAATTATAATTAAATGATTGAGAATGCATGTGTGCATAATGATAACTCTACTTATTTATTCATTACTTAACAAAAGTTTTGTTTATCTGCACATTAAAAAGGGGATATCTATAATTAACACATTTTTTGTAATTTTTTTTACAGATATTTAAGAACCACTGTTAAGCTCATACAAATTACCATATATACCTGCATATGAGCCAAGTTTAGAACTGTAAAATACAATACTGAAAACATGAGGTTGGCTTATAAACTATAAAACAAAATACACACAAGGACAGACAGTAAATCCAATTTTCCAGCCACACATTTTAATCACTATCTGACTATTTGGTTGTGTGTACAGAATACTAATATACAGACGTGTCACTTCAAAGAATTTAATGTATGTATAGCTAATAATTATACTAAGTATTAATATTACCATGGAGAATTCATTTTCGAAGTCAAAAATGGCATAAAATTAAGAAAAAATACATTAAAAAAAAACCAGAAAATGTTTCCTATATCTATGGTTTCTTAACTAATACTATAATAACAATCTCATGAAGTGTTGACAAACATTTATTTCTGTCTAGGCACACTGTGTGTTCCTATATCTATTATTTATAATCTAATAATACAGGAATTCTGTTTAGAAGTGTAATGAAACATAGATTTGTGTTTAGACATACTCTATACCCAAATGCATAGAATAAAATGAGAGTGACATGACCGTGTGGTTGTGTGTGCACCAGTAGTGAGCCAAAACCCAGCTAGAGCTAGTGGTACACGGTCTGATATCTTAGAAATAACATGCTCAAACGAATGCACAACACATTATCTACAGATCACCTTGGCATCACCGCTGGCCCCAGCCTTGGTTACGGATTGCTGCTGACAATTGTATGGTCAGCTTATATGCAGGTTTTTGCAAAAACTGGCCATTTTAAAGCACCTTTAGGGGGTCAGCTTATATGCGGTGTAGGCTTATATGCAAGTATATACGGTATATGACAAAAAAAATGCATGAAATCAATGTGAATTCTTAGCTTCGTTGATTTATCTCACAATTTATCAAAGAATATCACTTTAATAACATTTATTCCAGTATACTTTGTTCAATTTTTTAATGGATATTGGAATATTTAATAAGTACAGAATTTTTGTATGTAATAATATTGTCACTAGTTAAGTGTCTGGGTTAGCCCAGATAGAATCGTTATCCTTTTTTTCTATACTTCTTAAATAGTTTACACTTTTTTTTTATGGTAAACTGATCTAATTCAATAATAGCTGCAGAGTCAAGAGAAAAAATAGTAACAAATAATAATTAAAGATAAGGTTTGTAATTAATGCAAGTTATATGTCTTAAGAAACATATATAACAGTGTCTCAGAAAACTCAGAATATAACTATGCAGTTTGAAATTTCAATGATCACTATTTTGTCTCCTTCATATATACTGCTTCTCCCTTTTTATAAGCTAATATTTTGATGTTCAAAAAAGAGTAAGTATAGCGGAAAGACTAGGACTCTAACTCCCCCCCCCCCTTTGCCAACCTACTGTGATTTTTTAATGGTTTATGCACCTCTTCTTAATTCTGCCTGTCATACTCTCAGATTCTTGTTGCATGTGTTAAAAATGTCAGTAAGCAGGTCATAGTATCAAGATTAATTCTTTTTTCAAAATCAAAAATAGCTAAATCCCAAACATTTTCAAAGAAAATTAACTAGATAGGGTCATTCTAATAGTCATAAAGAAATCTCATACAAAGTTTGGTGACTGCTGGTTCAAAGATGCACATTGTAAGTGGCACAAAGACTTATACTCACACATACATCCATATAACTGCGATGAATTTTAGTATATTAAGATGATGGAATAATGAGGGTATGGGTGGTTGTGCGGAGTAGAGCGCTTGACTGTCGACCGGAAAAACCTGGGTTCGAACCTCAGAGAGAACCTTGGGATTTTTTCAGGTCCTGGTGTAAGTCCCTAAGTCCACCCAGCTATAATAGGTACCTGACTTCAAGTTGGGGGAGTAAAGGCATTGTGCTAACCACAGAATCCCTTTATATGGCGAGGTTACTGACAGATGAATTCTACACTTCATCTGCCCCGATGAGCCCTCAGGGGCTTAAGGGAACTTTACTTTTAGGGGGGAAGGGTGGTCATGCAGTGTGGATTGCTCGACTGTCGACCAGAGGGGTCCCGGGTTTGAACCTCAGTGGGAACCTTAGAATTTTTCAGGTCCTGGTGAAAGTCCACAAGTCCACCCAGCTTTAAATGGGCACCTGACTTTAAGTTGAGGGAGTTAAGGCGGCTTGGCGTTATGCAAACTACACAATATGTAGAGGTTAATGAAACAGATGAATTCTACACTTCATCTGCCCTTATGGGCTTAAGGGAACTTTACTTTTTTATTTATAATAATAAAAATTCCATGGGGCTCACCGAGGATTGAACCCAGGACTCTCATGTTGACAGTCGAGTATCCACACCATCCGTCCCACAACACTTGGCTAAAAGGGGGTAAAATACTTTCCTGACCAATTACGATGTCTAATCTATGGACAGCTGAGTAAGGGTCCAGGAGTTAAGTTTTATCTGTTTTCTTTATTTTGGGTTTTCGAAAGTCACTAGGTTTTTTAATTTTAGTTATGATTTCTACGGCCGTGTTTGATCTGAAAACAGTAATTTTTCAAATTCGAATCTGATAGAATTAAAAAAAAAATACGTCGGATTCAAATTTGCTCAAAAAACGTCAAATTTCAAATGTCATCGGATTCGAATTCGAACTTCATCACATCCCTATTTAGAACATTAATGAACGAAAAAAAAAAACAGCTTTTCAATAATAAACAAACAGACCTAACCTTAACAACCATGTCAGAAGAGACAGTGCCATCCACATCAACGTCATCAAATGTGAAACCAGTTACAGAATTATAATTGCTGGCATTCTTTACATCAGCAAGTGTTGCCTTTTGTGTTGTCATAGAGTAACTGTCTTTCAGTTTACGAAAAACTCCTATTGGGTCTTCCATTTTGGGAAACACTTTCAAAATTCCATCCCATGATGTTGTAAGATTGTTTATTATGCTCTCAATCTTGATGAAAGATATTTTAGCATGACAATGTTATGTATTATGTTCAAAAATGAAATGTACATTTCTAAAAATAAGTATTAATATCTCCTTTTAAAGATTCAAGGAAAAAAAATGTACCTGGTGGAACTCACTGTAAATTTTTAGCCTCATTCTTTTGGTCTCGAAATCAATCAAATTCTCAATTTCAATATCGCTGAGATTATCTTTTTTTGCTTTATCAATAATATTTGAAAAAAATTTATCTGTGTCAATGGCCTGATACTCTATGATGTTGTGGATGGCGTCTGTTATTTCTTGATTTCAGACATGAAAGAATAGAGATATTAAAATAATACTTTTCTCTGTTAGTTGTAGTATTTTATTTTTTTGTAATAATTAAATTATTTTTAGATTCATTTTTAAATACCGTTAATACAAGGATTCAAATCTGGAAGTTTCGAGTCTGTCATATTTTCAAATGTTGAAGCCAATCGTGAAATAGCACCTGAGGCTGTATCCTATAATAAGGATTTTTTTTTAGGAAATTAACATTTACACTGTTTCAATATTGAACATTTAGACTGTTGTAATATTTAACATTTACACCATTGTAATATTTTACATTTACACTTGTAATATTTAAAAAAAAAAACTTTCACTTTATATAAAGTAAAATTTGTTTCATATTCCTATACAGTGAAAAGTCAAGGTTAGGGACTCTTAGTTGCTAAAATTTGTTACAATCAAATTGGGAGGGGAGGGGAGCAGTGGCATTGTTTTTTTTTTTCTGTCTTCTAGTAGATTTCATACATTGTAGGTATAAATGCAAAGATACTTAAGGAATTTCTCTAAAAAAAAGGTAAATAAATAAATAAATTAAAAAAAAATATTTTTAATATTAAAATTACTTTAAATGCATTTCACAAAATATTCCCATTTTTTTTATTTTTTAATAAAATCAGCTTAAACTGACTGAACAAGGGAGCTAGCGATATTTAGGTTTTTTGAGTGTGTACAGGCTTCAATTACCCTGCATTGCATTAGAATTTTGTATGTGTATAAGTATACCTTTAAAGTTTTTAATACCTGTAAAGTAATAATTAAAATATTTATTTGAAACATGTTGCATTTTTAATTACATGTACACTAACGATATATATTGAAACATTTTTAAATCAGTGTAAATAAGTAAATTTAAAAAGTCATTCTCATCAGTTTGTAATCCCAATTTGTATTTTTCTTTTTAAGTATTTCTGATTAGATACATATGTACCATCTTTTGCAAATAACGAAATTAATTATTCAGTTTCACTAACCCAAACAAAAAGATTTACCATTGATTAAACTATTCTGTTGAGTACCATCTTTGCAAAGCATGATAGTCACATTCCATCAAATCTCTGCCTCAAACAATAGGTCAACATTTTACTGAAGCTATACATTTACAATACAAATGACTGTCAAGAACACCCTTGTACAGCACATTACTTTGTTAGTGATGCACTACCCACTCACACAAAACACAATGCTTAGTTTCATAAAAATAATTTTCATACCTAATTTACCTATTGCATACCGCTTTTTTCTTCCCCTTTCCCGCAAACACCATTTTTAAAATTATTTTTCCCAATACCTTAACACTGTGTGTCAACACTTTGGCATTTTGTAAAAAAAAACTACATCTTTACCCTCTTGATATAGGGTACGAAGATGCTGCCAATCCTCTTGCTCACGGTAATATCCCACAACACTGTCAGTAATCATAAACAAATTTTTTTTCTTCCTGCTGAGCTTAAATTGACCTGACTGCCTGGTTTAGTGCTATTTTTCCTTGGCTGGTGCGTTCTTAACAACCATACTCATTTGGTTGATTATAAATTACAGATTCCTACCCAGCAAATAATGTGATTTCTTGTGTGAACTCTCTCTTTACCTTACCACATGCATTATCTATTAAAAGTTAGCACAGTATTTCGCATGCTGCACCCAAGGACACTTATTTAAAAAATTGATGTTGGAAAAAAAATTATAGCCAAAAAGTCATATTTTTTTACAATAATGAAAGTAAGAAATTCAGCAAGAGACATTTTTATCAGAAGTTATAAAAGTAAAGAATCCAAAAAATGTTATTTCGGTATTGAATAATTCATTACACTGGAGTTTGTAATAGCAACATTTTACTGTATTGACAAATACAGCCTTTCATAATCAGATGCTTACATTAAAAACTTTAAAAAAAATATACATGTATCAACCTAATATCCATTATGCTATATGTATGCAATTATAAATTATTACATGTACCAAATGATTTAGATTTTAAAAAATAATAATTAATTAGCTTTAAAATATGTGGCAAAGTAAATTTTTTTCCTTTTCATGTTTAAAAATCAATTTTCTTGTTTTTAACTTAAAAGAATTCAGGGCTATTAATTTACAATAAATTTTAAGTTTAAAAGATGACTCATAAAATCCTGGATCTAAATAGTGCATTTACCACTGAATTTCGAGTCATTATTTCTTTATCCTTTGTAAGAACTGACATGGAATTAGAATAAATTTGAACTTCTTCTGTTGATCTAGGTTTCACTCTCTGAATGATAACACCAACTGCTTCTACAAATCCATTAGCGGTCTGAAAGAAACAAAAAAAAATATTGCCAGCAACATGATACAAACATTCCAGTAGGACATTGGTCCCTAATGACTACTTACGTTTACGTTTGTATGTTCTTTCTTTCTTTCTTTGGAGTTAATGTGCTATAAAATAATATCACTATTGCAGGGTTATTTTAGTATTGTCTCAAGTTGAAATTCCATAAGGAATTCCAGAGTTTTTCTATATGTGAGAACCAAGTTCTGCAACTAATTTGGGAACTAAATTATGTAATTTAAATTTTTTTTTTAAATGTCAGTCCCATGCAGTTAAAGAATTTACATTCTTTAGAAATACACTTTTAACTGTAACAGAATAAAAAAAAAAACTATCCAAAATTTGTTTTCCTGAAGTAGTTTAAATTACTTTAAATTAAAAAAAAGTAGTTAGTTACAAAATGTATTTATTAAACTTCAACACTAGTCATTAAAAAACCCAACTAAATACCAATAAAGTCAGAGCTGTTCTTGTGGAAATGCAAATGAGGCTACTGCTTAGGGCCCTCTTAAAAAGGGGTTTCCTGTCAGTACTTTTACTTTGGCAGAGTCAATCTGAGGACTTGTCGGGAGTCTCAAGCTTTAATGACTTAACAGTTTGGTGTTGTCAGAAGGGAGCCCGATTTTGAAAGATGAGTAAGGGCCCAATATTTACTATCAGCGGCCTTGACAGATTAGTCAAAGGCTCCCAATACCTTTGCCTAGGGGTCCTTAAAATTTTATGAATTTCTCTGAATATAGTTTGAAAGCAGCAGCAGGTGTTTTAAAAGATGAATGACAACCTTATTACATCCACAATGTCAACTTCCCTAGTGAAGGGGTCATATGGTAATAACATCAGACTTATTTTCTTGATTTTCACACTGCTCCTCTGATTACATATTGTTACACTTTACCCCCATCCAAAAAAAAGTGTGTAACATCTGCCTCCCTCCATCCCTCCCATGGACGCAGCAGTTTAATGCCATAAGTCAGGGTGGGCACTTACATGATGCAACCCACATTACTATCTTTCATACACCGCAGTGGTATTAAGTAGGTAGGTAATCAGCTGCACATTAGAAAATTTGTCAAGATTTTGTAAACATATTCTATGTTTCTGACAGTCGCATTTGACCACAAGTGCCATAAGTAATTGGTCAGTTTCAGAAACAATAATTGTTGTAACATCACAGAAATAAACAACTGCTTTTATCAGCTGGCAAAGTAATCCCTGTGACACCAAAAAATAATTCCTTTCAGTTACCATGAATCGTACAATGATTTATACACATATATATACAGTGGCAAGACAATATGGCAGTTATACGTAGAGAAGAAATTTTTTTTTGGGAATGTTCAATGGATGCAGTTGACATGCGAAATAGTTGCTGTTCAATTAAAATTTAAAAGGTCATCATCCTTCCCCCAATTATCCATCCTTCCCTGTTTAATGAGGTTCCCTGATATTTTCCTTACCTTGTCTACCAATGAAAAAAAAATTGCAAAAATCGGCATGTGACTTTTTGCTGTTCATGTCAGAAAAACAATAATTGTTAGGATATTTTTATGTGCTAAGGATGCCCGCTAGAAGGATAAATTTTCAAATTCCATAGGTTTTTCTATTTGTGTTAGACACATTTTTTTTCAATAGGGTTCCAATAGGCTGGATTTTATTTTTATATTCCATAGGTTTCCCAGATATACATAGTGGATACGAACCATGCAGTTTGCAAACAATGATTTTATCAGATAAAGACTGACTAAAAAATACCTTACCACAGAAACCTCTGATGTATCCACTTGATTTAGATCTAAACTACTCATTGTAGTGGTGGTCGTCGTTGTTGCTCCCCCTGATCCACCCTTAGCTGCCTCGTTCTTTTTCACACAAAATAAAATATATTTATGAGTTTAAAATAACAGTAACTGTAAAATGATAAAAATCATTTTTATTTCTAGAGTTTAAAATTGGGGTATCCAACTCAAAACATAATGGGCTGCAGCCTGCAAAGTGGGTCTTAAATTTACATGGTGGGTCTTAAATTTATACAGTGAGTCTTGAATTTACATGGTGAGTTTAAAATTTACATGGTGGGTCTTGAATTTATACCATGGGTCTTAAATTTATTGAATTTACATGTATGATCTTGAATTTACATGGTGGGTCTTAAATTTATACAGTGGGTTTTAAATTTACATGGTGGGTCTTAAATTTATAGTGGGTCTTAAATTTATATGGTGGGTCTTAAATTTATACAGTGGGTCTTGAATTTACATGGTGAGTTTTAAATTTACATGGTGGGTCTTGAATTTATACCATGGGTCTTAAATTTATTCCATGGGTCTTAAATTTATTGAATTTACATGTATGATCTTGAATTTACATGGTGGGTCTTAAATTTATACAGAGGGTTTTAAATTTACATGGTGGGTCTTAAATTTATAGTGGGTCTTAAATTGATATGGTGGGTCTTAAATTTATACAGTGGGTCTTAAATTTATATGATGTAAGCTAATATAAATCAAATGTTAGCCTCATAAGTTCTGTGCTTTACTCTGAAGCGAGCGTTGGGCCTGATTAAACTGTACAGCTTGCCGGATTCTGTCAATGGGCCATAATTTGCCCATAGCTGCTGTAGATGCTGAGTGTGGGGGGAATTATATTAAGTTTTGTGAAATAAAGTCAAGGCAAAGGCTGAAAATATTTTATAACTAATGGGACGCAATCAATTTTTTTCTAAAAATCAAAATATTCAGGGCACTCCGTACTATCAAGAGGAATTAGATGGTTCCTTTCACTCTTTATTGGATTCATTGTTTATCATCAAAAGAATGTTGTTGTTTTTTTTAAATGTCGCACTGAAGTCAAAAAAAAAAAGATTGTTTATATTTTAATATTTTAAATGAAACGAATTATTTAGAATATGTACATTTCAATATGTGATGGGGCTAGCAGAGAGCTTGACTGCTAGTCAGAAGTTCCCAAGTTCAAGCCATGGTGAGAGTCTGGTCTTATTATATTTGGGTCAGAGTAAGTCCCAAAGTCCACCCAACTTAAATAAATGGACACTCAAAATTTTTTTGGGTAAAATAAAGGCTGCTGGGCACTGAACTAGCCACACAGTTTCACAGAATAACCGTAGCTAAGAAACAGATGAGTTGTAATTCATCTGACCCTGACGGTCTGTATTGGCTTTATAAGGGAAACTCCACTTAATTTTTTCTACATGTTCATAGTTGTGCATGAAATTTGTAAGGAAAGAAAATTAATATTATCTGTACGGTTTACAAATACATGTAACTTACCAATGAGGACAAAGATGATGATAGAGTTGCTGCCCTTTTTGCAATTTTTATATAATCTCTAACACTCCGGCTTGAATTCATTTTCTTGTGCATGTCAAAGAAAATGTCTTTAGATTCACCTATGCTTGATGTTTGCTGATAATTTGGGTAAATCTGTTTTAGACAGAAAGTAAAAAAATAGAAATCAAAATTTGAATTTTCAATGCTGAAGAAAATCTAATGACATAATGTTTCTCAGCTAGGAGATTTAAATATGATCAGGAATCTATTTAAACAGATACTAATACATGTACAAAATATCTTGTACACCATTTTGAATCTTAAAAGATTTACCCTTAAATAAAAAACAAATTTTTTTACTAGAGATAATTTTATAATAATACAAAATGAATATAAACAGAAAGATACACTGTATTTGGAGAAGTCTTAATTTACACCAGTTTACTTCAAGTTTTTCAATAAAGTGTTCAATTACATGTGCTGCATTACTAATCTTTTAATTATTTTGCATATGAATTAATCTATTAACATATTTACCAATCCTTATCATTGAATGTCATTCTTAGATACCCTCACCCCACAGGGCATTATGTAATTAGAGAACGATCCTTGACAGTAACATTCTCAAATCAAGGACCATGTTTTTTTTTATCAAATTATTTATTATTTCCCTAATTTTACAATAAGATAAATTAATTTTACTTTTATGCTTTAGTTTATTAATTAAATATTATAAAATATAAATAAGATTAATTGATAGGATTCTGCTAGTTAAGAGAAAAGCTGAAGTGAGCTGACCGTTACTTGCAATGAGCAATTAACTCTGGCTCTAAAGATGTCTATAATCTGGACAATAACTTCACAACTTATAGTAGAAGTTGAACATTCTGATAACATGGTTGAAGCCTGAATTTCACCTCAAAAACAAATTGAAAATATTTTCATTATTATTTTAGAGATTAATAAAATAATTAATATGCTCAATTTTTAAATTATTAATACTATTAATATGAACATTTTGTCTTCCAAAGATTTTTCAAATGTACAATGTACTGGTAAAACCAAAACATTTAAGATTTTTTACAGTGTATAAAATATATATCTGTATTTATTTCTACTCAATGGCTATAGGCCAATGTTTTTTATTCTGAATGAAAGATTTTACCATGAAATCTGTGGCATTAAATCAGGACTTGCTCAACAGATTTACAATAATTTAATAATTTTAGGAATATAGGCTCAAATATTTTGTTTCCATGAATGAATGTTATTGTTACACATGAATTTTTCTTAAATTATCCTCTTAATATTTCTTTTTGGAGAGAGAGTCCTAGTATAGTTATAAAGACAATTTATTTAAATTATTTATTCACTGTAACATACATAATCAAGTATGTATCTATTAGAAACTTTTTGTAATCTCAACTTACTACCAAAATATACCAAGTGATATCCACCAGATGACATTTTCTGAAAAACTGCATATTGTAAACCAAAATTTGTATCTGATGAGCTATTTTTTTTCCTTATCCCTTCATCTTTCCAACCATCAAATCTGAAAGAGAACACGGTCAGTGTGGCTGTACCTAATGTCCAGAAATAAAATAAAGAATTTTCAAATTAAATATTCTATTTAGAGTATTTTAAAATCATATATTCTTTATACATGTATTTATAAACATTTTTAAATCAAAACCATGTGACTGTACTTTCTTTCCTTATAGAAAGCCGCTGTCAGTTAGTACTCAGTACATTTTTAATTATCAGTAAGTAATTTTTTTTTTTAAAGTATGAAAACAAAATTTCTTAATTCAGCTAATACAATCTCTAATAAGATGCAGCTTAAAAATTACTATAAACATTTTATACTCAAAGATAAAAATTATCCACTATGTCAGATATATAAATATTTTATTTTACCTGATGATTATTATTTATCAAACCATTCATTTTTAAAATTACAAAACAAAATGTCTGAGGTGTATTTCCTTTTTTAAATAACTACTGACTAGCAAGAGTATGTGAGCATCACCTATCCATATTGTCACCCCAATCCTAAACTTGATTGAAAAGCTATGCTTTGCAAGAATTTTCAAAGGGTCTAATACATGTACTTCTAAAAGCTAACAATTTTTATGATTATAACTTACCAGAAGTAGGATTAACACTGCAAGTTCCTTGATTAGGTTTTATATTGGTAAAGACAACTCTCATAGCAACGGTTTCAACACATGAACTGATATTTACAACTACCCTTATGGTGTACGTTGTTGCATCTTCCCACCAAAAGCCGTCTGTATCAAATCTTATGCTGTTTCTGCCTGTATAAAGGAATCATCTTAACTTAATTTGTGCTTGTAGAGAAAATCAGATAGACATTTAAGTTGATAAGTAGTAGATGTTGTTATATAAATTTTATCAAACAAAAAGTTGTATAGTATTACTTGATGTTATTATTTTGGAGTTCCAATAATTATCCGGAATCTCCTGAAGTTCAAATGTTTGAGGATCATGTTTAAATACAGACCATCTGACCTTGGCCTCATAAATATCTTTACTTCCAGAACCTTCAGAGGTAAAAGTTAAAACTGTTCTGTCATCTGTACTAAGTTTTCTGTCACAATTCCACAAACATCTGCCAAAAAAATGTGGAAAAATTGAATCTTAAAAGTATTTAAGAAATAATGATAAAAAAGCAGACAAGCGCATTAACAAAAAGACAAGCAAATGGATGGAAGTTTAACTATCAAATGACTGATAAATAGAAAAAAAAAAAACAAGAGAACAGACAGTCAAAATGCCAATTGAGAAACTATTTGAGTATTGAGAGTCTGCTCTCTTGTTTGGTCTGTTCATCAGTCTCCTTTTAGACTTGTCTATTGCACTTTTAATTTAATGTCAATGCTTATAAATTGTCAATCTATTTACAATATTTTTTTGTAATTCTTAATGGTTTTAGTAATTACACATTAAAACCTTTTTGTCACAGTTTAATTTAAAATTTCCTATTTAGACCAGTTATTTTTGAGATATTCAAAAAAATAAACAAAGTTAATAATCACTTACTTTATATAAACATCACAAAGTTTATCATCTAGTATTTCTATAAATTGTGTCGCAATTTCTGAGCGAGTGTCTTTGGTGACAATAACTTCAAAAAGAATTAAATCCTTTGATTTAAAAGCATTTGACGGTATGGTTATTTTACCATCAGATGAGTGTGGTGCAATAATGCCACTACAATTTTTTTTCTTTCTGTAGCTTGTATCATCATGATAATAAGGTAAAGCATATCTGGTAATAGAATCATTTTGTGACAGTACATAACATGACCAGATAAAGTTCAAATTACTAGATTGAGATCTAAGAGGAGGATCGTAAGATTCAGAATCTGCTTCCAGAACAAACTTACTTCCAGTCTTGACTTGTCTGAATGTACCTTTGGAAATTATAGCCACCAGGGGTGCTCGAGTGACCTTTAAGAACATGGTGTCCGATTCTTTTTCTCTTCTACCAAAGACAGAAATATTCAACTGGAGCTTGTAGAGACCTGGTAAGTCGATGAAAATAAAGTCCATTACGATAGCATTAGACTGTGTTAAGTTAAATGCAGTCCATGTGGCATTGGGGGTGACATTGCTCTTTCTCCATACTTTCCATGTCATGTTAAACTGGTCCGATTCATTGCAAGCATAAGTTCTCTCAGCTCTACCACTGATTTTAGGCAGTGTTGAAAGCCATGCTTCCAAAGGCGTCTCTTCTTCTCTGTATGTGGATTCAAACAAATCAATGGTGGATATACATGGAACATAGGTTTCAAAGTCATAATACATCTCCTCAGTAATTCCATATAAATCAACCCTGGCCATGGCTCTTTTGATGCCAATATCCTTGTAAGATACAGGAATATCCATGGAAACTGAGTTATTTTCAAAAGTTATTATTTGTGAAGGCCCACCTGGATTCATAGTGAGGGTAACATTCATGTCGAAATCAGATAAAAATCTAATAATTTTGAAATGTGTTGTCTCATTGAATCGGATAAAAGTGCGATTTTTAACTTGGTAAAAATCAATGAGTACTCCTATTCGAATGTGCAGAACAAACATGGTGGTTTGGTTAAAAGATTCAAATGTCACAGTTACTGGGTAATTTCCCATTTTTGTGTAAGTATAGGTCACAATTGTGGAATCGACTGAAAAAGTTAACATTTCTGTTGAGTTTTCAACACCAAAGTCCACAGCAATAAATAGATCATCATAGGTGCGATTTAAGTAGTTTTGAATTATTTTTACAGAACCATTTGCAGCACAACTAAGTGGGAAAGGCACTGGATTTATCAACAGCTCAGCAAAGGCATCAATAACAGGAGATAAAATTTGAAATGTAACAAAACTTTGCACTAAGAGAAAAAATATACAACATTTTAAGATGAAAGATTTGCAATGAGATGCAAAAAAAAATATCACTTTGAAAATTAAAATGAGAATTTAAAATGAATTGTCAAATAAAATATATTAATTACCTAAGGGGAACATTAAGAAAATAATACAATTTTTTAATGCTGAAATAATTCATTTCAACTGAAGTTAAAAAAATAGCTTCTGCCCTTGTAATTTTTGTTATACAGTGCTACCATGGAGGATGGTTTTCGGCCAGATTTGGGCAGTATGTATTGTATTCCAGCTTAAGTTTTTGACAACCGGCGAGGATACAGTATTTTGACTGCTTATGTTTTATGAATAACTATTTCTAGATTATTGGTAAGGTCAGAAAAAGTTTACTATTGGGTCCCCCTAACCAGTGCCAGATTGTCTCCAAGATGTCCTAAGCACCAAATGTCTTCCCCCTCACAACCTCCAACAAATACATCCATTTTTTAAGCTTAATAAAGGAAAAAAAAACCTTGTTCTAAACTTAACAATTTTGAATTTTGAGGTAATTGCCTTCAACAGATTAAGTTTGGATTTAAGGGTATAATTTTAAAAATGTACTTGACAAGGCAAATGGCTGGTACATTAACAATAATGGCTAAATATTTTAATGAAAATGGATCTATCCGTTTTATATATTGTATAAAACAAGAAGGATTTTTATTTCAAATGGTTTTACTATACTTAGATAAAGCAGCCAGTAAAAAATTTAAAAAATCTAATTTTTTAATAATTCAGTATCAAATCTATACCTCATACATGATTAAGAAAAGGAAAAGGGAAATTATTTTTATCCTATTTGCTTTACATACCATGTGAATGATTCCTTACATAAATATTTACATTTTATATCAAACTCCTATATAAAAAAGAGCATTGAGATCTGCTTGATTAGTAGATCTAATAATACCAAGGGATATTCCATTTAAACTAAATAAGTTTTTACCTTGTGAAACATTATTTCGACACATTACTGAAACTTTGAACATCCCTAATTGGCTGTAACTGTAATTGACTGAGTAGGTAAAGTGAGTCACAGGATCTGGTGTCAGGTCAATGTAAACAGCCGTGAAATCACCTTCATCACCCCAGTCAATAATACAAGAAGGCTGAAAGAAAGAGATAATTTTATTGCATTTAAGCCTACCTTTTTCTTTTCGCATTGTTTAGCAAACATCATGGTTTCAAGTGCATAAACATTTTTTTTTTAATTTTATGCTTTGATAAAGTAAACTTTTCCTCAAGTGCAATCTATACATTAGAATGTGTTAGGTTATTGATGAGTACAATTTAGGACATGTAAAATATACTGCTTACATTAGTTGGTGTGTAACTGCTGTAATTAGCAATGTAATTAACAACTTTCATAGCTATTCCGACTACATCGTAAGGGTAGTAGTAGATACCTAAAGTTGGTCGATGAGCATAGCCTTTTAAGGTTGAAACTGAAAAAAAGAGCATTCAAATATTGTTCTACCTGGTAGTTTATACCTACACCTTATATAAGATTTATTATCTCGGGATGGAAATGGATATAGAACTATTTCTCTCTTAGCCTGACTAAAGCAGTGAGTAACCTTAACCTCTATTTTAATTTGTAATAAGTTCAACAATTAGATATGTAATACTTTTCATTATTATACTTGTTAATTAAATAAAACTTGTTATCTGCTTATAAAATAAAATTTTTATAGCAGTGAAATTTAAGTTATTGTAAATAATCTTTACAAGATCTATTGACATATTCAGAAACTCGCATTAGAGGACATAATTATTTGCTTAACAATAAAGTGTAATGTTTGTTTTTATTAAACCTGCTAATTGAAGAGCACTTTGTTATCGGCCCTTGAATGTATGTATATGTACTTGAGTTATCTTCCGAGTTCCTAAAATAATCGTCGAAAGGAAGGGTTCACTTCGGGGTTGTCCTTTAATTACGGCAACCAATTTAAGCACCTGTTAATCCTCCGTCCACTTATCAACAAGTGTCAAATTTTTGGTGATCCCCACCCCACCCCAGTAAGATAACGGCGATTTTGTAAACCCCATCTCCAACCCATAAAAAACTATAATAAAAAAATACCCCCCCCCCCAATATAATGACAAAAGCCATTGTCCTTATTTATAGTATAGCACCTAAATATTGATGTGCTATAGAATATGGCGTCTTTAAAAAAAAATGGTGATATGCTTTCTGTCTAATTTATATTGCGTAGTTATAATGAAAAATGGAAGTCATCTTCCACTATCAAATATCATATAACAGTAAGCGGATTTTCAATGAATCTTGTTTGGCTCACAATGAGCCAGTTATTTTTATTAAATGATTTCTTTTATTTAATTTTTTTTTTCATAAAATGACTTTGGTACTGATTTTACTTTATATAAAAAAATCGAAGTGGCTACGGTAACATCAAGCGCCATTATATTAGGGTTAGCGGGAGTACTCATTTTTTTTTTTCGGGTACCGGCAATTAGTCACCCGGGGAAAAAAATACGAACTCCGTCTTGATGTTACCGTAGCCACTGCGTAAAAAAATACCCTTTGAGTTCTCATCGACCTCGTCCTCATGTTATATATATATATATATATATATATATATTCAAATGCGATAAAAATGGGCGCAAAAATGATAATTAAAATTTCTAGCATCTCGTTATTTTGACCTAATTATAACCGTGTTCATTATACAATTGTTGTTTTTTTTACCTTCAACAGTACACTACAGTATATAATGTAAACTAGTGAATGAATCTTTTCTCTTTTTATATCGACCGGGAAGGGAGCAAGAGCTTTTACTTGTCGAATAGCTACAGTATATAATAAAACATCTTGATTTATATTACAATTGGGGCTTTTGTTGACATACCTGGGAGTGAGGGTGTGTGTAAAATTGCGACTGTAAAATAAACTGTTAACACATACTAGAGTTCATATTCATAAAAAAGCATAGCTGATGTAAAAAAAAATCTTCACACACCTTTTTTCAGTCCCTTTTCCCAGGCCCGTAGCCAGGTCAAAGTAAGCAGGGGGGCACCAATACCCAGCAAGGGGGTACTTTCTCATTTTAGTTACTTTTTCTTTATTTTTTCCTCTTTATCTTCTTTTTAAGCGGGGAGGCACTCCACACCTAGGGGGGCACGGCCCCCTAGTGCCCCCCTTGGCTACGGGGCTGCCTTTTCCCCAACCACTCTTCAATGTTGATGTAATTAATGGACGAGATTTTATTACGTAACACCAATGGGGTAATAATGGTGGGTTGGCTGATAAAGAATGGCAAAAGAGAAAACAACTTACGTTATAAGTGAATGGCACCCAATTAAAAAAAAATTGTGCTAGTGGTGTTCTGCACCAGGGACTTTATGGCCTACAACGACGTGAAGTGCATTCGTTAAGGGGGGGGGGGGGGTCCTTTCGGGGTTGGGGGAAAATTACACTATTCTAAAACAAAGTTTAACAAATAGAAAAAGTAAAATCAGTACAAAAAGATGTGTTTTTTTTTTAACTGCGATTATAAGCGAAATGTGTATATATATATATATATATATATATATATATATATATATATATATATTAAACTAATTTGTTATAAAATGCTTTAACATTAACATTATATAATGCTTAACCTTAAACTTATACAACATAAACAGTAGCCAAAGGTCCCCTGGAAACCGTCCAAACTGGCCAGAATATAGACCATGGATACTGCTCGTCATGGGCCTTTTTTTTTTAGCCAGCACGTCACTAAACAGGAATACAGGATATTGAAAATACGCACCACCCCTGATGATTGGCGGGAAACTGTGGCCCATAGTGAACAACCCCTCCACTTCGCTTGTTCACGACACTCAGGGGCCCAGCGACTGCCCTCCAGTTGCCAATCTAATAAGAAAGGGCCCTATGTTTACAACATTCACTAATGGTTGATTGTAATTAAAAATTATCTTCCCCTTAAAATCTCTTCTACAATAGTAATGAAAGTAGCATGTGGTGGATCAGTTCTTCTTCAAGTGGGTGGTCAAATATTTTAAAAATTACATATGGAGAATATGTACAATTTATATCAGTTTTTTTTTTTTATTTCTTATACACTTTTTTTTCTTCTTTTTTTTTTTTTAACAATTGGATCGCAATTACCTGCAACACTATTGTGGATAGGATATAACGCTTTGAAACGAAATTCTTTATTTAAAATCTCGTTGCACGTTGACAAAGCTCGGGCTTGAATTATATAATCACCGTAGTAAACTGCAGAGAACGTGACGTTTGATGAATCTATGCCAGTGATGTTTACGGTGAAGTTAACGGGAATCCAGTTTTGTGATGCCAAGTTGTAATAGGAGATCTATGGAAATAAGACAATAGACAATAGCAGGTTATGTTCGTTTGGGGCACAGAAGAGAGAAAAAAATCAATCCGCCCCTTGATAAATATTTAGCGAAATTGTAATTTAACTCGCAGCCCACTTCGTTATATCCGCCTCTGGATCAAGAATGTTTTTGTGTTGCAATGTAGTTGAATGGTACGAATGGTCGCGCGCTGTAAAAATGTCAATCAGAAATTTGTATCAGGTCATGGCAAGGTTTCCCAATCCAGTCGGTTTAAAAATGGCTTGATCGTGGCTTGGGGGTGATCGTGCGGTGTTAACCACCCGACTGTCGACATGAGGCAGTGGTGGCGAACCTTTTTGGGGCCGCGTGCCCGAAATTCAACAAAATAAAAGGAAAAAATGTGTATAGCAAAGTGCCAACACTTCAATTGAAATTAAAGGAAGTGATATTATAGTTGCGTGCCGACTGATGAGACTGCGTGCCCACTGTGGCACGCGTGCCATATTGTTCAGGTCCTGATGAAAGTTCCCTCTATATTTCCATCGATGCCTCCATGGCAATAGCATTACATTATCCGCTAGGGTAGGAATGAAAGAAGGGGGGTAACAAAAACCGTCCACTTAGTGGTTTAAAGAATTCAACAGACATTTCTGAGACATATAAAGGTAAAGCAATACCTTCAATAGCCGTGGTTACAGAAAGAGATGAGTTACACAATTCATCCGCCCCATTCATTCGCCTCATTCATCTGCGCTGCAACGAACGTCCTATCCTTGTTAGGGTGTCCACCAGACTGATTCTTTTATCTTTACATCTACAATTTATCGCGGCCGCCATAAACCTCCGCTACAACCGCAAGTGTACACCCCAGACTAATGGGAAACCTTTACTTTTAATCTAGTCTAAGTAATGTAGTAAAAATAAAATCATATGGCATTTATAAAGTCCGTCTTACCTATCGCAATCTATAAAAATTATTCATAAGACAACCATAAAAGGCATTGTATAGGTCAGTGGTCGGCAAAGTGCGGCTTCGGAGCCGCATGTGGCTCTTTGGCTCCTTTAGTGCTGCTCTGGTATTTAGTTTTATTTAGTGTACTACTTATTTAGTGTAATAAAATTTAGTGAAATAAAAGATTACTAAACAAGCAGAGTTGGCTCCCAATTTTTTTTTTAATTATTGTAATGTTCATATTTGGCTCTTTGGCTAATAAGTTTGCCGACCACTGGTATAGGTCATAAGAAATTTTAGTATGCACTCAAGGACACGTTGATTGAAAAATGCAAAAATCTAATCACAGTAAATCCAGTGATAAATACAATTGTACAGGTAGATAATAGTCCAGGCAAAACAAGATTCTACGTACAATCTACTGACTCGGTTGAGCGAGTTAAACGTGTAATGGCGGCGTGCCAATGACAGACTTGCTGCTGCAACCGACCTTGTATTCTGCGGAGACCAAGTCCACACTGTTCGTAAACTCATCTGCTCTGTTCAGCGAGTAACTATGTTCTGCTGGTCTCTGCTCAGCGAGGTACTATGTTCTGCTGGTCTCTGCTCATCGAGGTACTGTGTTCTGCTGGTCTCTGCTCAGAGAGGTACAATGTTCTGCTGGTCTCTGCTCAGCGAGGTACTTCAATCTGCTGGTGTCTGCACAGCGAGGTACTTCATTCTACTGGTCTCCACTCTATTATGCCGGGCACTACTATCAAATCACAGCACGGTTCCTTTTAAAGACAGACATTGAGCCGTTTTCTTGCCAATACTTTACAGCGTACATGTTGTGTAGGTGCCGAATTCCACTATCGCATAACTTTTCTCTGGGGAGAAGGAGCTTCCAGAACCAAAACTCACTCGTCTCAGAGGGAGGAGGAATGTAGAGTCACAAAAAATACATACACTCATTGAAACCGAACATTATTAAGTGCACAATGTGATTAGAACATAGTAAAGAAACATAAATAAAAAGCGCGAATTTGAAAAGTTTATACTAGAGCTGCTGTTCGATTCATTTTCTTAATTGAAATTAACCCATAATTGAAAACGTAATCGTATAACCATAAACTGGTCGTTTATTTATTATTTTAAAAACATTTCCTTGAACTTTACCCCCTTCCCACCACCTTCTCACATTTTGGCACACTTAATATTTCATCCCCTATCCCCACACAAAGATCATGTTACATATATGCTTATCCCACCACTCTAACCCCTGCTGTAGATTGACACGAAGTTCTCTCTCACCCACCTCTCCCACAATTCATTTCAAACCCATGAAATGTATCAACCAATAAATGACAAGCATCAGCTGAGGTTACTTCATTGTATCATTCAGGGTCAGTACATAGAATAAAGAGATAATTATCCTATTGTTTCAAGGTCATCTACTTGCTTGTGTCAGTCCCTGCGTTTGTACATTATTTCTGGGGTGTTCTGATCTGTTCTGAACGATTTCTGTTAATAGAATAGGCTTATCCACTGACATTTTCATTTTCTTATGATTTTTGAAATAACAGTATTTGGGTCAAAATTAACGCCTTTAGGTGTTGCGTTAAAAAATCTAATCACATAATTTTTAACCCGTTTTCGTCGCGGGTTAATGCCTTAATGCTGATTGATAGGCAGCCCTATTTTATACCATTTTCTCTTAGAAATACATTGAATATCAGCAGCCCTATTTTATACCATTTTCTCTTAGAAATACATTGAATATCAGCAGCCCTATTTTATAACATTTTCTCCTAGAAATACTCACATCAAATTCAAACCTCGCGTCAACACCGTCAGTCACCTGGGCCTTAAAACTTGGTGTCATGTTGATAGCCATTTCTTCAGGGCCGGTTATTGTTAAGCCTTGTAGGAGGGGGCGTGGCAGGAGGCTGATGTTTTTGACCAGATACTCAGTCACTTGTATGTATGCTATGGTGGTTTGGGTTGTGGCGGTGGTGAATGAGGCGATGTCCGTTTCGGTGATGGTGTTGCCGATGGTGGTCGTCAGGCTAGTGCCCAATGTAGTGGCAGTGCTTGCCACGGTGGTGGTGGTGTGGTCGTCCACGTTGGTTGTGTGTGTGGTGGTGTTCTCGGGGGTGCTGCTGCTGTCCACCATGGTGTCGTTTGAGTCGAAGATGCTGGTTGCAGTGGTATGCGACGTAGTTGTTACTTGTGTCTGGGTTGTCTGGGCAGTTGTGGTAGTTGGGCGTGTTGTCAGGGGTGTTGTAGTTCTCAGCTGTAATGTGGTCCTGCTTACAGTGACTTCTATATACTCTGTGACTGTTGAAAATAAAAAAAAAATAAAAATTAGGCGTTAAGCGTACATTTACAAGCTAGCAGGCATAACAATTGAATACACTCCTTACAGGCTAGCAGACGTAACAATTGAATACACTCCTTACAGGCTAGCAGACATAACAATTGAATACACTCCTTACAGGCTAGCAGACATAACAATTGAATACACTCCTTACAGGCTAGCAGACATAACAATTGAATACACTCCTTACAGGCTAGCAGACATAACAATTTAATACACTCCTTACAGGCTAGCAGACATAACAATTTAATACACTCCTTACAGGCTAGCAGACATAACAATTGAATACACTCCTTACAGGCTAGCAGACATAACAATTGAATACACTCCTTACAGGCTAGAAGACATAACAATTGAATACACTCCTTACAGGCTAGCAGACATAACAATTGAATACATTCCTTACAGGCTAGCTAGCAGACATAACAATTTAATACACTCCTTACAGGCTAGCTAGCGGACATGACAATTTAATACACTCCTTACTGGCTAGCTAGCAGACATAATTTAATACACTCCTTACAGGCTAGCTAGCAGACATAACAATTTAATACACTCAAATTGAAGATTTAAAAGTATTTAAAGTAAAAGTCTTTTACCGAATGGGACTTTGTCGCGTATCAGTATAGACAAATAGATATCAATATCTAAAACAATAAATGATCAAATCAATGAGATATTAATGCAGGGACATATAACACATGGATTAGCACGGACTTTTGTTCCAGGTCCCCAGTGATCATAAGATACCGTTGCTTATTGACAATGTTTACTCATGGGGGGAGGGGCCCATGTTGTTATTAGGAAGACAAACTACTAGCAGCAGTGGCATAGCGAGCTTAACTCGCTCCCAGAGCACAATACCTTTTTAGCGCCCCCCCCCCATTTGAAAACCATATAATATTATATGTAAGATATACCATTTGGTGCCTCTTTGTGAGTAGCGCCCGGGGCATGATGCCCCCCTTGCCTCCCCCCCCCCTTCACCAAGCAACTGACTTGCACTACGTCTGGCGTTGCTAGGGGTAGCGAGGTGCCCAGAGAATCTTGAGATGTTTGTTTAGTGCTTAAAGCCGCGCACAATCGGAAGAATTGGGGGAATGAAAGTGTAAAGAAACTGATGCTAAATTACGCCACCTAATTTGTTTGAACAATCTTCGTGTCAATAGTCATAGGCTACACTTCACCCATCAACAGGAAAGTTTAATCAGGATAATTTTTTTTATAACCGTAATAATTTAAAGACATAGGCCTATTCAAGACAGTATATTGTATTCACCCATGCTTTTATCTTTAGTAAATGATCATTTATAAAGGCATATTTTTAACGTTTTTTTTAATGCATATAATTTTTTATTATTTTATACTTTTAAATGTTTAAAGAATTTAACTAGTCATGTAGTATCATATATATATATATATATATATATATATATATATATTTATATATATATATATGTGTGTGTGTGTGTGTGTGTGTGAAGTATGTTACACACTTATGCATAACTTGGCTAGTCGATATGAAACTAAAAAATGTGTGACTATTTTGTACATTTCCCAATTTATTACGACATCTTGAACTACGTCCGTATTTTTTTTTTACCATACTGACAATATTAAAATGTATCATAGTCTTTCTAAAAAAAAAATCATTGTTCTCTCGTTTTGTCATTGTTTACTTATTGTTAAAAATTAAAGCCGGTCATGAAGTGCGTCTGTGATTGTGTCTGAACTCTAATTTACTTATTGGCCAGTATTGTTGCCTTAAATCCACAGTCCAATTCCAATACATAACATTTAGTACTTATTGGTGAAGTCTACCATCAACCTTAATACCTACCTTGATATCTACCTTAATACCTACCTTAATACCTACCTTGATATCTACCTTAATACCTACCTTAATACCTACCTTGATATCTACTTGATATCTACCTTAATACCTACCTTAATACCTACCTTGATATCTACTTGATACCTACCTTAATATCTACCTTAATACCTACCTTGACATCTACCTTAATACCTACCTTAATACCTACCTTGATATCTACCTTAATACCTACCTTAATACCTACCTTGATATCTACCTTAATACCTACCTTGATATTTACCTTAATATCTACCTTGATATCTACTTGATATCTACCTTAATATCTACCTTAATACCTACCTTGATATCTACCTTAATATCTACCTTGATATCTACTTGATATCTACCTTAATATCTACCTTAATACCTACCTTGATATCTACCTTAATATCTACCTTCATACCTACCTTAATATCTACCTTGATATCTAATTAAATGCTTAGTTCCTACCTCAGCTGAACTATGAGAACGCAAACATGTTTTCTTTTGGATGACTTATATAATACTCAACACTTTTGTTTGAAATTCACAAGGCTACCAATTTATATCTAATAATTTTCAACTGGATGATGAAACAGCATATAGTGTACACATTTGTAATATGTTCATTTATTCTAAAATTAACTAAATATTTTTTGGCTAAACTTTTAATTAGTAACTAAAAAAAATATTTGAGCTGCACATGTCAGCGGAGCCGTTATTGTAGATAGGCTATGGCCCTACTCCACCTTAGGTCCCTACTCCACCTTAGGGCCCTACTGTACTTTAGGGCCCTACTCTACTTTAGGGCTCTACTCTACCTTAGGGCCCTACTCTACTTTAGGGCTCTACTCTACCTTAGGGCTTTACTCTACTTTAGGGCCCTACTCCACCTTAGGGCCCTACTCCACCTTAGGTCCCTACTCCACCTTAGGGCCCTACTCTACCTTAGGTCCCTACTCCACCTTAGGGCCCTACTCCACCTTAGGGCCCTACTCTACCTTAGAGCCCTACTCCACTTTAGGGCCCTACTCCACCTTAGGGCCCTACTCTACCTTAGGGCTTTACTTTAGGGCCCTACTCTACCTTAGGGCCCTACTCTACTTTAGGGCTCTACTCTACCTTAGGGCTCTACTCTACCTTAGGGCCCTACTCTACCTTAGGGCCCTACTCTACCTTAGGGCTCTACTCTACCTTAGGGCCCTACTCTACCTTAGGAACTCATCTCAGTATTTCCTATAATACAAAGCGTCAATGAGTCACAGAACTCTACAATCAAACCTACCATCTACAGTTGTTATATTCCTCAGAGTGATGTTCATCTCTTGGCGTGCTTTCATCTCATAACTTTCATCCTCCATTCCGTTGGACAGAGTCACATTCACAGACACTGGGTTATTGTTCTTGATGTAAACTGTATCCACACACGTCTCGGTCTCTGCACGTCTCATCCATATGGTCGTGTTGTCATGGCCGATGACGGTGACGTCCTGTAAGGTCAAGGCCTTCTCGGGGGCCAGTGTGAGGATGAGGCCACATATCAACAAGACAACTGGTTTTAGAATAAAACAATGAAAACTGGCCTTGAAATAGTTATTGTTCGTGCGATCATTGGCGGCCCGAGGGAGTGGCTAATGGGGGGGGGGCAACCAGCACAGGTTATTCACCTGAGATGGGCTACACGATGATAGATAATTCACTTACCAAATTGTAACGCAGTGTTTCTTAAACTTTCAACAACCGTGTACCCCTTTTTTATTTCCTCAATACTGTGTACCCCTGGTATTAAAAAAAAACAAAAATTGCGGTCGTGGTTTTCCCTCATTTGATTGTTTTCGATTTAGCCGTGCATGTTTTTCCCCCGATGTCCTCAGCCCGGTGCAACGGGTATTCCCACCAAACACTTCGCGTACCTAACCCCTGAGGTACGAGTGCCACACTTAGGGAAACACTGTTGTGACGTAATCAAACGATTCTTCAGGTACACAATAGAAAGGGAAATATAAAAAAAAATGTACCGTTTGATTCAGAGGCGTACAACATTATAAACAGACAGACCCGCGAGTATTTGCGTTCCGGCATTTAACCCGCAGGGGATCGCAATGAACATTCCCTCTAGTTCCCGTGAATGACACTCGCTAATGGCGCTGGCCCTAAAGTACGCCTAATGCGTCTCAACCAGATATAGTTGTTGAGGGAACAAAGTATGGCAGAGTGGTAAAGCGTTGGAAGACCCCGGTGAGTGCTGGGCCATTTCTTGGGCCCGATTGATGTTTTTATGTAGGCCTACATCATACTTAAAAAAATCAGCCCTGAGAATGGTTAGGATTAAGGAAAGTAATGGCAGCTTGGCGTTGAACTAGTCGTATACAATGACTACAGAAACAGGTATTTCTACGTCATCTATCCCATAAGGTCAATTTAAGGCTCTATTTGGGGAACTTTGCTTTACTTCTATTTTGTATTTGATGAGAACAATACACACCAAATATACTCTCAAACACTGAAGTGTTCTATTTTTAGTTATATGATTTGCATGCTCTGGATAAATTGGAAAGAAATTAGGTCGCAGAAATTAGTAA
>JAGDYQ010000082.1:106814-135121 GCA_021962125.1 Bulinus truncatus | reverse complement strand
ATACTCACATCAAATTCAAACCTCGCGTCAACACCGTAAGTCACCTGGGCCTTAAAACTTGGTGTCATGTTGATAGCCATTTCTTCAGGGCCGGTTATTGTTAAGCCTTGTAGGAGGGGGCGTGGCAGGAGGCTGATGTTCTTGACCAGATACTCAGTCACTTGTATGTATGCTATGGTGGTTTGGGTTGTGGCGGTCGTGTATGTGGCGATGTCCGTTTCGGTGATGGTGTTGCCGATGGTGGTCGTCAGGCTAGTGCCCATTGTAGTGGCAGTACTTCCCACGGTGGTGGTGGTGGTGTGGTCGTCCACGTTGGTTGTGTGTGTGGTGGTGTTCTCGGAGGTGCTGCTGCTGCCCCCCATGGTGTCGTTCGAGTCGAAGAAGCTGGTTGCAGTGGTATGCGACGTAGTTGTTACTTGTGTCTGGGTTGTCTGGGCAGTTGTGGTAGTTGGGGTTGTTGTCAGGGGTGTTGTAGTTCTCAGCTGTAATGTGGTCCTGCTTACAGTGACTTCTATATACTCTGTGACTGTTTAAAAAAAGGAAAAAAAAAACAAATTAGGCTTTAAGCGTACATTTACAAGCATAGCAATTTAGTACACTCCTTACAGGCTATCTAGCAGACATAACAATTTAATACACTCCTTACAGGCTAGCAGAGATAACAATTTAATACACTCCTTACAGGCTAGCTAGCAGACAACAACTTAATACACTCCTTACAGGCTAGCTAGCAGACATAACAATTTAATACACTCCTTACAGGCTAGCTAGCAGACATAACAATTTAATACACTCCTTACAGGCTAGCTAGCAGACATAACAATTTAATACAATCCTTACAGGCTAGCTAGCAGACATAACAATTTAATACACTCCTTACAGGCTAGCTAGCAGACATAACAATCTAATACACTCCTTACAGGCTAGCTAGCAGACATAACAATTTAATACACTCCTTACAGGCTAGCTAGCAGACATAACAATTTAATACACTCCTTACAGGCTAGCTAGCAGACATAACAATTTAATACAATTCTTACAGGCTAGCTAGCAGACATAACAATTTAATACACTCCTTACAGGCTAGCTAGCAGACATAACAATTTAATACACTCCTTACAGGCTAGCTAGCAGACATAACAATTGAAGATTTAAAAGTTTATAAAGTAAAAGTCTTTTACCGAATGGGACTTTGTCGCGTATCAGTATAGACAAATAGATATCAATATCTAAAACGATAAATGATCAAATCAATCAGATATTAATGCAGGGACATATAACACATGGATTAGCACGGACTTTTGTTCCAGGTCCCCAGTGATCATAAGATACTGTTGCTTATTGACAATGTTTACACATGGGGGGAGGGGCCCATGTTGTTATTAGGAAGACAAACTACTAGCAGCAGTGGCCTAGCGAGCTTAACTCGCGCCCGGGGCACAATACCTTTTTAGCGCCCCCCCCCCCCATTTGAAAACCATATAATATTATATGTAAGATATACCATTTGGCGCCTCTTTGTGAGTAGCGCTCGGGGCATGATGCCCCCTTGCCCCCCCCCCCCATTCACCAGGCAACTGACTTGCACTACGTCTGACGTTGCTAGGGGTAGCGAGGTGCCCAGGGAATCTTGAGATATTTGATTAGTGCTTAAAGCCGCGCACAATCGGAAGAATGGGGGAAAGGAAGTGTAAAGAAACTGATGCTAATTTACGCCACCTAATTTGTTTGAACAATCTTCGTGTCAATAGTCATAGGCTACACTTCACCCATCAACAGGAAAGTTTAATCAGGATAAATTTTTTATAACCGTAATTATTTAAAGACATAGGCCTATTCAAGACAGTATATTGTATTCACCCATGCTTTTATCTTTAGTAAATGATCATTTATAAAGGCATATTTTTAACGTTTTTTTAATGCATATAATTTTTTATTATTTTATACTTTTAAATGTTTAAAGAATTTAACTAGTCATGTAGTATCATATATATATATATATATATATATATATATATATATATATGTGTGTGTGTGTGTGTGTGTGTGTGTGTGTGAAGTATGTTACACACTTATGCATAACTTGGCTGGTCGATATGAAACTAAAAAATGTGTGACTATTTTGTACATTTCCCAATTTATTACGACATCTTGAACTACATCCGTATTTTTTTTACCATACTCACAATATTAAAATGTAGTTATCATAGTCTTTCTAAAAAATAAAAATCATTGTTCTCTCGTTTTGTCATTGTTTACTTATTGTTAAAAATTAAAGCCGGTCATGAGACTTATAGTGCGTCTGTGATTGTGTCTGAACTCTAATTTACTTTTTGGCCAGTATTGTTGCCTTAAATCCACAGTCCAATACATCACATTTAGTACTTATTGGTGAAGTCTACCATCAACCTTAATATCTAACTTGATATCTACCTTGATATCTACCTTGATATCTACCTTAATATCTACCTTGATATATACCTTAATACCTACCTTGATATATACCTTAATACCTACCTTAATATATACCTTGAAATCTACCTTAATACCTACCTGGATATCTACCTTAATATATACCTTGATATCTACCTTAATATCTACCTTAATACCTACCTGGATATCTACCTTAATATCTACCTTGATATCTACCTTAATATCTACCTTGATATCTACCTTGATATCTACCTTAATATCTACTTGATATCTACCTTGATACCTACCTTAATACCTACCTTGATATCTACCTTAATATCTACCTTAATACCTACCTGGATATCTACCTTGATACCTACCTTAATACCTACCTTGATATCTACCTTGATATCTACCTTAATATCTACTTGATATCTACCTTGATACCTACCTTAATACCTACCTTGATATCTACCTTAATATCTACTTGATATCTACCTTAATACCTACCTTAATATCTACCTTGATATCTACCTTGTTATCTACCTTAATACCTACCTTGATATCTACCTTAATACCTACCTTAATATCTACCTTGATATCTACCTTGATATCTACCTTAATACCTACCTTAATATCTACATTGATATCTACCTTGATATCTACCTTAATACCTACCTTGATATCTACCTTAATACCTACCTTAATATCTACCTTGATATCTACCTTGATATCTACCTTGATATCTACCTTGATATCTACCTTAATATCTACCTTGATATCTACCTTAATATCTACCTTAATATCTACCTTAATATCTACCTTGATATCTACCTTAATATCTACCTTGATATCTACCTTAATATCTACCTTAATATCTACCTTGATATCTACCTTAATATCTACCTTGATATCTACCTTAATACCTACCTTAATATATACCTTGATATCTACCTTAATATCTACCTTAATACCTACCTGGATATCTACCTTGATACCTACCTTAATACCTACCTTGATATCTACCTTGATATCTACCTTAATATCTACTTGATATCTACCTTGATACCTACCTTAATACCTACCTTGATATCTACCTTAATATCTACTTGATATCTACCTTAATACCTACCTTAATATCTACCTTGATATCTACCTTGTTATCTACCTTAATACCTACCTTGATATCTACCTTAATACCTACCTTAATATCTACCTTGATATCTACCTTGATATCTACCTTAATACCTACCTTAATATCTACATTGATATCTACCTTGATATCTACCTTAATACCTACCTTGATATCTACCTTAATACCTACCTTAATATCTACCTTGATATCTACCTTGATATCTACCTTGATATCTACCTTGATATCTACCTTAATATCTACCTTGATATCTACCTTAATATCTACCTTAATATCTACCTTAATATCTACCTTGATATCTACCTTAATATCTACCTTGATATCTACCTTAATATCTACCTTAATATCTACCTTGATATCTACCTTAATACCTACCTTGATATCTACCTTGATATCTACCTTGATATCTACCTTGATATCTAGATACTCTACATCTAATTAAATGCTTAGCTCCTACCTCAGCTGAACTATGAGAACGCACACGTTTTCTTTTGGATGACTTATATACTACTCAACACTTTTGTTTGAAATTCACAAGGCTACCAATTTATATCTAATAATTTTCAATTGGATGATGAAACAGCATATAGTGTATACATTTGTAATATGTTCATTTATTCTAAAATTAACTAAATATTTGTTGGCTAAACTTTTAATTAGTAACTAAAAAAATATTTGAGCTGCACATGTCAGCGGAGCCGTTATTGTAGATAGGCTATGGCCCTACTCCACCTTATGGCCCTACTCCACCTTAGGGCCCTACTCTACCTTAGGGCCCTACTCTACATTAGGGCTCTACTCTACCTTAGGGCTCTACTCTACTTTAGGGCTCTACTCTACCTTAGGGCTCTACTCTACTTTAGGGCTCTACTCTACCTTAGGGCTCTACTCTACTTTAGGGCTCTACTCTACCTTAGGGCTCTACTCTACTTTAGGGCTCTACTCTACCTTAGGGCTCTACTCTACTTTAGGGCTCTACTCTACCTTAGGGCTCTACTCTACTTTAGGGCTCTACTCTACCTTAGGGCTCTACTCTACTTTAGGGCTCTACTCTACTTTAGGGCTCTACTCTACCTTAGGGCTCTACTCTACTTTAGGGCTCTACTCTACCTTAGGGCTCTACTCTACTTTAGGGCTCTACTCTACTTTAGGGCTCTACTCTACTTTAGGGCTCTACTCTACCTTAGGGCCCTACTCTACCTTAGGGCTCTACTCTACCTCAGGGCCCTACTCCACCTTAGGGCCCTACTCTACCTTAGGAACTCATCTCAGTATTTCCTATAATACAAAGCGTCAATGAGTCACAGAACTCTACAATCAAACCTACCATCTACAGTTGTTATATTCCTCAGAGTGATGTTCATCTCTTGGCGTGCTTTCATCTCATAAGTTTCATCCACCATTCCGTTGGACAGAGTCACATTCACAGACACTGGGTTATTGTTCTTGATGTAAACTGTATCCACACACGTCTCGGTCTCTGTACGTCTCATCCATATGGTCGTGTTGTCATGGCCGATGACGGTGACGTCCTGTAAGGTCAAGGCCTTCTCGGGGGCCAGTGTGAGGATGAGGCCACATATCAACAAGACAACTGGTTTAGAATAAAACAATGAAAACTGGCCTTGAAATAGTTATTGTTCGTGCGATCATTGGCGGCCCGAGGGAGTGGCTAATGGGGGCAACCAGTACAGGCCACTCACCTGAGATGGGCTACACGATGATAGATAATTCGCTTACCAAATTGTAACGCAGTGTTTCTTAAACTTTCAACGGCCGTGCACCCCCTTTTTTATTTCCATAATACTGTGTACCCCTGGTATTAAAAAAAAACAACAAAAATTGCGGTCGTGGTTTTCCCTCATTTGATTGTTTTCGATTTAGCCGTGCATGTTTTTCCCCGATGTCCTCAACCCGGTGCAACGGGTATTCCCACCAAACTCTTCGCGTACCTAACCCCTGAGGTACGAGTGCCACACTTAGGGAAACACTGTTGTGACGTAATCAAACGATTATTCAGGTACAAGATAGAAGGGAAAATATAAAAAAAAATGTACCGTTTGATTCAGAGGCGTACAACATTATAAACAGACAGACCCGCGAGTATTGAGTTCCGGCATTTAACACGCAGGGCATCGCAATGAACATTCCCTCTAGTTCCCGTGAATGACGCTCGCCAATGGCACTGGCCCTACAGTACGCCTATTGCCATATAGGGTGTCTCAACCAGATTATAGTTGTTGAGGGAACAAAGTATGGCAGAGTGGTAAATCGTTGGAAGACCCCGGTGAGTGCTGGGCCATTTCTTGGGCCCGATTGATGTTTTTATGTAGGCCTGCATCATACTTGAAAAAAATCAGCTCTGAGAATAGTTAGGTTTAAGGAAAGTAATGGCAGCTTGGCGTTGAACTAGTCGTATACAATGACTACAGAAACAGGTATTTCTACGTCATCTATCCCATAAGGTCAATTAAAGGCCCTATTTGGGGAACTTTGCTTTACTTCTATTTTGTATTTGATGAGAACAATGCACACCAAATATACTCTCAAACACTGAAGTGTTCTATTTTTAGTTATATGATTTGCATGCTCTGGATAAATTGGAAAGAAATTAGGTCGCAGAAATTAGTAGAGATAATGTTAATACCACAGATTAGAAATTATATAACCCGTGGTTAAGACTGAATATCAATACGCTTCAATATCTAATTCTCAAAGTATAAAAAATAAATAAATAGCAATGCCCTTTCACAAGTGCATATGACTGAGTGGTGTGCCAAGTTGGGTTGTTCTCTGTTCGACGATGTAGATTTCTTAGCTGCACAAACATTCAAATATACATACACACATAATTACTTATTTATTCAAACTATGTGGGGCAACCAGGTTCATTTTATTTATAATTTCTTTGGTTTAAAAAAAAAAATAACTACAAGACAATTTTTAAATAAGATCCCCACTCCTCTCTTTCACCCCATTCTTATAGTACTATCGTTTCAATTATTCAATGACTTGTGTGTGTGTGTTTTTTTTCGTTGTTGTGAGTGGTCGAGCCATTTATTCTGCAAAAGAAAAACATCATGAAAGTCCATTCTGCTCTTCCGGCTACCAGACGTGGTACAAATACCGACCATGCCAGTACAAATACGAGTACAAGTAGGCTACCCAAGGTGCAAGTACGAGTACAAGTACAGGCGGCCCTCGACTTTCGCACATAATTGGTTCCTGAAAGTGTGTGCGATTGTTGAATGTTAGAAAGTAGAGGGAAATATTAATAACGTAAACAGTACATAACCAACTAAATCACTTTCAAAATGGCGATCATGAGATTACAAAAAGGATTGCTTCGGGAACTATAAGTGCGGAGAGAGACCGGGTATAGACCGGATTTTCCGTAGACCGGGTATGCGGAAACTGTCGAAAATTTATGAAAGTGCTTCACTAGCGCTTTTATTGACGATTCTAAAAACACATTAAAATTTATTTTTTTTAAATGTTCGAAATAGCGAATTGTGCGAAAGTCGAGGGCCGCCTGTACTCTAAACATATACTCGAGTACGGGTACATGGTAAACTTTTGAACGATAACTTGAAAGCCATTGTAATGATTCTCTTTGACTAGTAATCGTAAAATCTTCCAAAAAAAAACCAACAACAGAAACCAGTCATATCTGGACTCTTATATTTCATTAAAAAAAAAAACAATCAAGAATGAGCACAAAAATTACAAATGACATGACCATCAACCAGTCAGGTAAGTATAGACGAACGCGCAGGTCTTTCGGGTAAAATCATCTTACTTCCCCCCCCCCCTCTTTTCCTAAAAGACCAGCACTCAAGACTCAAAGAGTGCTACAACTATCATCTTCTGTTAATGAAGTGCGTGTAATTGTATTGAATTGTTGTTATATATTTCTTATTCATTTTATATTTGTAACTTAAAAAAATAACAATCTCATTTGTAGTCCTGTATTCCTTCTTTAATCCAGTATATTCCATCAATGACTGGGAATTAGCGAACGCATAGAGTCCCCCCCCCCACCCACACACATCCTTCCAGTGCCGTATCGAGCTTAACTCGCGCTCCTTTTTAGCCCCCCCCCCCCCTTTCCCACATTCGAAAACCATATAATATTATATGTAAAATAAACCATTTGGCGCCCCTTTGCGAGTAGTGCCCTGGGCATGATTCCCTCCCTTGCCCACCCCTAGCTACGCCTCTGCATACTTCCAGTACTAACTAGTGTGAAATATAATGATATAGAATATAACGATAAGTTATTCACTAATCATTAAACATAAGTATAAAAACACCCATGTGACTTTAATATATTTAAGTAAGCGTCATGGCCTAATCAGGTGGTTTTGCAAGAGTTCCCGAAATCATGACAATATCTAATCCAAGGCAAAACAAAAACAAACATGATACTGTCTAGCCCAGTGGTGGCGAACCTATGGCACGTGCGCCAAAGTCGGCACGCAGAGCCTCACCAGTCGGCACGCAGAGCCTCATCAGTCGGCACGCAGAGCCTCATCAGTCGGCACGCAGAGCCTCATCAGTCGGCACTCGGTTCCTCATCAGTCGGCACTCGGAGCCTCATCAGTCGGCACGCGGAGCCTCATCAGTCGGCACGCAGAGCCTCATCAGTCGGCACTCGGAGCCTCATCAGTCGGCACTCGGAGCCTCATCAGTCGGAACGCAGAGCCTCATCAGTCGGCACTCGGAGCCTCATCAGTCGGCACGCAGAGCCTCATCAGTCGGAACGCAGAGCCTCATCAGTCGGCACTCGGAGCCTCATCAGTCGGCACTCGGAGCCTCATCAGTCGGCACGCAGAGCCTCATCAGTCGGCACGCAGAGCCTCATCAGTCGGAACGCAGAGCCTCATCAGTCGGCACTCGGAGCCTCATCAGTCGGCACGCAGAGCCTCATCAGTCGGAACGCAGAGCCTCGTCAGTCGGAACTCAATTAAAACATCACTTCCCTTAATTTTAATTAGAGTGTTGACACTTTGCTATAAGTAAGTGGTTTGTTGTTTTGTTTTGTTTTTTTTTGTTTGAAATCTTGGGCACGCGGCCCCAAAAAGGTTCGCCACCACCGGTCTAGCCTAAGAATGGCTCTGAGCTGGGTTTTTTTGTCATTTACTCAGAATCATTTAAATTATACAAGTATTTTAACTGTATTTGATTTAAACGCAACTTACTTCTAATTACCGACAACTGTGATCTCATTGTTTGCTTTCAGTCACTCACATCAACAGAGAAATCCCATTCCTGATCCAGATGGGAATTAAAATAACATCATGAGCTAACTACACCAGGCAGCACGTTTATGGTTTCATTAAAATTGACTGAGAATATCATATAAGCGCATCCATTGTTTTCTGTATATAGCTCATTTAAGATAAAATCATAGAAGTAAAGCAGGAAGGGGGGGTTGGAATGGAGTAACAAGAGTTGTTTTTATTAAACTTTATGTGTTTAATGAAGCGTAGACCAACACCTCGATAACGTTCTTCGTGAATATTGAGAAGAGATTGTATCTCACAACTCCCTCCATCCCAAGCCATGGGGTAATGAGGGGAGTTTGACTCATACCTCCTTCCATCCCTCCATCCCAAGCCACGGGGTAATGAGAGGAGTTTAACTCATACCTCCTTCCATCCCTCCCTCCTAAGTCACGGGGTAATGACAAAAGACTGTCTCACAACTCCCTCCCTCCCAAACCACGGGGTAATAAGAGAAGACTCACATCACACTACATCCCAAGATACGGGGTAATGAGAGAAGACTCACACCACAGTACATCCCAAGATACGGGGTAATGAGAGAAGACTCACACCACACTACATCCCAAGATACGGGGTAATGAGAGAAGACTCACACCACACTACATCCCAAGATACGGGGTAATGAGAGAAGACTCACACCACACTACATCCCAAGATACGGGGTAATGAGAGAAGACTCACACCACACTACATCCCAAGATATGGGGTAATGAGAGAAGACTCACACCACACTACATCCCAAGATACGGGGTAATGAGAGAAGACTCACATCACACTACATCCCAAGCCACGGGGTAATGAGAGAAGACTCACACCACACTACATCCCAAGATACGGGGTAATGAGAGAAGACTCACACCACACTACATCCCAAGATACGGGGTAATGAGAGAAGACTCACACCACACTACATCCCAAGATACGGGGTAATGAGAGAAGACTCACACCACACTACATCCCAAGATACGGGGTAATGAGAAAGTATATCTCTAACCCCCCCCCCCCAGAGGCCGCATAATGAGCAGAGATTGTATCTGGCAACTCAATCCCTCCCAAGCCAATAGGATCACCGAACATAAATTGATTACTTGCATGGGAGTATGGGACATGCCTATACTGGAAACTATGTATTGCCTATACAAGTATTTAGTTTTATAAATGATTTATGTATTTATTGTAACTGAACTAATGCATAAGACACATTTAGCTCAATATATCGTAATCACCCACACCTTTAAATCTAGTAATGATAATTAGTATACATATTTTATGTTTTATTTTTTTTTTTTAATATTTTAGTGTATTTTAATTGTTAAAAATTGCTTATTTTTAAAATTGTATTTTTTTTTTTCATTTTTTTTTACCACAACCCTTGCTCCGGGGAGTGATGGGGCTGTTCGCTTTCGAAATGAATTTTATTGATTTATTTTGCTGCGAAATAAGCAGAAGATGTCATACTATTGACAGGTGCACTGACAGGTGGGCTACATAAAAATGTATTACTTTGTATTTAGGTAGGTCGGTAGTTACATAGGCCTATTCGGTATTATGATAGGTAGGTATGTAAGTATTTAGATGTACCAGATCCGTGTACAGGACAATAATCATGAAGGTATGTTGATATTTCCTATTAAAACGTAAATACGCAGGCAATGGAGGGGGGTATGTACTTAAAGAGATAAATATAGGTTGACAGTAATGTCGAGAAAGAGGTAATTAGATGGCAGCTGTACACGGATCTATTCTCCCATTCATTTATAACATTTTTTTTTCAAAAAAAAGCTCTTTAACCCCAAACCAGTCTCCCTCCTTACAAACATGGATCAGATTGTTGATAAACATGATGTAGAGTCTTTGAACAATGTCTGACGGATGAATAATTCAAACAGTCATAGAGCACTGGGAGAATCGAATAGTCAGGTGGACAGTTGTTTGTTTACATAAAGTAAAATAAAAGGTCAAGAGAACTCAATTATTGAAGTATTTCATTTAAATAATTTAATAGATGAAGTTATAACCACTCACTCTATAGAGTATGATGGGAACTTTGAATATTGTTAGATGGTTATAATACTCAGAGAAGTCACTGGGGGGGGGGTGCGAACGGTGCGCACGGGGTGACCCCCCAACAAAGGGGTGACACCAAAATGAACAGCTCTAAATTTCATAGCAGAAAGAACTCGGTATGGTCGGGTTTTATAACCGATCATAGTTAAAAACATGAGCAGTAGAACAGGGTGCCGCCATTCAGTGACGTAGCGAGGGGGCAAGGAGGCATCATGTCCCGGGCGCTACTCACAAAGGGGCGCCAAATGGTATATTTTAAATATAATATTATATGGTTTTCGAATTGGGGGGGGGTGCGCTAAAAAGGTATTGTGCAAGTTAGGCTCGTTACGCCACTGCCACCATGCAAAGCGTCTGGAGCTAATGTAAATGAAGTAAATTCTAAGCTGCTTGAATCAATCTAGTTATTTGCAAAGGCGCTAAAAAAAAAGGACGCATGTAGTCACGTGGTTTTATGAAATTGGAGACATTGTTGACAAACTCATTTTAATGAAATTGCTATACATCTTTCTGAAATACAGTCAGTAATATTATCGTTTTTATCGCTATAAGTATTTTAAAGTAAATTCTCTAAGGTCTAGTGCAGGAAAATTCGAAATATGTTCCATTGCTCATGGTGGGAGTCTTAAAGGGGGTGGCACCCTGAATTTTCCGCACAGGGTGACACCAACAGACAGAAAGTCAGGCAAAAATCCATCTGAAAAACATACCTTTCACAGTTGATTAGACACACGCATGATAGTTTGAAAAACAAAAATTTGAAGGCGTGCAATTCTATCGTCAGTTGGATTATCAAGCAAACAGTTTTGACAGATGAAGAATAGTTTGATAAGATATATGGGGTGGGGGGGGGGACATTAATATATGCCCGACAGCTTGTTGACAGACTGTTGGTTGGATACACGGACAATTTAACAGAAAAGATGAATGGAATAAAACTTAATTCATCAGCCATACCATGAGCCATTCTAATATCGAAATATAGAGCAAAATTGGTGTTGGCCTAATATGATAAGAGGGCAATAATACACTCTATGAGATATTATAAAACGATGATGTTTTTTCCCATGCCTCTAACCTTCCTGTTTATTTACCTAAATAAACATACATTGTAACAATTTGTGTCCAATGTGTCAACAAAGCGACAAGTTTACTTAATGTACTCTGATGAGTCCATGGCTCTTTGTACCTTTATTTTCTCCAGATGACTAAAAGCTGATATTAATTTAAAATCGATATGTCTCTGATGTTGATTCCATCTCAGTACATACCCGTCTGTGTTTAGAACATAAATTATGCGCCAATGTGACTGGTTGATTAATATCTAATTTCTTTCTATTGTGACGTCATACTCTGTTTGGCGTAAAGGGTGTAAACGATCGCCATTTTATCTATTAAACATCATTTGTCTCGTGTGTTATATACGATCAATAGAGCAGGGCCGATTTTAGGTTTGCAGAAATTTTAAGATAATTGGGACACCTAGGCAAAACCCATTGTTGGGAGTCCCTAAAGCAACGGATTTAATAAAAACAGGAAGAGAGGTCCTTTGGGTAGCCAGTGTCCTAGTTTACCTTTCCAACGGTCCTGCACACCAGAAGTTGTTTAAAAATTCCATGACGTCAAGAGCTCCGCAATGGCTACTTGTCAACAAACTATTGGTGCTTGCATATGTAGCGTACTAGAGAGCGAGATGTTTTCTTTGTTGTTACATTCGGGTGATGAATATCTAACAAACGAAAACTGAAGGCTCTTCTAAGTGTAGAATTAATCTGTTTCTATAACCTCGGCATATGAAAGGGATTGCTTGGTTAGCACAAAGACCAGCCGCCTTTACTTCCCCAACTTAAGTCAGGCACCTATTTAAAGCTGGGTGGACTTGAGGGACGACTTTGCACCAAATAACACCTGGAAATATACCATGGGTCTCACAGAGGTTCGAACCCTTGACTCTCAGGTCGACAGTCGAGTATCTACACCACCCGGCCATCCGTACCACTTCTTCTGATATATGTCTTCATTTTTGCTCCGTGTCGAGAGGGTGGGTGGGGGTTGGGGAGGAACGGGCTTAAATACAAAATGTATCGGCTGCTAGGTATCCAAAAGTTTCCTTAAATCAATTGGTTGAATACAAAACGAGGTAAAGGGTAAGGAAAACATTCTAGTATTGGCCAAATTAAAGGCTGAATCGACAGGATGGAACAAACAATCATTCTAGTATTGGCCAAAAGGCTGTATCGACAGGATGGAACAAACAAACATTCTAGTATTGGCCAAAAGGCTGTATCGACAGGATGGAACAAACAATCATTCTAGTATTGGTCAAAAGGCTGTATCGACAGGAAGGAACAAACAAACATTCTAGTATTGGCCAAAAGGCTGTATCGACAGAATGGAACAAACAATCATTCTAGTATTGGTCAAAAGGCTGTATCGACAGGATGAAACAAATAAACATTCTAGTATTGGCCAAAAGGCTGTATCGACAGAATGGAACAAACAATCATTCTAGTATTGGCCAAAAGGCTGTATCGACAGGATGGAACAAACAATCATTCTAGTATTGGTCAAAAGGCTTTATCGACAGGATGGAACAAACAATCATTCTAGTATTAGCCAAAAGGCTGTATCGACAGAATGGAACAAACAATCATTCTAGTATTGGTCAAAAGGCTGTATCAACAGAATGGAACAAACGATCATTCTAGTATTGGCCAAAAGGCTGTATCGACAGGATGGAACAAACAAACATTCTAGTATTGGCCAAAAGGCTGTATCGACAGGATGGAACAAACAATCATACTGCTAAACAATGTATCAATCTTTTTAAATTTACTTTTGATCAGATAAGACATTGTTTAGGCCAATATTGATTATCATTTCTGAGACATGGGGGATGCAGACATTTCATTGTGTTTACATTAGTCAGTTTTTCAGACTCGGATATGTTTTTAGCAAAAAAATCAATAAATAGTAATTTTTATCTCATAAAATTTTAAAGACATCTGTAGTGGGGCAAAGTGCAGCTGATTGGTTGTCACTGGCTGTTGTTTGTCAGATGCTGTTTTTGTTGCAGTGACAATTAAACAACATATGTTAAGAAAATCTTTAAACAATTTCGTGGATGATTTATTAATGTTGTCTTTCTTGATATTAAGTTGCTGATAGTTTTCTTGATGTCTTGCTGGGGCAGTTCCATAAAGCTTTGAGAAATTGGTGAAGCTGAAATATTGTTCACTCTTAATTGCATCTTTTTTATTTGGTCTCATGAACAAACTATTGAAAATGCCATCTTAAGAATGTGCAACATTTATCATTTCTAATATAAATAGTTGGTAGCATTTTCTAGTCACTAGACTGAAATATGTGGAGAGATGATCAAAGTACTTTACAAAGATCAATAGATAAAGCCATATTTCTGTTGCCCATTGGAGATTTTACAGGAAAGATAAATTTGAATCATCAGCAAATGAGTGTTCACCAAACAAATGGTAGTGCCAAAGGCATGTTAGATAAAAAGGAATATCCAATAGGTGGTTGTAGATATAGTGACAATAAATGGAGTTTATTGGAGTAAAAATGATACAATGACAGAATACTTTTCTTCATTCTGAATCATTATTTATTAAAGTTTTCGTATTTTATAGAGTAAAAAAAAATATTTATACAGTATGAAAACCTGAATATTTATAATCATTAAAGCAACTTGCTAAGTCTTTAATTAAGACTTTTGTAGCTCAAGGTAACAACATTTTTCAGTTGAATTTAAAAATAGTATCTCAAAACACTGAAATATTTAATCATCTTACCATTTTAATTTAATCTATTATAGCTGTACAATGGCAAATGAACATTTCTAAAATGTAACTGTTTACATTAAACCTTAAAACAAAAACAATATGAAATGCGTCATCACTTTTGAGTTTTCCATTTTAAAATTCAGTGCATTCTGCGCTTTTTTTCCATTGCACTTGACAATGTACAGACATCATTATCCAATTTATCCACCAATCTAGTGTCAGAAATAAAAGAATTTAAAAAAATTATTTTGATAAGTAAACATTACCTTGAGTTTTTTAATTGATGCTAAGCTGTCAGTCTTTAAAAAAAAAAAACTTGCCTGTAAAAATTCTTCTCTAATTTAATAATGATATCATCATCGGGTGCACAGTCCTGTTCAGTATTTGAGGTATCTGTAGAAATATAATTAATCATTTAGTTATTCACTAAAGTCACTAACACATTGACTAACAAACTACAGATGTTCCTAAACAATTGCATCCGGAATATCCTAAAGATAGGGTGGATAGATAAAGTAAGGAACAAAGATCTCTGGTTACTGGCAAACCAAGACCCCATAGACCTATAAAATATCCAGAAGGAAATGGAGATGGATAGCGGCCGTCCAAAACTGACCCATGGTGGAAGCTTAGGCGTGTCGAGCAGGCGCTAATTGCCCAGTTCCGAACTGGGCACTGTCCTATTGGCGCGTACTTTGGGAGGTTGAGGCCCAATGTCGACACCCTTTGCAGACACTGCAGGGAAGTGGAGGAAACCGTGGATCATTTGCTATTTGAGTGCCCCGGACTGGCGGACCACAGGGTGGACCAGTCCGGAAGCCTGCTGGCCATCAGGCTCTCTGGCAGTCTCCAGATGTTGAGAGACACAGCAGGTCTGATCTCATGGGCTCTAAGAGACTAAGTCTCAGCCCGCAGATAAAACTGAGAGAGTTCAGAGAGAGAGAGAGTGGATTGGTAACTCACACAGGAAGCCTCCAGAAGACATGAAAATATCTCTGCAGTTGAATCCCCAAGGCCAGAGAAAGGTTGGCCCCACAAAGACCACTCAGAGAAAGTTTGTGAACAGGAGATGAGAAGTTGCAACCAAACATGGGGTGAACTGAAAAAGGCCTCCCCAAAACAGAGTGCGCAGGTCACTAAAGTCATGCCCCGCTTGACATTGCGGAAAGGTTTAGAAGAATCACAGCACTAAAAATAAACTAAAAAGAAAAATTATTTTTGTAATATTTAAAATAAGAAGATATATATATATGCACACTATTGAATGTAGGCCTAATTGTGAATTAACCAGCCAGTGTGTAAACTGGATTTTTGCAACCAACCAAAATCAAAGTAAACAACCAACAACAGATTTTGTTGTGGTTTGTACTTCTTTTGATACTAAATGAGATAAAACAATCAATTATCATTCTCTATCATCCCTTGTTACACAAGAGAAAAAAGTTCAGAGCAAAATTAACTCGCAACATTTTTTTCCCTAGATACTGAATTAAGATCTTCAAAATTATAAATGACTTTTCTTTATCATAATTTGTTACAACCAGAAAAACTTTTGTAACATCTGGAATTGCATTAAAGTTGTTGTTTTTTTCAATTTAAACATTTGCCATGATGGGCTGCACAATTAATAGTGCAATTGCATTTGTATCCTTGGCTACTTGTCAATTAACGTAAAGAAGTAACGGATTTAAGATATTTTTTATCTGCACCAACGGATTTTAAAATGTTTCTTATACAGCATGGAAAACTCACGTCTGGAGCTTAAGAACGCTTCCTTTCTTTGAAATGTACAAAAAAACATACACAAGAATAGGTTATCATCAAAATAACAATAATCACCTTTAATCATCTTATCACATATTGATACGAACTATCTATCTTTAAGAGCTGCAAAAAGCCAATCCAAGTGAGTTCATCTGTTTGCAATAATGCAATAGCACTTTAACACAATAATGGTCATCTTGATTGTATTTTTAATTTACAAGGCTTTTTTTTATCATGTTCTGTTTACCATGCCAGATTATCTTTCAGCACCAAAAATATCATGCCCTTGATCTAACATTGTTCAGATTAACATTTTGAGTATAACAATAATTTTGAAATAATTTTAGTATTTTTTTTTAAATTACCTACCACACTAATCACACAACTATAGCAATCAATTTTGTTAAATAATGGCAGTTGGCTATGCCCAGTCATCCACCAGACAATTTGTAACTGCTGATATCTTTTTTCATTTAAAACTGTTCACAATGTCACCTCATGCTTAGACTGGTCCCACCAAGCAAATGTGCAAATATTTTGGCCAGTGTTGCTGGCATACTTAGACCCTTGCAAGGCAATGAGCACACTGATCATAATACACTAATATATTTAAACATATAAATGCAGTGGGATACCTTAGGTTAAGAATACCTAAGGTCATGAATAATTTGGGTTAGAACAACAACCTTGACATTTGCTTCTTTCATCTAATGAACAGTTCCTCGGGTAATGAAAGAAGAGGACTGAGTGACAGCAAGTTTAAAAATGGGAGACAAATTGAAAGCCACACAGTACTAACAAAAATTTAGTTCAGGATGTGCATGGCAATGACCTGGAGGAGTGATTGTGGACCACATTGGACAGCACAGTGGAGCTTAAGATTGAAAAACTCAAGACATTAAAGGAGGAGCAGTCACCCAATGATGAGGAGCCAGCGACTGTGTCAACTGCCAGGATTATAGAAATTTGTAATTGGCAGCCTTTCAAAGACTTCCTTGTTAGCCATCAAACAAACTTGTTGCTAACAGGGAAGTAAGCCTGATGAATGATAATGCTATGGCCCACTTCCAAAAGATTATCCAGCAAAAGATGAAATGAACTTTCATCGTTAGTTTCTTGGTGCAGAATAACCTATGTTAATAATAAAAGAATTATTCTTTCATCTTGAAATGGATTGTCTCTATTTCATTGATTTCAATCTTATGGGTTGTAAACCAAATTCTGGAATGAATAAGTATTTGTAACGCAAGGTACAACTGTAATTTTTTCAATTTTAGAAAGTTTATATTTATTATTTTTTAAATGAATTTAAATAAAATGTTTCACAAAAATTAAACATTATTTCATTGGTTTTGGTTAGAATGAAGAATCTTAGTTGTCGTTTTTTGTCAAAGATCTCCTAACTGTATATACATTCTTATGTCTACAAGCACTAACACTAACATTAAATTACATTTAACAAATTCTTGTCAAATTCTACCTATTGTAAAATAATAATTCTATTCAGATGCAAAAGAAAAAAAATACTTACCATCTTCTACAGCATCTTTCATTCTGTCTATAGGATCTGATTTCCTCCCAATTAGTTTTAAAAATGAGTCCCACAAAACGATAAAGATTTTGGTGGATTCTTCATCCATATAACTTTTTTCATTTGCAATAAGTAAATCCATGAGAACAGCCAAGAAGTAATTAGTCAAAAATATAACAACTATTCCCACAAATAAACAAAAGTACAAAATAGTTGTCCAGCGATCTGAGTAGGGTACGTTAGTGTCCTGTTGAAGAATGAGAATAATTTACCATAAAACATTGTAATATGTGCAGACACTTCAATTTTATTTCTGCCTATTAATGCATTTTTTTAAGCTATACTTCTAATACAATCATTTTTAAACTATGCTCAACATGACACTGAATGAGTAAAAAGGGGCCTCATTTCAGAAAAATATTCTAGAAAGTTCTCTGTAAGGTTGAGAAACAGTGTTTTAAGTACTGTTATCAGCCATGCCAATGGTTTAAAAAATAATTTATTTAATGATATGTGCTTTAATAATAAATAAAAATACTTCATTTTATTTATTTGTCTTATTTGTGATTTCGTTCTTTAAAAAGGTGCAGACTTACTGACTAGTTATGCATTTTATGTTAAATTGCATTGTTACATCTGTAAGAAGGTTTAATTGTCTATATACAGGTAATACCCTGTATCAGAGCACAGCTTATAGATAAATAACCACTAGGACAACAACAGGTCCTTTTTTTCAGACTACATCAGATTTTTCTTAAAGTAGTCATTGAATGATCAAAGAAAAACAAAGCAAATATTTACCCTAAAGCTGGAACGACCAAGCAAGCCTGTAAAAAGAGATTCTGAAGTAGTCAAAACATCTTTGAAGTAGTAGCTGGTACAACCAAAAAGTGCATAGCCCATACCAATGAAGCCTAACAGTATTAAGAATACAAAGAAAAAATATCCAGGGAAAATTCTGACTGCCTTGGACAAAACACTGTAGACCTGTTTAAAAGAAAAATGTATATTATAAACAATATTCAACATCAGTAGCATTTTAAGTTGCACCTCATTTCATATTCTTAAAAAAAAATTAACAAAGACAAAATACTTCTATAACTTAAAATTAAATACTAGTTATAATAAAGAATGAAACAAAATAAGTTTTTATGATTACTTTCATTGTTTTCTCTGAATAGCTTGCCAATCTCAACAATCTCAAGTAACCAATAGCAACAAGCATAGCCAAGCACAAAGTGTATGATGAATCCCAGACAACAATATGATAGAAGTTTATGTAATTGTTTATGTTCTCTTTAAGCTTGTTCAGAGCTGACTTTGTGTAACTGAGTCGTAACCTGTATGAGAAATTATTTTTCATGTTAATAATTAAAGACTACTCAGAAAAAGAATATACAAAAATTTATGGTATCAAAAATTCATCATCAGAAAAAACTAGCTGATAAAAGTACATTACTAAAGTACGAATATCAAAACTTTAACATAAATAATTAGATCAATCTACTTACAAGAACATAGCAACACCACATGTTGCTATAATGACAGCGGAAAAATCCAACAGAAACCAGATATCTTTGAAAGCTGTCCATTTTTTCTTACCAAATATAAAAACAACATACATAATGCCAAGTAGAGTTAGAACTATTCCAGTGACTTGACAAAGTTGGACATATGTACCTAGTAGACCAGGTGGGTTGTGGACAGTGTAGGGATAAATACTGAAATAAAAATAAATGTGACAAGAATCAAACATTTTATATGGAAACAATGTGATCTGTATCAAAGAAATCTGTTGAACAAAATTGAATTATGTTTCTAATAAATACTCTGCCATTTAATCTTCATTGATCTTTAAAATGAATACTAGTACATGTATAACAGAGTATGCCTTAATGTTGCTGTCAATGCTTGAATATCAATCATTTTATAAACTGATGAGGCTATGAGAAATTTCAAATTATAAATTAAAAATGTGTGATTTTTTTATTTCATTTTCATAACTAAGTTAATAGTGTTTTTTGGTTTAAAACTTTTTAATAAAAGTGATTAAAGATAAAAACAATATAAATATATACTTACTTAACGAATGGAATAATTTCTCCTGTCTCAGTGAATTCAGCTAACAGAATGACAAAAGCAAAATAATTGATATTTGGGCAGTAGACTGTAAATTCATGAAAAACAGCTCTCGTCTTTTGATCAATCCAAAGTTTTTCTTTCAGTTCTTTTAAAATGGTATTGGCAACCTGAAATGGTAGAAATGAAAAAAAATTTAGAGAGATGAATGTTGTGTTGTGGTGATCTCATAATTTTGTAAATGTCAGAATGTAATTTTTTCTTGAAAGAGTTTTCATTACTAACAGCATAAATTGGCACATCTTTTGTTCATTCTTTGTTTCCATTTAATTCACATCATATTGTCAATACCTTTAAAATAATATTTTAATGTCTTTTTTATTTTATTGGTTTAAATTAGTGAGCCTTGTTAAATAATTTTTCTATTGCTTTTGCGACCAGATATCATGACATAGAACCGAGAAGACATGAGATACAATCTTAAGATAATTACATGGAAAAGTGCCCTGGATTTAGAATAATCTAAATAAATAATAGCAGTCTCACATTTGCATTATATCAAAAGTAGAAATAAAGAATTCATAATGGCGTCTTGCTGGTGTCTCGATTCGATAAATGTTTTTTTAAAAACTACGCTTTGGAATAGTTTCTTTGGTTTCCAAACATGAAACCCAAAGGTCAAAATGTGCAATAATTCCATTTTAATGTTTGTTTGTTTTTTTTTTTGTATTTCTACAACATATTGCATTTTTTAAATTGTAATAAAATCATGAAAAAATCAGATCGGTCAGATAACATAGCCTATTGAACAAACCTAAGGGAATATAACTCTATGCAAAGGTTTTGCAGGGTAGAGTTAGTACAAAAGAAAAACTAACATCAAAGATATTTTTAGTATTCATATGTAATATAGGGGTAGATGAATAGGAAAATGAAAATCTCATGGAAAAATCTCTGTTCAATTTTTACCTTTGAATTAATATTGAGGTAGACTATATATCCACCACCACCATATATGCTGTACGTTCCTGCTATTGGTAGTCCCCATACATCTTGAGCTGATTTGTAAAGCCATGCTGCACTAGAAACACTGTTCAGTTCCTCAAATTTAGAGCAAGGTCTTGGACCCCAACCTAGGCAATAATTGTTTGTGTCTTCTAAGCCTGATCTGTAGCTAGGTACACAGTCTTTTAGTACTGCACCATAAAGAATACAGTTTTCTGATTTGGAAAAAAAAAGACAAATTGTAAACTGAAATAAAATCATTTAAAATTTGAAGACTAATAATTAAATACTTTTTGTAATTTTAAGGATAATACTAAAAAGAAGGAAATAATAGTCCAGATTAGGGCTGTACCAGAATCCGATTCCAGTTCCTGTTAAGCCGGATTCCGGCAGTTTTAATAAATCCCATTCTGATTCCGGTTCCGATTAAAATGTGTCAGATTTAAGCCGGATTTCTTTGTTGTTTGAAATTTTGGTTTAAGAAATTTTTTTGGCGCAACATAATTTTAAAATATTTAGCGCCATACAATTAAATTAAAACAATAACTTCCTTTCTTTCTTTCCTGCATTTTCAAAAATACAATTACGTTGATCGCTTTTAGTTTTATATGTAAGTAAAAATATATTAAAAAGGAGTATTTAGTCAAGTAATACGACACCTTACCTTCCGCTACTTTTGATTCCGTTTTTTCCACAAACTATATTTAGCTATAATTGTTTAACTTACTTCTTTAAAGAGCAGACAACGATCTATTTTTGGGTGTTTACAGTTTAATAATTGTTCAATAATTTATTTTTCTACAAATTTTTTAATTTAGTGGATTTTGTCATGATTTGGATAAAATTCCTCGCATATTTAGATAAATAACTTGAAGATACATTGTTAATTGAACATTAAAGTGATATTAATTTAGATCTGAAATGCATTTTAATTTGTGTTTTTATGGGAAATAGTCAAATAATGATTAAAGGAAAGTATGAATGAAATAACAAGGTTTGGTGACGTCACTATGGAAAACTAAAGAAAAATAAGCTATCAGGTGGTGCCACAGTATATATTTTTTTTTGGAAAATCATTTATTAATAAACATGTTTATTATACTTTCTAAGATATGTTACCCATTTCTTTGTTTGATTGTAATAGAAATCAAAGGTACACCTTTATCAAAATAAATCTTTAAAACAAAGAACATGTTATTTTGACAGAGTTATCTTTCTTAACTCAAGATTGGGGAAGAGGTTTTAGTCACAGTCTTCAAGATCTAAATGGTTAATATTGTTTTTTGATATCTAGAACTTAAAAACTATATTTTTATTCTATTTTTCATTCTGATATCTTTTTTATGTTAGGCGAGAAATTACTACTTCGTTCGGAAGAGTTCCTATTTAATTCGGTAAAATCCGGTTCCTGTTCCGATTCCGGCAGGATTCAAATATTAAATCCGATTTCGGTTCCAATTCCTGCAGGATCTAAAAATTACAATCCGGTACAGCCCTAGTCCAGATTAAAGATGAATAAATACAGGTAAAAAACAACAACACTGGTAGGCTAAGAGGTTGAACAAAAGAACAATAAAAAAAAAATTAATCATAACACGAATTTATTTCTTTTGTAAATGAAATTCAGCTATATTTCAAAGTGTTAAAACAACACAACATATATCTAAATTTATAAAGAACTGAAGTATATATATATATATATATATCCGAAAACTATATAATTTGGAAAAGCATTGTCTGGCAGAAAAATGCGCTTGAGCTGTAAGTCTCAATTATTTGGTACCTAACAATGGTCCTTAGTTTAAATACTATAAAAAAAAAATTTTTTTTAATGCAATCAGAGTTTTAAAAGAAAAATAATTTGGTAATTAGTCAGCTATAACATATTTTTAAAAAATAAAAATAAAATTGTGTTATTTCTATATAATAAAAAAAAATCACTGTTCATTTAGTTATATTTAAATTTTATATTGCCCTTTTAATGATATCAAATTTTATTTGAACTTTTCTAAAATAACAGTAAATTTAAGAAGTATTATCAGTGTTATAGGAAAAACATACCATAAGCTTGATACAGCTAATGACGTCATTAAAAATTGAGCACAAGGACAATGTTGAGTAACTTTTTAATGATCTTTAGTGTCATGTTGTTTTAAATTGAAATGTTTGAAGGTTTAGCATATAATTTAAAAAACATTCTTTTGTATTTATTATTTGAAAGATATAAATTATTAATACAACGACTTGTTTTCAAGATTGTTTTAAAATAAATGAGCTCAATGAAAAAGTTTCAGGTCATCTTATTATGTTTAGGTCTTGATCCTATCCTGCCACCCTTTTTCCATTTACTCTGGACACGGGGATGCCCTTGTCTAACTAAAATTTCAAATGTGCTGGAGGATATAAAACAGTTTAAGAACCCAGGCTAAAGGAATGAATGTATAATTTCTTACCTTTTTGAATACGTAGCTGTCTAATTCTTGCAGCTCCCATGAGATATATATCTTGAACTTCTGTGTTAAAAATTTTATCTAGATTACTGTTATTTCTTTTCCCTTTGCTCAAATCTGGTAGAAGCCATGGTGTTAGAATATTTGAAATCCAGTCATAATATTGTTCACTTGAATTTATCTAAACAGAAGAATCAATGAAGGTTTTATCTTTTTGGAGACATGGAATAAATCAGTTTAAAAATTTCAAATATTGATTTTTTTTAAGACTTTTTTTTTTAAATTAAAAATCTGATTAGTTTCTGGAATATTTTTAAACTAAATAGTTTAAAAACTGAAAGAATAGTAAGAAATTTAAAAAGTTACACCTGTTTACCTTTAAAAAACCAGTAGAAGTATCTGAGACAAGCTGATCATTGATGACTTTATATATACGAAATGCATTGGTGCTGCGATTTGAGCAGCACAGACTGCTGACAATTAATAAATACACACAGTGAATCAAGAATTCTTGAAGTGTATTTTTAATCATTATATGTATCTTACGCCTGAGCGTAGCAGTTTGCAACGCCAACTTTGATAGTGGTGCAGATTGCAGTGCCTGCATCTCTGAATGATCCTGTCCTAAAAAAAAATAAACATATCAATATTCATTTCTTAAAATGATAAATCTGAACTAATAACATTCTGTACTCATCAGTTTTATAACTTAAAACTTAATTTACTCTGTTTCAAGCCATATTTTCCTCGTTTACTTGTACGATAAGTGAAAGATCCAGTTCATCTAGGCCTTTTAATTTGACTTTCTTCACCAGTATAGCCAGACAAACTGATATAACAATGACCTGAACATCAAAAAGAAATCAAGAAAATTTCACCCAATCCAATAATCATAATAATTGAAATTTAATAACCACGTAGCTTATTAAAATACTGTCGTGTTATCATCTTGACAAAACTTTTGCAATATTTTTAATGTAAAAACAAAATAAATTTAATTATCAGATCTTAAAAGGATAAAAAAAATGTTTTTCTTTTTAAATTAATTTTTGGTGTTTAAAAATTTGAGTGCTTGATAACCACTTATGACTTACATCGCAGTAACCAAAGAATAAAATTACAGCCAAATGTTTTCCATTTAGTTTTAAATTGTTTTTATATTTTCAATTTACATACATTTTATGATTTTAATAATTAGGATAAAAATTATATTAAAGAAAAAATCATCTTTTTTATATATATATATATATATATTTTTTTACTAGACAGTGTAACTGATAAAGATAAATTCTTAGCATAAAATCTGGTCCATCTTTGGTTAAGTAAAGTTGGCTCATAAGTATTCATTAACAGGAAAATAAAGACGCAACACCATTTGATGATATCCTTTACAGTTGACATATTGAAATTTGCATATCAACTAAAGCAATTTCCTGCACTAAATGCCATAAAATTCAAAAAAAAAAAAAGGTTGACTTGCAGTGAAGCTAATAGAAAATTCTGGTTTTCTTACTAATTTTTTTTAATGATGGAAATCAAGTTTTAACTGGACTTTTATGGTTAAAATATATATAGAAAGGAATATTTTACATCTGATAAAATAATGTATTAGTATGCAGTGCTTTTTTTCTAGCGAAAAATGTTTGGGAACTCATTTCACATCTGTTTTTTAACTTATGTCAGAAAATACTATAATAGTCTATAATTGAATTTTCCACTGAACACAAATTTTATTGTAATGGATATTTAAAGAAATAAACGTTTTTATAAGAAAATTAGAGACTCAAAAGAGTTTATTTATAATAAAAAACCGACCTGACTATATAGTTTATGTGGAAAAATGTATTCTACTGTATTATGCTACTGGTACCGTATTAGGCTTTAAAAGAACTTCCAGAGTTTTCTCATGTTTTCATCTGACAAATCATCTCGGTTTCTTTTTCTTGCTTTGTGAGTCTAGAGCTGAATGTCTGCCTCGAAGCAGCCAAGAGTCTACGTACATTTTTTATTTTCTATAATATACAATATTTAAAAAATTTAATTTTTTTCTCACATTTATATAAATTTTATAATATTCAGTTTAAAATTTTATTTCTTATAATTGTTTAATATGTATTCTTGCGTTATAGCCTACCGTATAACCTGCTTGATCTGAAAAACATTTCTGCTTGAAGAAAATTATTTTTTTATTACAAATCTGGCCAAAAAAGCTATGGGAACTCAGCTCCCATGAGTTCCCACTGAAAAAAAGCACTGTTAGTATGTGATAAGACTATTGAACCTTATGTATCTCAGTTTAAAGATCATTGACCTTAAAAAAGGTCAGTGGTAAGGTTTAGAAAAACATATATGACAGCCAATCTTATTCTTCAGGTGTTTATTCATTTGAGCAATCCAATTATATTGTCTAAACACTAGGACTTTTTTTTTTAGTTTCTGTGTTTGAGAATATTTTATTTAAAACTAATCTTCGATCATTCAATAGAAAAAAATGTTATTTGATAATGGTCATAACATTAAAAGAGAAGATAATAAGTGATTAAAGTATGTAGCAGCAAAACAAAATTTTCATGTAAATTATACAATATTAAGACAAATTATTAAGCCTAAAAAGCAGTAAATGGTAATTATTTTATTATATGCAGGATACACAAAATATTAGTAAATAAAAATAATTAATTATACACAAAACTAAATTGAAACTTGGTGTTGTTTAAGTATTTACCACAGCCGATGTAATCATTAAAAAAAAAAATTACAAGCTCAAGAATTAAAGAATTAAATACTTAGGAATCATTAAATATAAATTCACAGTGAAAACTTTTGAATAAACTAAATCAACTATTTAAATACTGAACTACTTCTATTCCTATACTAAAATGATCAATATTTTATACAATTAAGTAGACATGAAATAAAATTCTTGCTTGACAAGAATCTTAAAAATTGAATGACAATTTTGGAAAATGAACAATTATTTGGTAATTTTGCAGATATAAAAAAACTGTACCTTAAAAGGATCCAATACAAACAGTGACTGTAAAAATGCTAAAAAGAAGGTTGTCAACCATTGCTCTGTTATGTCCTTCCCCCACTCCGTACTGTATAAAATAACAAAGAAACTACTTGCGACAACAGCAATAGCTATAATGATCCAAGCAATGTAACGAAATGCCTGAGGCCAAGTTTTCTGCAATTCTTCACTACCTTTTTAGAGAAGCAAAAACAAATAGTACAGGATATTGATATATTTATAGAAATCCATTGGGATTTGATGCCATTTTAACAGAAATCATTTGAAAAATTAAACTAATAAGAAAAGAAAATTCTAAGGATATACATGAAAAAGAGTTTTGTTCACATTTACTAACTTGGTTTTACTAGCAGAATCTTATTCAAAATCTTTAGCTGTTGTTCAAGTTTTACCATCCATGGAAGAGTGCATTGGAATTGTTTCTTGTCTATTTTTGTTTTATTCAATTCATCCCTTGTCTTGGAAATTTCTTGATATGATTAGAAATATGAGTAGAAATATACTATGCTTTTATAATAAATACTAAAAAGTAAAAAAATTTTCATGATATTCAGTAAACTGCTAAAAATTAATCAATGTAATTTTTAACCTCATTATTTGACTGTTGTTCCAGAAAGTGAAAGTGACAGAATAAATGCTTAAAATTCATTAAATAATCCACAATGAGATAGGGTTTAAAGTCTACTAAATTGAAATATAGCTTTAGGTAATTAATTCTGGACAGCTCTTTATTTAAAAAATTTATAAGATTACTTTCCTAATTTAGATAATGATGTAAATTATAAGATTCATTTCAGAAAAAGGGCCTATACATAATTTTTGTTAACATTGTCATACTTAATGTTAAAAGAAACATTATCATGCAGTTACACTATCAGTTTTACCTTCATTGTCTTCATCTGCTTCATATTCTCTAATTTTGTTCTTGCATAAACCTGTACTAGGATCTCTTTTAGTTCTTGCTTTTCTAAATAATGTTACAATTATCAACATTGGAAGAGCAGTAATCACAGCAGATAGGAATGAGTAGTAAAGCTGGAATGAATATTCAAGAGCGGTTAGTGTTTATTGTTGTCTTGATTTTTATAATTCACAAAAAATGCTAATGATTTCAGAAAAAAATAATAATTCCTCACTACATAACAAATTACAAATATGTCAAAGTGATAGCCAACCTGTTGATATCCAATGCGTATTGGTCCTATTTCAAAATCAACTTTTGGCTGCTTTCTATTAGCGTCTGGTACTCAGTATAAAACATTGCACTTGTTATCATTGCAAGTAAAAGAAATGCAAGGCAGCATGCTGTTCTTTCAACCCGGCTATTACAAGAAAAAAAAAAATCAAAAAGTTTTTTTAAGGTTATTCTTTGTGGATATAAGTAAATGTCCTGTCTCTGAATATAAGTAAATGTCCTGTCTCTGAATATAAGTAAATGTCCTGTCTCCTGAATATAAGTAAATGTCCTGTCTCTGAATATAAGTAAATGTCCTGTCTCTGAATATAAGTAAATGTCCTGTCTCTGAATATTTTTTCCTCTCTAAAAACAATTTCAAATTTTTTACAAAAAAAGTACATTTATTTTTTTTATGTGTACAATGACTAAAAAAATTAATACATAAATTAATGCAATACCTAAAACGGCTATTATCAGGTCTAATAAAAACGGATAGCCATATATGGTCATCCGTTAAGTGTTGTTTGGTGTTAGACAAAACAAGCTC
>JAGDYQ010000082.1:12439-106314 GCA_021962125.1 Bulinus truncatus | reverse complement strand
GAGATGAGAAGTTGCAATAAACATGGGGTGAACTCAAAAAGGCCTCCCCAAAACAAAGTGCGCAGGTCACTAAAGTCATGCCCCGCTTGACATTGTGGAAAGGTTAAAACAAATGTGTATTGTTGGCCAATGTGCACACTATTGAATGTAGGCCTAATTGTGAATTATCAAGCCAGTGTGTAAACTGGTTTTTTGCAACCAACCAAAATCAAAGTAAACAACCAACAACAGATTTTGTTGAGGTTTGTACTTCTTTTGATACTAATTGAGATAAAACAATCAATTATGATTGATTGTTTTATCTCATTATCATTCTATATCATCCCTTGTTACACAAGAGAAAAATGGTCACAGCAAAATTAACTCGAACATTGTTTCCCTAGATACTGAATTAAGATCTTCAAAATTATAAATGACTTTTCTTTATCATAATTTGTTACAACCAGAAAAACTTTTGTAACATCTGGAATTGCATTAAAGTTGTTGTTTTTTCAATTTAAACATTTGCCATGATGGGAAGCACAATTAATAGTGCAATTGAATGTGTATCCTTGGCTATTGTCAATTAACGTAAAGAAGTAACGGATTTAAGATATTTTTTATCTGCACCAATGGATTCTAAAATGTTTCTTATACAGCATGGAAAACTCACGTCTGGAGCTTAAGAATGCTTCCTTTCTTTGAAATTTACAAAAAAAAACATACACAAGAATAGGTTATCATCAAAATAACAATAATCACCTTTAATCATCTTATCACATATTGATGTGAACTATCTATCTTTAAGAGTTGCAAAAGGCCAATCCAAGTGGGTTCATCTGTTTGCAATAATGCAATAGCACTTTAACACAATAATGGTTATCTGGATTGTATTTTTAATTTACAAGGCTTTTTTTTATCATGTTCCGTTTACCATGCCAGATATTTTTTCAGCACCAAAAATACCATGCCCTTGATCTAATATTGTTCAGATTAATATTTTAATTATAACAATAATTTTGAAATAATTTTAGTCTTTCTTTTTAATTACCTACCACACTAATCGCACAACTATAGCAATTAATTTTGTTAAATAATGGCAGTTGGCCAGACAATTTGTAACTGCTTAACAGCATACAAAACTGTTCACAATGTCACCTCATGCTTAGACTGGACTCACCAAGCAAATGTGCAAATATATTGGCCAGTGTTGCTGGCATACTTAGACACTTGAAAGGCAATGAGCACACTGATCATAATACACTTATATATTTAAACATATAAATGCAGTGGGATGCCTTAGGTTAATAATACCTAAGGTCATGAATAATTTGGGTTAGAACAACAACTTTGACATTTGTTTCTTTCAGCTAATGAACAGTTCCTCGGGTAATGAATGAAGAGGACTGAGTGACAGCAAGTTTAAAAATGGGAGACAAACTGAAAGCCACACAGTACTAACAAAAAATGTAGTTCAGGATGTCCATGGCAATAACCTGGAGGAGTGATTGTGGACCACATTGGACAGCACAGTGGAGCTTAAGATTGAAAAGCTCAAGACATTATAGGAGGAGTCACCCAGTGATTAGGTGTCAACTGCCAGGATTATAGAAATTTGTAATTGGCAGCCTTTCAAAGACTTCCTTGTGAGCCATCAAACAAACTTGTTGCTAACAGGGAAGTAAGCCTGATGATTGATAATGCGATGGCCCACTTCCAAAAGATTATCCAGCAAAAGATGAAACGAACTTTCATCGTTAGTTTCTTGGTGCGGAATAACCTATGTTAATAATAAAAGAATTATTCTTTCATCTTGAAATGGATTGTCTCTATTTCATTGATTTCAATCTTATGGGTTCTGGAATGAATAAGTATTTGTAACGCAAGGTTAAACTGTAATTTTTTTATTTTAGAAAGTTTGAATTTAATATTTTTTAAATGAATTTAAATAAAATGTTTCACAAAAATTAAACATTATTTCATTGGTTTTGGTTAGAATGAAAATTCTTAGTTGTCGTTTTTTTGTCTAGGATCTCCTAACTTTATATACATTCTTATGTCTACAAGCACTAACACTAACATTAAATTACATTTAACAGATTATTGTCAAATTCTACTTAATTTGTAAAAATAATAATTCTATTCAGATGCAAAAGAAAAAAATACTTACCATCTTCTACAGCATCTTTCATTCTGTCTATAGGATCTGATTTCCTCCCAATTAGTTTTAAAAATGAGTCCCACAAAACGACAAAGATTTTGGTGGATTCTTCATCCATAGAACTTTTTTCATTTGCAATAAGTAAATCCATGAGAACAGCCAAGAAGTAATTAGTCAAAAATATAACAACTATTCCCACAAATAAACAAAAGTACAAAATAGTTGTCCAGCGATCTAAGTAGGGTACATTAGTGTCCTGTTGAAGAATGAGAATAATTTACCATAAAACATTGTACATGTAATATGTGCAGACACTTCAATTTTATTTCTGCCTATTAATGCATTTTTTTAAGCTATACTTCTAATACAATCATTTTTCCATTCAATGAGTAAACATGACACTGAATGAAGTAAAAAAGGGCCTCATTTCAGAAAAATATTCTAGAAAAATCTCTGTAAGGTTGAGAAACAGTGCTTTAAGTACTGTTATCAGCCATGCCAATGGTTTAAAAAATAATTTATTTAATGATATGTGCTTTAATAATAAATAAAAATACTTTATTTTATTTATTTGTCTTATTTGTGATTTCGTTCTTTAAAAAGGTGCAGACTTACTTTATGTTAAATTGCATTGTTACGTCTGTAAGAAGGTTTAATTGTCTATATACAGGTAATACCCTTTGCCAGAGCACAGCTTATAGATAAATAACCACTAGGACAACAACAGGTCCTTTTTTTCAGACTACATCAGATTTTTCTTAAAGTAGTCACTGAGTGGTCAAAGAAAAACAAAGCAAATATTTACCCTAAAGCTGGAACGACCAAGCAAGCCTGTAAAAAGAGATTCTGAAGTAGTCAAAACATCTTTGAAGTAGTAGCTGGTACAACCAAAAAATGCATAGCCCATACCAATGAAGCCTAACAGTATTAAGAATACAAAGAAAAAATATCCAGGGAAAATTCTGACTGCCTTGGACAAAACACTGTAGACCTGTTTAAAAGAAAAATGTATATTAAAAACAATATTCAACATCAGTAGCATTATAAGTTGCACCTCATTTCATATTCTTAAAAAAAAATTAACAAAGACAAAATACTTCTATAACTTAAAATTAAATACTTGTTATAATAAAGAATGAAACAAAATAAGTTTTTACGATTACTTTCATTGTTTTCTCTGAATAGCTTGCCAATCTCAACAATCTCAAGTAACCAATAGCAACAAGCATAGCCAAGCACAAAGTGTATGATGAATCCCAGACAACAATATGGTAGAAGTTTATGTAATTGTTTATGTTCTCTTTAAGCTTGTTCAGAGCTGACTTTGTGTAACTGAGTCGTAACCTGTGTGAGAAATTATTTTTCATGTTAATAATTAAAGACTACTCAGAAAAAGTATTAAAAAATTTCTGGTATAAAAAATTCATCATCAGAAAAAACTAGCTGATAAAAGTACATTACTAAAGTACGAATATCAAAACTTTAACATAAATAATTAGATCAATCTACTTACAAGAACATAGCAACACCACATGTTGCTATAATGACAGCGGAAAAATCCAACAGAAACCAGATATCTTTGAAAGCTGTCCATTTTTTCTTACCAAATATAAAAACAACATACATAATGCCAAGTAGAGTTAGTACTATTCCAGTGACTTGACAAAGTTGGACATATGTACCTAGTAGACCAGGTGGGTTGTGGACAGTGTAAGGATAAATACTGAAATAAAAATAAATGTGACAAGAACCAAACATTTTAAATGGAAACAATGTGATCTGTATCAAAGAAATCTGTTGAACAAAATTAAATTATGTTTCTAATAAATACTCTGCCATTTAATCTTCATTGATTCTTAAAATGAATACTAGTACATGAGTATGCCTTAATGTTGCTGTCAATGCTTGAATATCAATCATTTTATAAACTGTTGAGGCTATGAGAAATTTCAAATTATAAATAAAAAATGTGTGATTTTTTTATTTTATTTTCATAACTAAGTTAATAGTGTTTTTTGGTTTAAAACTTTTTAATAAAAGTGATTAAAGATAAAAACAATATAAATATATACTTACTTAACGAATGGAATAATTTCTCCTGTCTCAGTGAATTCAGCTAACAGAATGACAAAAGCAAAATAATTGATATTTGGGCAGTAGACTGTAAATTCATGAAAAACAGCTCTCGTCTTTTGATCAATCCAAAGTTTTTCTTTCAGTTCTTTTAAAATGGTATTGGCAACCTGAAATGGTAGAAATGAAAAAAAATTTAGAGAGATGAATGTTGTGTTGTGGTGATCTCATAATTTTGTAAATGTCAGAATGTAATTTTTTCTTGAAAGAGTTTTCATTACTAACAGCATAAATTGGCACATCTTTTGTTCATTCTTTGTTTCCATTTGATTCACATCATATTGTCAATACCTTTAAAATAATATTTTAATGTCTTTTTTATTTTATTGGTTTAAATTAGTGAGCCTTGTTAAATAATTTTTCTATTGCTTTTGCGACCAGATATCATGACATAGAACCAAGAAGACATGAGATACAATCTTAAGATAATTACATGGAAAAGTGCCCTGGATTTAGAATAATCTAAATAAATAATAGCAGTCTCACGTTTGCATTATATCAAAAGTAGAAATAAAGAATTCAAAATGGCGTCTCGCTGGTGTCTCGATTCGATAAATGCTTTTTTTTAAAACTACACTTTGGAATAGTTTCTTTGGTTTCCAAACATGAAACCCAAAGGTCAAAATGTGCAATAATTCCATTTTAATGTTTGTTTGTTTTTTTTTTTGTATTTCTACAACATATTGCATTTTTAAATTGTAATAAAATCATGAAAAAATCAGATCGGTCAGATAACATAGCCTATTGAACAAACCTAAGGGAATATAACTATGCAAAGGTTTTGCAGAGTAGAGTTAGTACAAAAGAAAAACTAACATCAAAGATATTTTAAATATTCATATGTAATATAGGGGTAGATGAATAGAAAAATGAAAATCTCATAGAAAAATCTCTGTTCAATTTTTACCTTTGAATTAATATTGAGGTAGACTATATATCCACCACCACCATATATGCTGTACGTTCCTGCTATTGGTAGTCCCCATACATCTTGAGCTGATTTGTAAAGCCATGCTGCACTAGAAACACTGTTCAGTTCCTCAAATTTAGAGCATGGTCTTGGACCCCAACCTAGGCAATAATTGTTTGTGTCTTCTAAGCCTGATCTGTAGCTAGGTACACAGTCTTTTAGTACTGCACCGTAAAGAATACAGTTTTCTGATTTGGAAAAAAAAAGACAAATTATAAACTAAAATATAATCATTTAAAATTTGAAGACTAATAATTAAATACTTTTTGTAATTTTAAGGATAATACTAAAAAGAAGGAAATAATAGTCCAGATTAGGGCTGTACCAGAATCCGATTCCAGTTCCTGTTAAGCCGGATTCCGGCAGTTTTAATAAATCCCATTCTGATTCCGGTTCTGATTAAAATGTGTCGGATTTGAGCTGGATTTCTTTGTTGTTTTTAGTCACAGTCTTCAAGATCTAAATGGTTAATATTGTTTTTTGATATCTAGAACTTAAAAACTATATTTGTTATTCTATTTTTCATTCTGATATCTTTTTTATGTTAGGCGAGAAATTACTACTTCGTTCGGAAGAGTTACTATTTAATTCGGTAAAATCCAGTTCCTGTTCCAATTCCGACAGGATTTAAATATTAAATCCGATTTCGGTTCCTATTCCTGCAGGATCTAAAAATTACAATCCGGTACAGCCCTAGTCCAGATTAAAGATGAATAAATACAGGTAAAAAACAACAACACTGGTAGGCTAAGAGGTTGAACAAAAGAACAATAAAAAAAAATTAATCATAATACGAATTTATTTCTTTTGTAAATGAAATTCAGCTATATTTCAAAGTGTTAAAACAACACAACATATATCTAAATTTATAAAGAACTGAAGTATATATATATATATCCGAAAACTATATAATTTGGAAAAGCATTGTCTGGCAGAAAAATGCGCTTGAGCTGTAAGTCTCAATTATTTGGTACCTAACAATGGTCTCTTAGTTTAAATACTATTAAAAAAAAAATTTTTTTAATGCAATCAGAGTTTTAAAAGAAAAATAATTTGGTAATTAGTCAAGCTAAAACATATTTTTAAAAAATAAAAATAAAATTGTGTTATTTCTATATAATAAAAAAAAATCACTGTTCATTTAGTTATATTTAAATTTTATATTGCCCTTTTAATGATATCAAATTTTATTTGAACTTTTCTAAAATAACAGTAAATTTAAGAAGTATTATCAGTGCTATAGGAAAAACATACAATAAGCTTGATACAGCTAATGACGTCATTAAAAATTGAGCACAAGGACAATGGTGAGTAACTTTTTAATGATCCTTAGTGTCATGTTGTTTTGAATTGAAATGTTTGAAGGTTTAGCATATAATTTCAAAAACATTCTTTTGTATTTATTATTTGAAAGATATAAATTATTAATACAACGATTTGTTTTCAAGATTGTTTTAAAATAAATGAGCTCAATGAAAAAGTTTCAGGTCATCTTATTATGTTTAGGTCTTGATCCTATCCTGCCACCCTTTTTCCATTTACTCTGGACACGGGGATGCCCTTGTCTAACTAAAATTTCAAATGTGCTGGAGGATATAAAACAGTTTAAGAACCCAGGCTAAAGGAATGAATGTATAATTTCTTACCTTTTTGAATACGTAGCTGTCTAATTCTTGCAGCTCCCATGAGATATATATCTTGAACTTCTGTGTTAAAAATTTTATCTAGATTACTGTTATTTCTTTTCCCTTTGCTCAAATCTGGTAGAAGCCATGGTGTTAGAATATTTGAAATCCAGTCATAATATTGTTCACTTGAATTTATCTAAACAGAAGAATCAATGAAGGTTTTATCTTTTTGGAGACATGGAATAAATCAGTTTAAAAATTTCAAATATTGATTTTTTTATGACTTTTTTTTTTTAAAATTAAAAATCTGATTAGTTTCTGGAATATTTTTAAACTAAATAGTTTTAAACTGAATGAATAGTAAGAAATTTAAAAAGTTACACCTGTTTACCTTTAAAAAACCAGTAGAAGTATCTGAGACAAGCTGATCATTGATGACTTTATACATACGAAATGCATTGGTGCTGCGATTTGAGTAGCACAGACTGCTGACAATTAATAAATACACACAGTGAATCAAGAATTCTTGAAGTGTATTTTTAATCATTATATGTATCTTACGCCTGAGCGTAGCAGTTTGCAATGCCAACTTTGATAGTGGTGCAGATTGCAGCAGCTGCATCTCTGAATGATCCTGTCCTATAGAAATAAACATATCAATATTCATTTCTTAAAATGATAAATCTGAACTAATAACATTTTGTACTCATCAGTTTTATAACTTAAAACTTAATTTACTCTGTTTCAAGCCATATTCCTCGTTTACTTGTACGATAAGTGAAAGATCCAGTTCATCCAGGCCTTTTAATTTGACTTTCTTCACCAGTATAGCCAGACATACTGATATAACAATGACCTGAACATCAAAAAGTAATCGAGAAAATTTCACCCAATCCAATAATCATAATAATTGAAATTAAATAACCATGTAGCTTAATAAAATACTGTTGTGTTATCATATTGACAAAACTTTTGCAATATTTTTAATGTAAAAACAAAATAAATTTAATTATCAGATCTTAAAAGGATAAAAAAAATGTTTTTCTTTTTAAATTAATTTTTGGTGTTTAAAAATTTGAGTGCTTGATAACCACTTATGACTTACATCGCAGTAACCAAAGAATAAAATTAAAGTCAAATGTTTTCCATTTAGTTTTAAATTGTTTTTATATTTTCAATTAACATACATTTTATGATTTTAATAATTAGGATAAAAATAATATTAAAGAAAAAATCATCTTTTTTATATATATATATTTTTTTTTACTAGACAGTGTAACTGATAAAGATAAATTCTTAGCATAAAATCTGGTCCATCTTTGGTTAAGTAAAGTTGGCTCATAAGTATTCATTAACAGGAAAATAAAGATGCAACACCATTTGATGATATCCTTTACAGTTGACATATTGAAATTTGCATATCAACTAAAGCAATTTCCTGCACTAAATGCCATAAAATTCGAAAAAAAAAGGTTGACTTGCAGTGAAGCTAATAGAAAATTCTGGTTTTCTTACTATTTTTTTTTTTAATGATGGAAATCAAGTTTTAACTGGACTTTTATGGTTAAAATATATATAGAAAAGGAATATTTTACATCTGATAAAATAATGTATTAGTATGTGATAAGACTATTGAACCTTATGTATCTCAGTTTAAAGATCGTTGACCTTAAAAAAGGTCAGTGGTAAGGTTTAGAAAAACATATATGACAGCCAATCTTATTCTTCGGGTGTTTATTCATTTGAGCTATCCAATTATATTGTCTAAACACTTGGACTTTTTTTTTAGTTTCTGTGTTTGAGAATATTTTATTTTAAAACTAATCTTCGATCATTCAATAAAAAAAAATGTAATTTGATAATGATCATAACATTAAAAGAGAAGGTAATAAGTGATTAAAGTATGTAGCAGCAAAACAAAATTTTCATGTAAATTATACAATATTAAGACAAATTATTAAGCCTAATAAGCAGTAAATGGTAATTATATATTTTATTATATGCAGGATACACAAAATATTAGTAAATAAAAATAATTAATTACACACAAAACTAAATTGAAACTTGGTGCTGTTTAAGTATTTACCACAGCAGATGTAATCTTTAAAAAAAAAGTTACAAGCTCAAGAATAAAAGAGTTAAATACTTAGGAATCATTAAATATAAATTCATAATGAAAATTTTTTAATAAACTAAATCAACTATTTAAAACCTGAACTACTTCTATTCCTATACTAAATGATCAATATTTCATTCAATTAAGTAGACATGAAATAAAATTCTTGCTTGACAAGAATCTTAAAAATTGAAAGACAATTTTGGAAAATGAACAATTATTTGGTAATTTCGCAGATATAAAAAACTGTACCTTAAAAGGATCCAATACAAACAGTGACTGTAAAAATGCTAAAAAGAAGGTTGTCAACCATTGCTCTGTTATGTCCTTTCCCCACTCCATGCTGTATAAAATAACAAAGAAACTACTTGCGACAACAGCTATAGCTATAATGATCCAAGCAATGTAACGAAATGCCTGAGGCCACGTTTTCTGCAATTCTTCACTACCTTTTTAGAGAAGTAAAAATAAATAGTACAGGATATTGCTATATTTATAGAAATCCATTGGGATTTGATGCTATTCTAACAGAAATCATTTGAAAAATTAAACTAGTAAGAAAGAAAATTCTAAGGATAATATACATGAAAAGTAGTTTTGTTCACATTTACTAACTTGGTTTTACTAGCAGAATCTTATTCAAAATCTTTAGCTGTTGTTCAAGTTTTACCATCCATGGAAGAGTGCATTGGAATTGTTTCTTGTCTATTTTTGTTTTATTTAATTCATCCCTTGTCTTGGAAATTTCTTGATATGATTAGCAATATGAGTAGAAATATACAATGCTTTTATAATAAATACTAAAGAGTAAAAAAAGTTCATGATATTCAGTTAAACTGCTAAAAATTAATCATAATTTTAACCTCATTATTTGACTGTTATTCCAGAAAGTGAAAGTGACAGAATAAATGCTTAATTAAAATTCATTATACACTCCACAATGAGAGTTTAAAGTCTACTAAATTGAAATATAGCTTTAGATTATTAATTCTGGACAGTTCTTTACTTAAAAAATGTATAAGATCACTTTCGTAATTTAGATAAAGTTTCATTTCAGAAAAGGGGCCTATACATAATTTTTGTTAACATTGTCATACCTAATGTTAAAAGAAACATTATCATGCAGTTACACTATCAGTTTTACCTCCATTGTCTTCATCTGCTTCATATTCTCTAATTTTGTTCTTGCATAAACCTGTGCTAGGATGTCTTTTAGTTCTTGCTTTTCTAAATAATGTTACAATTATCATCATTGGAAGAGCAGTAATCACAGCAGATAGGAATGAGTAGTAAAGCTGGAATGAATAATCAAGAGCAATTAGTGTTTATTGTTGTCTTGATTTTTATAATTCACAAAAAATGCTAATGATTTTGAAAAACAATAATTCCTCACTACATAACAAATTACAAATATGTCAAAGTGATAGCCAACCTGTTGAAATCCAATGCGTATTGGTCCTATTTCAAAATCAACTTTTGGCTGCTTTCTATTAGCGTCTGGTACTCCAGTATAAAACATTGCACTTGTTATCATTGCAAGTAAAAGAAATGCAAGGCAGCATGCTGTTCGTTCAACCCGGCTATTACAAGAAAAAAAAATCAGAAAGTTTTTTTTAAGGTTATTCTTTGTGGATATAAGTAAATGTTCTGTCTCTGAATATAAGTAAATGTCCTGTCTCTGAATATTTTTTCCTCTCTAAAAACAATTTCAAATTTTTCACACACAAAAAAAGTAAATTTATTTTTTTTTATGTGTAAAATGACTAAAAAAATTAAAACATAAATTAATGCAATACCTAAAACGGCTATTATCAGGTCTAATAAAAATGGATAGCCATATATGGTCATCCGTTAAGTGTTGTTTGGTGTTGGACAAAAACAAGCTCTTTATTTTTTCCAGTTCATTCACACTTGTAGCTTCTATTGTTGTTTCTAAAGTATACTCTGCTGCAAGCCATTCTTCACAAATGAAGTAATATCTGAAAAATGAAATCAATCTGTCCCAACATAAGAAAAAAAAATACATCTACGTATCATAGGCTTTAGGTTTTTTAATTTTTATACTTGGTTTTATTATACAAATTGTCATAGGCAGCAATGGTGGGACTGGTCTGATGTTACTTTTGTATTTGGTAGTTTGTGGTAACTTTCACAATGCATGCTGAGTAATAAAACATATTTCAAAATTGTGCTTTTGATTTCCAAACTTAAAATAAAATTAACAGAAAAGAATATGAAAGATATAATAAGTATTTCATCCTTCCTCAACATATGTTCGAATTAAATAAATAATCATTAGTGTTTTTAAACTTGTCAGCTATCAATAATTGCTTCACTTCTGCAAAACATCTGTCCATTCTCTTGCCTACACACATTCTAATGACCCTTGCATATGCTGACCTCTAACCTGCCAACCAGGATGACCACATTCTCACATGACTCAGCACAAATAATCATGTCCACAAACAACAACATTGCATTTTACCTAATACATGTACATGTATACATCATTTATTATTCCTGAAATACATCATAGATTATAAATGCCATATCTCATTCAGTATACCTTAATATACATCATTCATTATACCCGATATGCATCATTCATCATACCTGATATTTGCTTCAAAACTGACAAAACTTACGCTTTTCTAGTCTGTATATCCACTATTTCAATTCGATCTAAAAACCATGGTGCCTCATTTCCTTTACCAGAATTATCATGCCAGATTTTCAAACACTGAAGATCACCTAAACATTTAGGGCAGGCCATGACAAAATGACACACACTTCCAGTTGGAAAACCCTAAGGATATGTTATATTTCATTAAACTTTGGTACTTTAAATAATAATACATCTACTTTAATTTTTGCATAATATTTTATAAGTGCAATCATTAATATTTTTCTATTCTTTTGAAAATAGTAAGAACACACATTTTTTTTCATCTTTAATATATTTTTCATTATGGGCTTCTCCAGAATAGGGGTTACTAAAATTATTCATCTGTTTTAACCAGTTCTACAACTTATATTGTATATCAGTTTTTAGCAAAGAAAATGACTGACTTCTTTAACTGTGCCATCAGACAATTTTTCTGACCCCTGTCTCATCATCTTGTCCAAACAAACAGAAGAAAACATTGGATTTGGTTCCTGCAGATTTCCTCAGTCCGGTGTGCACAGTAATTAGATAAAAGTATGATTCATATGCATAATTGTCGACTAAAGGGAAAACACCCCACTGAGAAAATGGAAAAAATGTCAGCATTATTGAAATGTAGTTCTACAGTATGATTTTTTTGTATTAAGATGTGTTAAATGGTAAATAATTTTACACATAGGTATGCATTAATTTGTTTATGTATAATAAATCATTTCTAAAATAAACAGTCGACTAAGAATGTTTAATCAAAACAACACTGCATTTTTTATTAACCCCAATGAAAAGAGGTGGTCAAGTAAGAATTACATAAAAATATGGTTCATATGCATGTGCTATCAACTAATGGGAAAATACCCCACTGTGAACATGGAAAGAAATTGTAGTTAGTGGTGCCTGGAGTAGCCTCAAAAAGTGCTGGTTGATTCTTGTGCCTAAGTGGTGAAAATGCCACCTTATGCAATTGGAAAAGTAAGTGCTGCCCATGGAGGACTTCCCCCTGCAAGCCTCCCTAGTTATGCCACTGATTATGAATAAATTTTAGGATAAATACTTTCTTTTTTTAAGTATGGTAAACTGCATATAATTAAAATCAAAGAAAATGGTTTTATGAAAAATCAGAAGCCTATGTTTACCCAAATGAGGTTGAATAAAAAAATTACCTATAAGACCTAGTCTATATTTCACCAACTAAATTTATTATTTTCTAGACCTCTGATTTACCATTATAAGAATTTTCAGAAGCTAAAATTTTAATGTAGCATATATTTAATACATACTTCATAATAATTAAGTTCAAATGCATAACATTTAATACGCTGAAATATTATAATTTATATGTATCTGTAGTTACAAAATAAAAGTAATTTGATGCACTTCAAATTCAGATATACTCCATTAATATTTGTGTTAAGATATATATAAATAATATACAATAAAAAGGCTTACAAATATTTGAAGACTTTTAAAGTTTACTCACAAGCATCTTGTTGGTTCAACTTATTGTTTCAAAAGTATTTCTAAAAAAAAAAAATTAATACCTGGAATATTCCTTTCTTGTCCATGTAATGTGCCCAGAAACATAAGATAGCAAAGATTAGATAAAGACTCAAAAGTACACCAAAGACAATGCCCTGAGCTTTGATGTCAAATTTGCTGAACACAGTCCCAAAGTGAATGCTGTTAGGTTGGAAATTAAAAGACACAGCACTGATCAACTGATAGCCATCCTGACACCTGCATATCACATTGCCATTCTCCTTTTCCAGCTGGAAAGTAAAACAATTATTTTTCACTGTTGAAATAAAAAAAACCACTCTCAACTCTAAAATTGAATAATAATGCATTTTTTCTACTGGGGCTAACTTTCAACCCCTACAAAATAATACTATCAAAAATAAAATTGTCTTTTTGTGAATTAAGTTGATAAGGGGTGGTTCTTTGAGCCATTATACAAAATATCTATTAATGATGTGAATTAATATTTTCTTAGAAAATAAATACACATGTACCAAAAAGGTATACAATTTTTACAGTATCAATATTTTGTCCTATTTTCCTGTAATGTAAAATATGCATGTGTTTTTTATTTATTATTCAAGACAGATATGAAGTAAAAATTAGTATCTAATTCTAAGAGTTTTATTTCAATTACCCGACACTGGTTGGTCACCCAGTCTTTAATTGTCTCATTCCAAGAGAAACAAGCTGAAGTTGTCACACCGAAGGCATATGGGTCTTCAAGATTATAGGAAACTGAAAAAAAAAAGAAAATGTTTAAAATCCAAATTTTTTATCTTTTGATAAAATTGATACCGCTGCTTTCAATAGATAGCTATAGATGTAAACAGAAAAGTAAAATGGAAAATAAATGGGGGGGGGAGAGAGTTGGGGGGCATTTTTGAGTCATTTTGAGAAAAATGCTTTTTTATTGTATTTTGTATTATCCAGCAAATGCTATTCTTTTTAATGTACTATTAACGTACATAGTGATTTAGAATCAGATTTTTAACGTAAGAAATGTTGAGATCTGCATCTAATTTGAACTCCAATGCGTCATTAAAAGTATTAAATTTGATGTGGAGTTTAAATTGTGTAGGAAGGGTTAGCCTGTTTTAAGGGGAAAAAATTAATGAAGACATTAAAAGAATTTTCCATAGTTAAGAGATACATGAAAAAACAGCCAAATTTCAAAGCATTATGGTAATTATACAATAGATCATATTCTGTAAAGGAGGTGATTTTTATTTAAAATCACTCATCCAAGAAAACAAAATAAATGACTTAAATGCTGTAACTTTAAACAAAATAAAAATTGTGCAAAATCTTTGATTAAAACTATCCAAGTTGAGGTGCACAAGTGTAAGGATACAGAGCTACAATGACATTTAATGATTATAGTTCACGTAGGTCTAAACTTTCAAGCAGTGCATTATGTCTTATCATTAAATGTTATGATTTTCACTAGGTTTTTTTTTAGCTAGTAACACAAACCAATACTTAATTTAATTGTTTTAAGCATTGTTTTAATGACCTATGTGGCAAGTGAGAATGGTCTTTACTCATAAATATTTAGGAAAGTTACCTGATCTTTTTTGTAATTTTGAACTTGATTTTATCTCAGTTTCATCTGCAACACACAATTTGAATTAAGTATCAGCTGTCATATTTAACTAATTTTAATGCAAAAATAATATTTACTTAAAACGCACAAAATGAGTAACTGTACATACTATAGGACGGTTTCAATCCAACATAAACTGTTCCAGACTTTTTGAATGTATTTGGTGGAAAACATTTTTCTTTACATGGTTCAAACAAATCAGGTGTCAACGGTTTTCTGAAACCCAACAGATTAAATGTAACTACTTAAAACAAATGTTTAATTCTAAGTAAAAACAAATAAAGAGTGTAATTAAGAAGACATGGATTCAAAATTGAAAAAAAAAAAAAAAAAAGATAAAACACTTCAGTCAAAGAAGACTATTTCAGATGCTTCAAAACATTGCCCATTCTCCTGCATGAGGTTGTTATTTTTCTGGTTAAAAAAGATTTTTTTCTATTTATTTATTGTAATTTAAAAAAAACAATAAATAAAACATGTTTTTATTATTGTATATAGGGTGCAATGGCCGGAGGTAAAATTGGGACTGTAATTGTTTTAATTGGTGTATATATCTGTAATAAATTTTTGAATCCATCCATATACTGGGCTAATATTATTTATATGTGTTGTTTGATGTTTAAATAGAACATTTTTGTAGATACAGGTACAATTATAAACTCATTACATGATATCGTAAGATAAATCAGTTGGCTCAACGTCCATTCTTAAGTACAAGGTGTAAGACAGCAGAGGATTTAAAGGTCGCATTTTCAGGCATATGTGTAAATGAGTTTGCCTATAGAAAAATAAATCTATATTAGAGTTAACAATATAAGATTTAAAGGTAAAACATTTCATGTAAGCTAAAAAAAAAATTGAAAATAAGCTCTTTGAAGTATTTTATAAAACTCATACAAATATGAAATCTTTCACACTAATAAAGCCAACCATTAATTTTTGCAAGTAAACAAACTCAACTTACGGATATTCAAACTGATGATAAAACATTCCAGCTGCATCACCTTCAATAAAGCTTGGTGTTATTATTGGTAAATTTTCATGATCAGTACAGTTGCTTTCCAATGTTTTATGAATAACCTCAGGATTTGAAATGTTCAACTTTTTACCATCCTTGTCTTCAGCAGATCCAATAATAATGTCATGATTGATAAATCTTGAGTTTGCTCCATGTACATAAATATTCTTACTCTTGACAATCTGATTATTATAAACATTTTTTGTTCATATTTATACAATTTTAGAAGAAGGACTTTGATTTTGCAAAAAAGTAAGGTAAGTTTGACAAACTTCTCTATATTTTATTCAATATTATATTTTTTTTTAGGATACTTTCTACATCACCATAGCCCACATTGACAGACATGTGAACAAAAAAGGAAACAGTTCTTTTTTTCTCATGTAAAATATGTAAGGCATTAAAAAAAAAAATTGGTAATGGGTTCAAACACTTTCATTGGACATAGGTTAACGGCATATAAAGATAGAGACTAGAAGTTCAGCAGTCTTTGTTGTTGTTCAGATTTGAAAAAGAAAGTCACTAGAAAGGCACAATGAACCTAACATATTAGTTGTTTTTTTTAACATTAGAATTTGTATATAGTTTTAAATGATGAGGAACACTGCTATTTTATAATAGACTGATATTGAAAACTTGTGTTACCTGCAAGATGCACACCCACACACAAACCCCCTACCTCTGCATATAGCCTTTTTCCATTACACTCTTAACAACTAATTCACTAAAACATTCACTCTTAAAAATCTATGTGACAGTTGTCCAATGAATTGTCAGATGAAAGCATACAAAACGGGTTGAAAAATACAGAATATATATATTTTTTTTCAAGAATGTACTTAATTGACATCAATGTTACTTTCATAGTTATTAAGAAAAATAATAAATTATTCATTTTATCTGTACACAGAGATACTTCAGAATCAGACTTTAATCCATTCTTAACAAACTAAATTTTTCAAAGTATCTTTTATCAGTAAATACTATGAATTTTTAGGTGATGGTGAAAAGCGCTCAACTGTCGACCGGAGAGTCCATTGTTGGAACCTCAGTGAGAAACTTGGGATATTTTCAGGTCCTGGTGTAAGTCCCAAAGTCTAGCCAGCTTTAAATGGGTCCCTGATTTTAATTTGGGGTAGTAAAGGGAGTATAGGTAGCTGGGCGTTGTGCCAACCACACAATCCCTTTTTAAGCCAAGTTTACTGAAACTGATGAATTCTTCACTTCATACACCAGATGAGCCCTTAGAAGCATAAGGAAACTTTACTTTACTATGAATTTTAAGGCAAGCACTGGAATTTTTAAATGTAATTGCACAATTTTGTTTTTTAGATTTTGATAAACAATAAAAAAAAAAGGCACAATCACTTTCACAACCAGACAAAAAAATTACAGATGGCAGAAAGTAATTTACTGAAAGAAAAACACAGAACAAGCTGATTAGTTGGAATTCCAAAGATTTGGGGGCTAAACTCTTTCCGAATTTCTTTTTAAATTCCTAATTGTTCATGTTTGGGGGGAATTCAAAGGTGTAAGTTCCAATCCACATAAATATAAGCAAACACCCTATTTAAATAAACATAAGAGAAAAATTTACCTAAATTTATTCAAAACCTAATGCTGTTCAATGAATTCTAAAATCACAGTAAAGTAGTTTGGACTACTTGATTTTAAATTTATTCATTGACAAAAATAAAATGGGATCCGTGATAGTGTCACTATAGCCGAACAATACATAGTTAGATCTTTTTATAAGTCGCTAGAAAATTTACGACACAATGTTTCATTAAATAAACAGACTTAACCTTAACAATCATGGGAGATAATTCATCATCACCAACATCGACATCTTTAAATGTGAATTCTGAGGGTGAAATATAATTGGAAGAATTCTTGACATCAGCAAGTGTTGCCTTTTGTGTTGTCATTGAGTAACTCTGTTTTGATTTATTAAACATTCCACTTGGGTCTTCCATTTTAGGAAAAAATTTTAAAATTACATCCCATGATAATGTAAGATTATTTACTATGCTCTGAATCTAGAAAAAAAAAAGAATAGCAATGTATTGTTTTAACTTTACAAATATTTTACAACTTGCATAATTTAACATAATCAACATCTATCAAAGATATAAAAAGAATATCAAAGCAGTGTACCTGGTAAAACTGATTGTACAATTGAAGCCTCATTTTTTTTGTTTCATAGTCAATTATATTCTCTGTCTCAAATTTGCTGAGACCTTGTTTATTTGCCCTGTTGGTAATATCTGAGTAAAATGTATCCATATCTATGGCCTGATACTTTATGATGTTGTTAATTGCATCTGTTATTTCTTGAATTCAAATATGAAAAGATAACAGAAATTATTTTTTTTTTTTACTGAAACCAATCAATGCTATAGGAAAACATAATTCTCTTTTATTCCAGTGTTCTGCAACAACACAGGTGTCCTACAAGAGGATGCCTGGTGTGACAAAACAAAATCTGAATAATAAACTCACACAATTGAAAGTCTCTGCAAAGAATAGTTAATATAGCAAACACATTTTTGTCATACAACATATGACATATATGCATAAAGAATTCCCGGGAATAAAAGTTTGACTAAAGTTGTTTCTAATAACAATAAATAAGACAATAAAATTAGTAAATTTCATAGAATTATGAGCTTTCAATGAGAGATGGTTTATATTACTGTGTTGAGAAATGGGTGCAGAACTCTAGATATAAACCTTTAAATGAGAGATGGTTTATATTACTGTGGTAAGAAATGGGCTCAGAACTCTAGATGTAAACCTTTTAATGAGAGATTGTTTATATTACTGTGGTAAGAAATGGGTGCAGAACTCTAGATGTAGTCCTTTCAGTGTTGCACATTGACCTTCTCTAATGAAATTACTGGCAAAGAATATTTTAACTTCACCATGAAATGTATAAATTGTTATAAAAATCAGAGCAAGTATGAAGGATTTAAACACCTTAACGAGAGATATGCTCCTATATTATGGGGTCCTAGGCAAGGTTCAGCCCAGAGCCAGAGAAAAAGGCACATTATGCATTGTGGGGAGCCTTAAAAACAAATGTCAAGGATGCTGGCTTCCAATCTTTGGCTCTATAAATCTTTCACAACCGGGGTCCCAATTACCCTAAAGGTTAATTAATTTTCCTGTAAAGCCATTGAAAAGTGTTCAGATTCTAATATTAGCAATGTAATGCTGTCAGAATGCCAAGCTTGCCCATAAATTGACAGTATATCCCTTGTGTTGCTAGATGGTTCAGCAAATATGTACATGCACTAGTACTTCAAAATAAGAAAAGATTAAACATAAAATTTTTGCAGGTTTTGGGATAAAAAATGTCTCAATAGGGTACCCTTAGCAGAGGGGAAATTTTTTAATTTCTTCTGGCAAGTATACCGTTCATACAAAATATATATTCAGGATAATTAAATTTATAACTCCTGAATTGAAAGAACTAATGAGACTGTCATTCAATGAAAATAGATAGAAATTCCCCCCATTCCATTTTAACATAACATAATTTAATTAAGAACTCCCCACAAATTGTATAATATAGACTATAATTTAATTAAGCATGCTGCAAAGTTTTTTTAAAAGAGTTCAGTGTGCTGTGATGAAAAATCTTGCCACTGTTATAGTTAAAAATTACAAAAAAACCTTAAAAACATGTAAAAGATTTTATATTTAATTATGAAATAATTAAAATAGTCTTAAATTTGAGTACCTTCAAGACAAGGATTTAAATCTGGAAGATTTGCGTCCATATTTTGGAATGTTGTGGCCAATTTTGAAATGGCTTTTGAGGCTTTATCCTGTATGAGGATGTTTAAAGAAATTATTTTCTTATAATAGTGAAATATTAAAAAAATGAAAAGCTTCACTTATGGCATAAACATCTATATAAATAATAGCGGTGTGGGTTCTGCTTTGAATTGAATGTAAAGAATTAATACAACAGTATTCCAGTTTAAAATCGTCAAACGTAAACAATAGTAATAAAAATCATGAAAAAATCGGATCTTTCCGAAACCAAAAATAACCTAGCCTACTGATCAAACCTAAGAGAATATAACTCTATGCAAAGGTTTTGCAGGGTACAGCTAGTGTACTAATAATTTAGTTACATCAAATTAAAATATAATAATACTGTACATGTATTATTAACTATAGAAATCAGCACTTTCTTTTTTTCTTTAAAATGTTTACATTTTGATTTCAAAATTGTCTATAAATTTGACTAAAACTTTCATAAATTTTATAAATGTCATACCTTTTGGATCATTAAAAAATAAATGTAATATGGAATTCTAAAAAAATGAAAAAAAAAAATCATTATTTTAAAAAAAGAAAAATATTTTCTTCGTTTAGTTTTATAAATATAATTTACTTAGTGATTGTGTAAAACAGTTCTTATAAAGGAAAAATCAATGCAAGTTTTAACTTAAAAGAATTCAATTCTATTTGATTATTTAGATTTAAAAGAAGACATGTATCTTATAGGCCTAACTGTACATCTACCACTGAATTTCTTGTCATTAGTTCTTTATCCTTTGTGAGAACTGACATGGAGTTAGCCAAAATTTGAACTTCTTCTGGAGAACTAGAATTAAAATTCTGAATGACATCACCAACTATGTCCACAAAGTTATTAGCAGTCTAGAAATGCAACATAAAATTGATAGCACATTATAAAATACAGCATTTTTTTTAAATAATCTATTTTATTGATTAAATTTTAATATAAAAAAAAATAAAACAAAAACTTTGTAAAATTGAAAAAAGGAAAACTATTTTCAAGTAAACAATAATTTAATGAAGTAAATGACAGGCATAAAATTATGTACCTCAAAAAACACAGCTTTATCCACTTGTTTTAGAACTGGACTACTCATTGTAGTGGTAGTAGTTGTTGTTGCTTCCCCTGGTCCATCATTAACAGCCTTATTCTTTGTGATATATGAAAAATCACACTTAAAAATTATAGCAACAAAAGCAATAATGCACCATTTAATCAAATTTTCAAATCATATTAAAATTTTATCTAGATTAAGTTAAAACTATATACACAAATTGTTATACATTGCTTAAAAAAGATAATATTTTTCAGGTTAATCTACTCAAATAAAACAATATGTAGCACATATCAGTGATGAATGCTTTTGTTATATATTTTCTTTGTTTTCCTATCAGTGTTATATCAGTACCTTGCATAAGCAAGATACTGAAGGAGTCTGTGACTGCAGTTGCTATTCTCATAGTCAATACTTTTTCACTTTTTAGGTTGTATTGTACCTCATTCATTACAATTAGCACATCTAATGACTTTTTCAGCATTTAATTAAAATGTACCCAAGACTATGTTTTAAACATTAGTTTACTTGAAATTTTAGAGCTTTACCATTTGTATTTTCCCATTGCTTCTTGAGTTACTTAAAGTCATTCATACTAGTTTTATGAGCTTATTGGAGTGTTCTTCATGCAATGCTGTGTATAGGTAATTTCTTTTAATGCTAATTTATGCCATACCAATGATGACAGGGATGATGACAAAGTTGCTGCCCTTTTTGCAATTTTTATATAATCTTTAACACTCTTGCTTGAATTCATTTTCTTGTCCATGTCTAGGAGAATGTCATTAACATTATCAGTACTGTTACTGTTTGACGTTGTTTGCTGGTATTTTGGATATATCTGTTAAGACAGATAGTTATTAAGCATATACAATTTCAAAATGCAACTTTTTCACTTATTTCATTTGCTAAATAGAATCACTATTTCTAACACTAAAAAATGACTTTATTACATGATCACACATTTAGTTCATTGTTAACAATCTTGACTTTCTACATTATATGTAAATAAAAGTATTGTATGGCTGTTGGGAGAAAAAACTGATACTTCTTTGACAAAGCATAGATATATATTAGGGGAAGGGTGGTTGTGTGGTGTAAACCTTGAAAACCTTGGAATTTTTTCAGGTCCTGGTGTAAGTCCCTAAATGGGTAAGTAAATTTAAGTTGGGGGAGTAAAGATGGCTGGGCGTTGTGCCAACCACACAATCCCTTTATATACCAAGGTTACTGAAACAGATGAATTCTACACTTCATCTACCCCAATGAGTCTTAGGAGCTTAAGGGCACTTTACTTATTTTATAGATATTTATAGATAAATATTACTTTTTAAGACAAACACTTTAAAAAAAAAACATAAAAATATCACAGACTGTCAAAGTACATTTATTAACTTGAGATAATTTTATGATAAAATAAAATGAATCAAATTGAAAAATAAATCAATTTTCACTTCTAAGAGAACAATTGATTTCAAAATATTGAACACTTGTGTATTCTAAATGACAATACAGCATTTTAAATTGTTCGAATCAATTCTTATGTTGTGCAAAGCCTCTAATTTTTTGGTATTTTTATATGATCTGTGACATTGGAGAAGAGATTATGGTGAAAAGTAAGCTACCATTCTTTTATAGTGCCCCCTGTTTTTAAGTCTTGTGTGCTATTTTTTATACTTTGTATAAACCTAACAAACAAAAGCACATGAAATTCACCTAACTTCTGTAATATAAAAAAAATTAAAGTTAATGACTGTCTTAACTGAAGTGGAATTGCATAAACTTTGTTACCAAATTAGCATAGCATATATCTAAAAGAATACTTCCTTATTTAGGATTTATTAATCATTTCCCAAATTTAATTTTAGAAAACTTGGTGATACAACATGTATTATGAATAAATCTACTTATAATACATTAATTATTTTAAATATGATTTCACTATTTTAATAAGAGGAAATTATACAGTATGCTTATAAAAATTCACTGACCATAACTTGCAATGAACAATTAACTCGGGCTCTAAAGATGTCTATAATATAAACAACAACTTCACAGTTTTCAGCAGAAGTTGAACACTCAGATAACATGGTTGAAGCCTGAATTTCACCTAAGAAACAAATATAATTTATGTTATTTAAAAAATAATTTATATTATAAACACACACATTTAGTAACATAATTATGCATCATTATATATTGGAAACCGAATCTCTACTTACTACCAAAATATACTAAGTGAGAACCAGAAGATGTCAACTCAAACACTGCATATTGTAAACCAAAATTAGTATCAGATAAGCTATTTTTTATCCTTATTCCTTCATCTTTCCATCCTAAAAATCTGAATGAAAAGATAGTTTCTGTGGCTGTACCTATAGACAGATGATAAAAAAAAAATTGTTTTAAGTAGCATTCTTGTTAATGTTTTAAAAAAAAAGCTTGTCTTTTAATGTGAATGAACTAAAAAACATTCAATTATATAAAAGAGTTGTATTTTTAGAATTTTTTTGCTTTCTGGAAATACTTTTTTCTTAATGATTCAGATTTTAAAAATCAGAAGAAACAAAATTCCGCAATAAATTAAATCATTAGAATTATATGTCCAGTTAAATCACATGTTACGTATGGATTTCATTTATCAACAAGGCCACAAATACTATATACACAAATTGTTATACATTGCTTAAAAAAGATAATATTTTTCAGGTTTAGTACTAACCGTTAGTTGGATGTACACTGCAGTTTCCTTGGTATGGTTTTATATTTGTAAATACAACTTTCATAGCAACAGTTTCAACACATTTACTAATATTGACAGCCACCATAATAGTGTATGTTGTTGCATCTTCCCACCAAACACCTTCTGTGTCAAATCTACTGCTGTTTCTGTCTGAATAAGATAACCAGTTAAAGTTAAACTACATTTAGAAAGAAAGACAGAAAGAAAAACAAAGCATATGGACATCTGGAAAGATGTTATGTGAAATAATTTGCTTTAAAGATGACACTTTTTTTAATTGTATAAACACAGTACCATTATATAGCTATAAAATGGTCCTGTGTGTATGGAATATAGTTAGCAAAATCATTCATAATAAAATGATTACAAGTTTAAATATAAATAGCATCAGTTATATATAAATTGTATATGTTGTTAGTTCAATACTTTATACAAATATATAGATCTTTGTTCGGTTGTGCTTTGCATATAGCATAAAAACATTAATACATTTTTCTCTAAGAGTTATGACCGGCAACACTCACACCTGGTCCCTGTTACAGGTGTCATGGGTTTGAAACACTTATGAGGGTTGAACTTCATGTCAATTGTTTTTAGACAGAGGGGAATAGTGGTGGAGTAAGCCATAAGTAACAGGATCTTTGTGGCAAGGGATGCTTATTAAGTGTGTAAAATGTGACAAGATGGGATAAAAGGGGTTAAAAATTTTGAAAGCATCAATTGTAAGTGAACCACCACATTCTGGCTATACTATTATTTTTAAGAGATTCATAGCATAAAGTAAACTGACACATGAATAAACTGGTTTGAATTAATAATTAAAAAGCACATATGCTAATGCTTAATCAACTGTAACAATTTTAGAGAACTCAGCCAGATTTGAAACTGACTTATTATGTCATTTTATAGAACAGAGCCTGGAGCCATAGAGCTTTATTAGGGGGTAGCACCACTGCTTTTTTGTTAAGTAAAAACACTATAAAGCGCCAAGATAACAGTCAATTTAATAGAGTAATAAAATAATAGATAATTGCTCTTTGGGAGCCTCACAAAACTGACTTAAGAGTCGCATTTGGCTACCACTAGAATATAATGACAGACACTATAATATAATGACAGACAATCTTGTTTGAATACAAATAATACATTTATTTGTATTGATTAAACTTGCATTTATTTCCATTGAATTATTTTATTATGCTTATGCTTTTTCAATTAAAAAAATTATCTAATATATTTATATAACAGCTTTTCTGTATAATCTTAACAAAAATGCTTTGTAATATTACTTGATGTTATTTTAGTATCCCAGTAATATTCTGGAATTTCCTGGATTGAAAATGTTTGCGCATTATATTTAAACACGGACCATCTGAACTGGGCCTCATAAATATCTTTACTTCCACAGCTAGCGCAACTGATGTCTGCTTTTAAAACTGTTCTGTCATCTGTACTGAGTTTTCTTTCACAGTTCCAAACACAGCTGCCAAATTAGAATAAATTCCATAATTGAAGTTAAAAAAAAAAAGAACAGAAAGACTAATGAACAAATAGCCATGCTAATAAACAAATCGCAGTGGCTACGGTTCGGTCCGACCAAACCCGTATTTTTTTTTCTTCAGGTACCAGCCATAGATATTGCTCCACACCCTAACCCTATCCCTAACCCTGAAAAAAAAAATTCTGAAAAAAAAACAAAAAACTTATATATGCCATGTTCCTTATACCCTAATATAATGGTTTTGGCTGGTGCCGGAGCCACTGCGTAAACAAACAGCCATGCTAATAAACAAACAGCCATGCTAATAAACAAACAGCCATGCTAATAAACAAATAGCCACGCTAATAAACAAAAAAAAAAAGAAAAACAACAGGAAAATGGACAACATAAAAAAAATGGAAAATGACGATATGATCAGGCCCCATCGAATAATTTTAAAATATATTTTGATGCAAATTGGGGAAAAGGAGGTGCCCCATCCAAGAGGGACCCCAGTAGTCACAATTTTCAAGGGCCCCAGACTATCGGCCTGCAGTCTTGATGTGAGCAATCAAGAAAAATAACTTAGAGATTAACAAATGAATTAGATGATGTATGGATGGAGACAGTGTTGTTCTTAGGTCTGGGAGGGGGGGGCCTTAACAAAGACTTTCAAACATATTTGGGGAATGTAGGCAAAAGTATCTTATTTATTATACATTAATACTAATACAGTAGTGGTCTAGTGACTGGTGGGAGGGCTCTTGATGGTTACCTAGTAACGCTAGTTACCCTATCCATAAGAACGATTTTGGTAGAGAAAAGCTTACCAACATTTAGTAACAACTGCATTATTTGTTATTTTTATGATCATCAAAAATAACACAAGTTTTTCACTTACTCTATAAAGAGATATCCAAGTTCAGCATTTAGTATTTCTATTACTTGTGTTGCTATTTCTGAGCGACTGTCCTTAGTAACGTTTACTTCAAAGAGGATTAAATCCTTGGATTTAAAAGAAGTAGCATTCAGATATATGATTATATTACCAGTTTCTGGCAGGGGTGCTATACTACACCTGTTTTTTCCCTGCCTGTAGCTTGTATCATTATGATAATACGGTAAAGCATACCTAGTGATGTCTTCCTTTCTGAACAATTTGTAACACGACCAGAAAAATTTTAGACTGCTATAAGCTGGAAGGAAAGGAGGATCGCGAGATTCAATATCTGCCTTCAGCTGCAAATTAGTTCCAATCTTGACCTGCCTAAACGCACCTTCGGAAATTTTTGCCACGAGTGGTGCTCTGTCAACCTTTAAGAACATGGTGTCAGATTCTTTTTCTCTTTTACCAATGACAGTAATATTCAACTCAAGCTTGTACAAACCTGGTGATTTTATAAAAGTAAAGTCCATAACAATGGCATTCGGCTGGGTTATGCTCTCTCCAATCCATTTGTTATTTGGGGAAAGGTCATTCTTAATCCAAACTTGCCATGTCATATTAAACTTGTCTGATTCGTTACACGCCGAAGTTCTCTCAGCTCTACCGCTGATTTTGGGCAGTGTTGAAAGCCAAGCTTCCAAAGGCGTCTCTTCTTCTCTGTAGGTGTATTCAAACAAATCAATGGTGGAAATACATGGAACATAGGTTTCAAAGTCATAGTACATTTCTTCTATGACTCCGTACATAACAATTCTTGCTGTGGCTCTTTTGAAGTCAACATCAGCATACGTCATATTAATATACACGGCCTCTGTGTCATTTGCCAAACTTATCTTTTGTGTGCCAGGACTCATATCTAGGGTGACATTTAATGTGTAATTCCATAAATATCTGACAACTTTGAATTTCGTCGGCTCTTTGATCCGGATCATTGAACGGCGTTTTACTTGGTAAAAATCTACCAGTGCCCCTATTCGAATTTTCATCACATACGTGGACGTTAGGTTAAAAGATTCAAATGTCACGTTCACTAGGTAATTTCCCCTATTATAATAAATATATGGTATTATTTTGGAATCAACTAAATACGTCAAAGATGTAGTTGAATTACTGACACCAAAGTTCACAGTAATATGTAAATCAGGATAGTTGCGGCTTAAGATATTTTGAACGATTTGAATCGAGCCATTAGCAGCTCCACTGACTGGGTAAGGTACTGGATTTATCAACAGTTCTGCAGACGTGTCATTGACCGGGGAGACAACTTGAAATATGACGAAACTTTTCACTGTTAAAGAAAATATATGACATTTTTAAACGACATTATGATTATTAATTTTTTTTTTTTTTATAATTAATTGTTATAGAAAAAATATTATGCAACTGAGAACATTGTGAATAGACATTTTTTTCATTATTGAGATAATTTTGTATAGTTGTAGATATTGACAGACATTCGCAGATCAAGTATCAAATTTGATTCAGGCACATTTTCTTTAAATACACCTTCGAGAGTACATCTACATGTATGTCTCTCTCACAAGGCCTCGCGTACTTCTAAGGTCAACTCTGGCCTCTGTGACAAAGGCCACCTGTGGCATCGTTGACTTAGGCAACTTATGGCTTCATTAACTTAGGCTCCTCTGAAGTCCTCTGGCCTCTGTGACTTGAGCCACCTCTAGCCTTTTTTGCCACCTCTGGCCTTTCTCATGTAATGTATAATTTTATGTTTCTTTTCTTATTTTAAAAATTATGTGTAGTTAGTTGTATAAAAAGTCATTGATAAACTGGCAAAGAGAGAACAGGGTTGTTATGCAGTTAGCCATGAGTATCAGTTAGATGGAGAGGCAGTTAGTGGCGGTCACTGTTCAATCAATGTTTAGTGCATGTTTGGAGGTCAGTGGTAGAAGGCAGATGGATATGTACTTGATGTGTGGTGATAGCGGTATATGGATATTTTATATTTATTCGGTATGCATGCTGTGGATTTTCTTTGTATTTATCTAAATATTAATAAATGTTGATGAACCATGACTACAAGCATTTATGTGATGAGTGTCAGTGAAAGGGGGTGACCTTTGCATTGGGACATAGTGACATTAAACCGCTCTGACCCACCACCATGAAACATTACATACGACAATGGTGGTAGAACATTCGATTGTGACAACAATGAACACTCCAGCCATCTTCTCGTGGTGCGGCCCTCCTATCACTTTTAGTTACTCAACCCGCAGTTTGAAAAGTTTGTGGTCCAGACTTCATAAGATGGGTGAAATATTTGTCCACAGCACCTTTTTCGAAATCCAAAAGCCCAAAAAAATTCGAGCAACTTGGGAAATTCATTAGAATACGAACATGTGCACCGGACGCACATACTAGATCTCAGCTGCACAATGTTCACCTGACTAATTATTTCCCTTTATTTTAAAATGAAAAATTTCTTTTCTCCTGGGGCCCGTTCATCCACCAACATTAACCCTCCTGAGCTGCAACCATAATTCAATACTTTCTTAACACAGATATAGCCACTGCATTTTTTTGTTCCATTTAGATTTATCTCAGTTTACTGTTACTCTACAGTGGATTGATAAAAAGTGTTTTGAATAAAACAAGAATGGCTGGCTAATGCCAGACAAGATTGTTTAGTCGGTTTGGTCACATTTGAAACTATGTAGCAATACCGTGGTGCCCGATACCATATGGTGTATTCAAAGTGTGCCATTTCAAAACCAAAAAAAGAAGGCCTATTGTTGGAGAAAATTGATCAAGTAAGAGTACAATACTCCCCAAAAAAAATGGTTCTTGTAATTAAGTACAATCGTGTACAGTTACTTTATAAAATGAGTACCAAGTAGCCTGTCTCGGATAATTAGTAGCATCAACATTAAACACATATACTCCATCACAATAAAATATGTATATAACCATGGTTTACCCAGTGAAACATTATTTTGACAAATCACCGAAGCCCTGAATGTGCCAGTTTGACTGTAGCTGTAGTTGACTGAATATGTGAAATGAGTTGCTGGATCTGGTGTCAGGTCGACATTAATGGCTGTAACCTCACCTTTTTCATCTCCCCAGTCAACTTTACATGATGGCTGGAAAAGACAAGAAAAGCATATAGCCTAAAGGCTAACTATAACAGAGCTGCAATTAACTTTTAAAATAAAAATGTTTTGCCGTGTTTAGCGTAATGAACTGAATTGCTCGACTTGCCTGAATTATACATTGGCCTATTTCTTTAATACCGTGATAAAGATATTCTTTTATTTCTTAGTTTTTACACGAATGGCTGCCAAATGGTGATATCCATCAAATAAATCCTGTTTTTATAATTGTAATTTATTAAGATTGAGAAAAATAATACATTTATAGCTGGCTCATTGTTAGCTAGCCGTTAAAAGCTTATCAGAGAGTCACGTGTGATACATAGAGCCGCATTTAGCCACTATCGATACATTAGTCCACTATCGATACATTAGTCCACTATCGATACATTAGTCCACTATCGATACACTAGTCCACTATCGATACATTAGTCCACTATCGATACATTTGTCCACAATTAATACATAGGGACGAGGCGTGAGTGTTTCCGGTCTAGCTCTACTAATGTATATAAATGGCTAAATATTGTAATGAAAGACAAATACTATTTACAATATAGGGCTACTTACAACAGTTGGCATGTAATTGCTGTAATTATCACTGTAATTGACAACTTTCAAAGCTATTCCAACTAAATCGTGAGGGTAGTAGTAGCCACCTAAAGATGGTCTATGGTCATAGGCTTTTGTGGTGGGAACTGAGATAAAGCATTTTGTCATTATTATAGTCCAGGCAATATCGTAATTACTAACTATTACAACAGTAACCGTTACTTTAATCTTCATGTCGTGTAGCCCCCCCCCCCACCACCCCAATTTTGCAACAAATAGATAAAAATTAAAAAAAAATCGAAAGTGACGTGGCCCATAAAGGCTTGGGACCCCTGAAAAATGTTCGGGTTACACCCCTCACGCGACGTGTATTTATTGGTATAATGTTTCTTAAACCCGATGGGCCTTGACGAAATCTGGACACGTCATCACTGGACAGAACATTCAAGACCCCCAACCTATAATTAACCCGACTCTCGACTTAATTTTTTGTTTGTTTACGTAATTACATGTATTCTCTTTCTAATCATTATTTGTCAGACTTTAAAAAAAAAAACAATCACAAAGGAACAAAACAATAATAAATAATTAAAACAAATGGCACGTTGCCATTCAAATAGCGTCAGCGCCACGCCTCGGGAAACACGCCTCTCGTATTTCAAGGTACTCAGTTATAAATGGGAAAATAAATTGTTCTCTATTTCTTTGAAACAAAAATATATTTAAATGCGCAAACAACAGCAGCAACGCAAAAAAATAAAATAAATAATAACCCCACCGATCCAGTGTTAATGTTGACCTGTAAGAAGACAATTAACATACCTTTGTTATCAATATTCTTTAATTTTTAAACACAAAATAAAATGTTCAAACTGTAACACTATTTAAAGTTTTTTCTATAATAAAATTCAACAGTGTTGTAAATTGTAAACATCCGAATTTCTTCCCTTAACTTTTCTTTTATCGCACTGTGTGTGTGTGTGCCAGTGTGTGTGTGTGTGTGCCAGTGTGTGTGTGTGCCAGTGTGTATGTGTGTGTGTGTGCCAGTGTGTGTGTGTGCCAGTGTGTGTGTGTGCCAGTGTGTGTGTGTGCCAGTGTGTGTGTGTGCCAGTGTGTGTGTGTGTGTGCCAGTGTGTGTGCCAGTGTGCCTGTGTGAGTGTGCCAGTGTGTGTGTGTGTGTGTGCCTGTGTGAGTGTGCCAGTGTGTGTGCGTGTGTGTGCCAGTGTGTGTGCCAGTGTGCCTGTGTGTGTGTGTGCCAGTGTGTGTGCCAGTGTGCCTGTATGTGTGTGTGTGCCAGTGTGTGTGCCAGTGTGTGTGCCAGTGTGTGTGTGTGCCAGTGTGTGTGCCAGTGTGCCTGTGTGTGTGCCTGTGTGAGTGTGCCAGTGTGCCTGTGTGCGCCAGTGTGCGTGCCAGTGTGTGTGCCAGTGTGTGTGCCAGTGTGTGTGCCAGTGTGTGCCAGTGTGTGTGTGTGTGTGTGCCAGTGTGTGTGTGTGTGCCAGTGTGTGTGTGCCAGTGTGTGTGTGTGCCAGTGTGTGTGTGTGTGTGCCAGTGTGTGTGTGTGTGTGCCAGTGTGTGTGTGTGTGTGTGCCAGTGTGTGTGTGCCAGTGTGTGTGCCAGTGTGCCTGCCTGTGTGTGTGTGTGACAGTGTGCCTGTGTGCGCCAGTGTGCGCCAGTGTGCGTGCCAGTGTGCGTGCCAGTGTGCGTGCCAGTGTGTGTGCCAGTGTGTGCGCGTGCGCGTGCGTGTGTGTGTGTGGCAGTCAATAAAAACAATAAATTTTACGATTCCCTGGCTAGGGTTCAATTAGGTGCGTTTGTTATTTGTTTGTGACAGCTGTTTATTTGTTTTGTTTTTTAAATATAGGATGTAACTAGGCATATTTTTTTTGAAGATCAAGGTAAAGAGAAGCCAGGCTATGACATCACTTGATAATCATTTCAATGACACCGGCTTTTGTGAACTATAGATTAACACTGATTCAAAAATCATTAATCTTTTGGAAACTTTTTTTTATGCGATGGTAAGCAGGGCTCGATTTACCGCCGGGGATATCCCCGGCACTGAGAACTGTCATTCCTGGCTCTGCTTTAGCTATTATGTCCCCGCCGGGGATGAAACCATAGACATTTATCCCCGGCTCTGCATACATTTTTTTTCATCACCTGCACTGGTTTTTTTCTTAAATCGAGCACTGGTGGTAGGGAATGAATCTTGTTGGCAATACGATTAAACATCATATACTTTTTAAAAAAAGGAAAAGGTGAGGGTGGGGATGGGGATGTAGTACCATTCATATAGGCATCCATTTACCTGCAACACTCGGGTGTATTGGAAGAGACGCTATGAAAAAGGTATCTTGCTTTAAAATCTCGTCACATCTCGACAGCGCCGAGACTTGTATGCTGTAATTGCCATCATACACTGGAGAGAATGTGACGTTTGCCGAATGGATACTATTGTGGTTGACTGTGACAGGTACAGGAAGCCATCTGTCTGATGAATGATTATAGTAGGAGATCTGTGGATGGAGAGTGGTGCTTTTATTTCAATTTACCTTCTTTAATAAAAATATCTGATTTTCTTTTTTTTTTCCCAGAAATACTCACATTAAATTCAAACCTCACGCCTACTCCATCAGTCACCTGAGCCCTAAAACTGGGTGTCGTGTTGACAGCCATCTCTTCAGGGCCGGTGATCGTTAATCCCTGCAGGAGGGGACGGGGCCGGAGGGTGATATTCCTGGCCAAATATTCAGTTGCCTGCATGTATGCAATGGTGGTTGCGCTGGTGAAAAGTGTTGTGGCATTCGTGGTGACGCCGGTGGAATAGTTTTGCGTAGCAGCAGTCTGCATTTCGGTGGTTTCCCCCTTTCGAGTTGTGGCAGGTGTTACGATTTGGGGAACTAGAAATGTCCTTGTCAGGTTGACTTCTATGTAGTGAGTGACTGTTAGAACATTTTGTTCATTATTTATTTATAGCATACAGGCTAGTTTATATATATATATATGTAGATATATATATATATAAATAAATTGATAGATAGATAGATAGATAGATAGATAGATAGATAGATAGATAGATAGATAGATAGATAGATAGATAGATAGATAGATAGATAGATAGATAGATAGATAGATAGATAGATAGATAGATAGATAGATAGATAGATAGATAGATAGATAGATAGATAGATAGATAGATAGATAGATAGATAGATAGATAGATAGATAGATAGATAGATAGATAGATAGATAGATAGATAGATAGATAGATAGATAGATAGATAGATAGATAGATAGATATGGTTGGATAGATTCAGACAGACTAGTGGAAACGTGTCATGTAGATAAGGACGGAGAAATATACTAAATTTAAGAAAGATGATAGATACTCTTACATACATCCTAATAGATAGTTGGATAGAAAGGTTTCTATGATGTTTCACAAATGGTGCTAATATAGTTTTAGATGTGAACATTTTCTAAAGAGGTCTAACAAACAGCACATAAAACTATATATGTTTGCTTACATCTCAAATGATTAACACCACAGTTCAATGTCTTCACAAGAATGTGATCTGTGTTCTTTTATGGGATGTTTCCCCAATCCTTTAGTGAACATATTATTTGTAACTTTGGCAGTTTTTATAGAAAACCTTTTTTTTTCATTTTAAAAATAGTCATAAGCACAGAAACCTCATTGATTGCAAATGTGTCGGAGAATGGGGCCCTGAATATCTGCATCAACTGGAGCCCCTGTGATAACATACCCACCAGTTGCAAAGCCATTTCATTGCAGATTTCTGTGCCCAATGGGCCCCCTCTAATGGCTGGGGCCCCTTGAAATGTGTTTGTATTGAACTCCTAGCGACAGTCCTGCTTTATACTCAAAACCTACCATTTATAGTTACTATATTCCTCACACTGATGTTCATCTCTTGGAGTGAGTTCATCTCATAACTTTCGTACTCCGTTCCGTTGGACAGAGTTACATTCACTGAAACTGGGTTATTGTTCTTGATGTAAACTGTATCCACACACGTCTCGTTGTCCTCACGTCTCATCCATATGGTCGTGTTGTCATGGTCGATGATGGTGACATCCTGTAAGGTCAAGGCCTCCACGGGGGCCAGTGTGAGGATGAGGCCACATATCAACAAGACAACTGAATAATAGATGAGAATAATGGAATTGGGGTTAATGTTTTTATCTGAATAAAAGAAAGTAATATCGGGATTAAAGTTCCAACTAAATAACGGATGTCAATATTGGGATTAAAGTTCTCTTTAAATAACGGATGTTAATATTGGGATTAAAGTTCTCTTTAAATAACGGATGTCAATATTGGGATTAAAGTTCTCTTTAAATAACGGAAAGTAATGTTGGGATTAATCTTCAAACTGATAAGCGTACAGTAATATTTTCTCCCTCCCCGACTTTTCAATGTGTGTGCGGCCAATCAAGGATGTCTTTTGCACGGGAGTCAATGAGAGGCGCATTCTAGTTTCTCATTTAGTAAAAAAAGAAATTGCAAAGATTGTATATTAAAGTTTTTAGGGCCCAAACTTGGACATTTTTTCGCTACCTCGCCCTGGTCACCACGTACTGCTACGTCCGCCTGACACTCGCCCTGGTCACCACGTACTGCTAAGTCCGCCTGACACTCGCCCTGGTCACCACGTACTGCTAAGTCCGCCTGACACTCGCCCTGGTCACCACGTACTGCTAAGTCCGCCTGACACTCGCCCTGGTCACCACGTACTGCTAAGGCCGCCTATGTAATGGGGCATGTTAAATTGCGAAAATCAGACTAGGAATCAGAAAATATACCAAAAATATGCTATTAGGATATATGTCCACAATTGCATCGATGTTTTATTCCATCCCTCGAATCCCTGTACCCCCTCGCTTCTTATAAAGTCGCCAGTTCCCATTTATTTAGAACGTGTATGGAAAATGAATAAAACAGTACAACCTGTTTTGGCTGCTCAACCCTGTCCGCGATCCAAAACCTTTCGTGTGATAATGCTGTATAATTTCATATAATCACGCCATCCATTTGTCATGCTAATTCGATTAAAATTTAAGAAATCAGTGTGTTTCACGATTCAGAAAGTTTACCCACTTATCGCTCAAGTGGAGGAGCACTGCTATACTCAGTCAAATTTTCACTGATATTTGAGTAAACTAATTTAACCAATGAAACTTATTGAGACATAGCATTATGTTGTAGAATTATAGTAACCTCTTTTACCTTATCCGTGGATATTTATTAAGAATTTTATAATAATTCAATAGGAAATTAATCCTCACGTAAGTAATTTAACTAAAAACAAACTTAAAACATTTAGAGGAAAATATGTTCCCGAGTATGTTTACTGTGAAATTCGAAGTTTAAAGGCATTAAATAGCTTTGACTTTTAATGAGAAAAATTTTTTTTTAGGTTTTTGGTTTATCATTACAGCAACAAAAAAAAGCAAAACGTTTCTGATAAATATTAATGCTTATGCACTACGTTGACATGGAGAAACAATGCGATATTCAACTTAATCCGTCGTTAAAATCCTAGTATTAAGTTTAAATTACCTGCAGGCTTATGCGAAATGAACACTTAATGCATTTTGTCAATAAATTTCTTTAATTTAATTGTATCTTATTGTAACATATTGTTGTTGTTTTTTCCCACATTAAAATACATTATGTGCCAAAAAAAAAGTAACATTTAAATAAAAACAAATCTATTAATCGACATTTAAATTTAACTTTTTTTAAAAAAAATGTATTTTATTTACTTTTAATTACATTCAAATAAAACTTACATCTTATTAATGACAACTCCTGTCGCATTTTTTTTTCAGTCTTTCAGACAGATACTAAAATTTTACTTGGAAAAGAAATCACATTCCAAATACATAATTGAACAAACTTTTCCTTTAGCTAACTGTTAAGCCAACTATAACAGCATGCACTTTAGTGATTTTACTAACACTAACTGTTAATAAAGTTAAAAAAAAAATAACACTTTCATAGTTTGCAATCTGTAAACCGCTTGTAGCTTAAAACTAGCGGCTTGGGCTGGTACAAAACGATTGAATTCAGTCAATGAACCATTGCAGACAATACCGTTAGTTCGATAACGTTATTTATTTTTCATGAGAAAACATTTAAGTTTCTGTGACAGCAGGATAATAGATATCTACACAAATAATTATTTACAAAGAGACATGCAATAAGTGTGTAATTTCATAAAAGTTGCTTAAATAAAAACAACTTTAAACGTGGCCATTAATATTCTAGAAGTAACTTTATTCTTACATCGTTCAATAAATTATTCAAAGAAAAAAGTCGGTTGATTTTATGACTTTTTAATTTGAACATTTATGAAATGACTAATGAAAAAGGTCAGTTGGTTTTAAGACATTTATAATTTGAACATTTATAAAATGATTTATGAAAAATTAGGGGAATTTAGTAATATATTGGAATTAAACATTTCCTTATCCAAGTACATTTAACTTTCCAGATACCCACATTTTGTTATATAGGTAGTTATGTATGTGGTTTATTACTATTAGTTAGATAGGTAGGTAAGTACAGAAGAATGCTAGAAGATAGATAAGAAATGTTAACAGTTACGTAAATAGCTGTTGTGCTGCCCGCGACGGACTCTATAAATGCCGCCCACATTTTCGAAATCCAACCGTCTTAAAGTAGAACAATTTTGAAACAATTAATCGAACAATATTGATTTATCTTAAAATACGAACGTGTTTTGAAATTAACATTAGACGTGTTATTTGTTTGTCATGGCATTTTGAAAAGATTTCTCTCTGCGTAATTGAGAGTATCCGGATAATTTTGCAACGTTTTTCAAAACTGAAGTTCATGCTTTTTTTCCGAGTTTATAATTAATTTTTTTTTAAAAATATACAAACAACGTAATACGTTTACCGTTTAAATATATGTTGTTCTTAAAATATATACCCCCCAGTGGTGGACTTAGGAATGGCAACTTGAACAATCACCAAGAGGAAAGGGTTGGGAAGGAGGGGCTTGGAAATTTTTGTTGTTACAACAAGTGTCATATGCAGGACCTGAAACAAACGTTAAGTCTTGCTACTGTTCATTTCACATTTCGATGCAAGTTAAGCACGGAGGATGCCGCACACTTCAAGGATGACTGTTTGAAAAATCGTGTATTTTGAGGGAATTTATATTCATGGTAAATAATTTACAATGCAGAAACAAATATCTGAAACCTGAACGATTGGGAATTCGAACAGTCTCATTAGGGATCAGTTCAAATGCTGGGGTATCACGGCACTACACACCCAAAATGCCGCCCTCCGCCAGGAAAGAAAATGGGCTTACAGGAGCAGACTGCCCCCTCCCCCCCACACACACAGTATTGCCATTGACTGTAAATATGGCGTACAGAATGTGAGTCGGGATGTAGGTATTTATGTAGGAAGTAGGGTTTTTCATTTCCCGACGTTTGCCCGGGATGAAACATTATCTTGGGATATGCTTATCCCAGAATAAAATGATTCTTTTCAAAACGCATTAAAAATTAGCTTAAAATAAGACAATAATAACAGCTGTTGACCAAATACAATCCCGGTAAACAACACAGAAGTTTCCCTTTTCATTGGAGAATGGAAATAATATAGCGAAAAGGCGTATTTTTATCATTTAGAGAAATCCGAGGGGGTTGGGGTGGAGGGTGTATATGAATCAACTAAAGAACACATACGAAGAACATATACGTTCAATAAAATCAGTACTACTGACGTGTTATAGAACAATTCATCTTGTATGATATACATACAACGGATAATGTCCCTTGTTTGTATGATAGACACACAACTGATAATGTCCCTTGTTCGTATGATATGACATACAACTGATAATGTTCCTTTTATGACTCTAATCAATAAAGATATTTGTAAAAATAAACATTTATGCTACAACAATTGTGATCTATGCTGAGTTTTTTTTTTAAATACTTATTAAAGGCGCATCAGAGTCTGTGACTCAGAATGTTTTATTTGTAGTCTTTCTTTGAGGAAATACAAATACAGAAATAACACAGATCCTCACCCCAACACCACTCACAAACCTGCGCTAATGTTAGTTTTAGGGCGATTTATCCACAGTGTATGTCTATTTTTTGAGAAGTCATTTAATTATTAATTTGTTTCATGACGCACATGAAAGAAAACCATCTATTTAAATCGTTATGTAGCTGGTACGTTGGTAGGTAATGTAGATGGCCAGTTCATAAGTCAGATATGTAGGGACTGGGGAGCTGGTTTGTTTGTTAGTTAGTCAGGTATGTAAGTTGGTGTGAACTGGGGAGCAGTTTAGTTACTTAATTAGTCAGGTATGTAGGTTGGTGTGAACTGGGGAGAAGTTTAGTTACTTAATTAGTCAGGTATGTAGGTTGGTGTGAACTGGGGAGCAGTTTAGTTAGTTAGTCAGGTATGTAGGTTGGTGTGAACTGGGGAGCAGTTTAGTTAGTTAATTAGTCAGGTATGTAGGTTGGTGTGAACTGGGGAGCAGTTTAGTTAGTTAGTTAGTCAGGTATGTAGGTTGGTGTGAACTGGGGAGCAGTTTAGTTAGTTAGTTAGTCAGGTATGTAGGTTGGTTTGAACTGGGGAGCAGTTTAGTTAGTTAATTAGTCAGGTATGTAGGTTGGTGTGAACTGGGGAGCAGTTTAGTTAGTTAATTGGTCAGGTATGTAGGTTGGTGTGAACTGGGGAGCAGTTTAGTTAGTTAGTTAGTCAGGTATGTAGGTTGGTGTGAACTGGGGAGCAGTTTAGTTAGTTAATTAGTCAGGTATGTAGGTTGGTGTGAACTGGGGAGCAGTTTAGTTAGTTAATTAGTCAGGTATGTAGGTTGGTGGTAAGCTATTTAGTTATGTAGATAATAAGATATGCTGGTAAATACTGGGTCTGTTAGACAGACACACCGACAAATAGATCGACGACCTGATTGCTTGATTAATGGATTGATTGATTTAGCTCTATTCACGATTATGTTTTGTTATTTGTGCATAAAGTGGATCCCACAACAGTCGCAATGAAGCGTGCTACTACTTCCTCTCCCCGGGACAGGCAGACAATAGATCAACGACAAGGATGGTAAGCCATCAGCCAGTAGAATTATCTTTTATCTGATGCTCACAATTTTAAATTTATATTTGAAAAAGACCTTTAGCTAGGCCTAGTCTCCATCAAAGCAATCGTGATTAAAGAATCGCCCACAATTACAGGTTCATAATCACACAAAAGATAGTTCTGGTCCACTTGACATCGCAGATAAGCAGGGTCTTAGGAACGACGACGGTTGCGTTAATTATTGAAGCATTCAGTGAACGCTTTAGGAGTTTTTCTGTTTATTCAATAGGCGAACGAGATCTTTTTTTTAAACTCGGATCATTGTGATGAGGCTTGAAACATTTTTTTTTTGTCCAAGTAACGTGGAAAAAAAAGAGCGGACAATTTCATTCTTGAAACACTTTGTGTAATTCATTAAAATAATTAAAACAGTTGTACACCACACTCTCGAAACATGCGAACAAATTTTTATTACCTGAGTTGAAGTAGAACGAACATTGGAACTCATTATTGTTTTATTAGATGAAATGTGCACACACAAGCACACAACACAGCTTTTTAAAGTGTGGAGGCGGTTTTACGTTCAGCTTTTCAGACGGACAGAAGGCAGACACTTTAATGAAGAACCAATTTAACAGAAAGAAACAGATACTTTAACGAAGAACCAATTTAACAGACAGAAAACATATACTTTAACAAAGAACCAATTTAACAGACAGAAAACAGATACTTTAACAAAGAACCAATTTAACAGACAGAAAACAGATACTTTAACAAAGAACCAATTTAACAGACAGAAAACAGATACTTTAACAAAGAACCAATTTAACAGACAGAAAACAGATACCTTAACAAAGAACCAATTAAACAGACAGAAAACAGATACCTTAACAAAGAACCAATTAAACAGACGGAAAACAGATACCTTAACAAAGAACCAATTTAACAGACGGAAAACAGATACCTTAACGAAGAACCAATTTAACAGACGGAAAACAGATACCTTAACGAAGAACCAATTTAACAGACGGAAAACAGATACCTTAACAAAGAACCAATTTAACAGACAGAAAACAGATACCTTAACAAAGAACCAATTTAACAGACGGAAAACAGATACTTTAACAAAGAACCAATTTAACAGACGGAAAACAGATACTTTAACAAAGAACCAATTTAACAGACAGAAAATAGATACCTTAACAAAGAACCAATTAAACAGACAGAAAACAGATACCTTAACAAAGAACCAATTTAACAGACAGAAAACAGATACCGTAACGAAGAACCAATTTAACAGACAGAAAACAGATACCTTAACGAAGAACCAATTTAACAGACGGAAAACAGATACCTTAACGAAGAACCAATTTAACAGACGGAAAACAGATACTTTAACGAAGAACCAATTTAACAGACGGAAAACAGATACCTTAACAAAGAACCAATTTAACAGACGGAAAACAGATACTTTAACAAAGAACCAATTTAACAGACAGAAGAACCAATTTAACAGACAGAAAACAGATACCTTAACAAAGAACCAATTTAACAGACAGAAAACAGATACCTTAACAAAGAACCAATTTAACAGACAGAAAACAGATACTTTAACAAAGAACTAATTTAACCGACAGAAAACATGCACTTTGATAAACAGCCAGTTTGACAGGAAGAGAGACTGCAGATGGTTGGTGTGGAGCTGATTAGTTAGTCAGGTATAGAGGTTGGTAGGTAATGTGGCTGACTAATTAGTTAGTCAGGTATAGAGGTTGGTAGGTAATGTGGTTGGCTGATTAGTTAGTCAGGTATGGAGAATGGTAGGTAATGTAGCTGGCTAATTAGTTAGTCAGGTATGGAGATTGGTAGGTAATGTGGCTGGCTAATTAGTTAGTCAGGTATAGAGGTTGGTAGGTAATGTGGTTGGCTGATTAGTCAGTCAGGTATGGAGATTGGTAGGTAATGTGGCTGGCTAATTAGTTAGTCAGGTATAGAGGTTGGTAGGTAATGTGGCTGGCTGATTAGTTAGTCAGGTATAGAGGTTGGTAGGTAATGTGGTTGGCAGATTAGTTAGTCACATATAGAGGTTGGTAGGTAATGTGGTTGGTTGATTTGTTAGTTTGACTGCGAAGCTGAAGACATATACTTTGACAGATGGACAAATGAGTTGGACAAGCATATATTTTAATACGCAAACGATTTGACAGGCAGTCAAACTAGTGGATGGGCGAGCAATCATTTAACAGTTCTACTATCATTAAAAACGCTTTTATAATAGAAAAATACTTTGGCAAAATTAATATCTTCAGTACAGAAAATGTCAATAATTTAGATCGTTTACTAGTTCATCTCCCCATACAAGTATTAGTTTTCAATTACAAATTTTTATCAAACAAATATCCATTTCTAGATAATTCAATGAGTTCCACTTGGGAAACACAATAATGCCCTGATGTTTGATCGTACACCATGACATTAGGTTAAAAATGTTGCCTTGTTTTTCGCTTGTTTATTTTTCTTTTAATAGCTCTTTGATTGTTAATATTTAGTTTCAGGAGAAGAAAAAATGAATCGAGAAAATCGTTTTTTTTAATTGCTCTTGTTTTTTTTTTCTAATATTCCTGTAAATGTTTGTTCATACACATAGTGTTATTTACTGACAAAATATTCTCACGTTTGTGTACCATAGACATATGACGCAAATCGGGGGGTGGGGAGCCAGGTAAAGGTACGCTAGGATACGCCCAGGCCTTTACTTACACGTGTTGTGGTCTTTAATCTACCAAAACTGGGGCAATCTAATCCGACAACTTTTGAGTGGCTTGAGCCAGTGTTCTGTGGTTCAGTTCGCCATTGATTTTGTGGTGGCTAGACAACAACCTGGTTTGTTTTCTTTAAGAAATGGTTATGTTTACTGACTATGTGTGTGTGTGTGTGTGTGTGTGTGTGTGTGTGTGTCTTCACGTGTATTGTGTAAATAGTATTAGTAAGTTAACCGACTGGACTACCCTCTGACCCACTTGCCGGGGGGGGGGGGGGGAGGGGGGATTAAGACGCACGTGGTTAAGTGTTTTCTCTATCTGGAGCATCTCTGCGTTATATTGTGGCATTCGACTTCACAGTGAACACAACAATTTAAAAAAATATCCCACTGCCCCTCATTGTTTGAGAACCACTCATTCATTCAAGCTACAGCTCTGATGGACAACCTACACGTCTGACTAACTAACTTACTAACCAGATCCCTCCCCCCCCCCACCCCCAACCTACATACCTAACTAACCAGCTCTGATGTGTGAAGTCCTTGTAAGGGTGAAATGAAATCTCTCAGATCTCTTCTTGCATCTCCACCATATCCAGGGGCGGATCTAGACAACTTTGACCCGAGGGGGGAGGGGCCAAAACTGTTTTCATTGTTGAAAATATTTCGATAATTTAATGATGTATTACCTAAACTATTGATAACGGGACATGCCCCCCCCCAAATCCGCCCCTGACAATAACCGATAGTTCACTTTAGACGTAACCTGAAAAATCCATTGTTCTACAACGGAGATAGAACCAGGGACCCTCAGGTCGAGTGCTTTACCGCACGACCATCCGTCCCCTAGGTGGGGGAGTAGCAGTTGACATTTAAATAAAAGAACATCAATTACAAGGCTTTCAGTTTACCCCCCCCCCCCACCACCCCAACCAATTATGGGAGCCCCCTTTGACTAAAGTAAAATTCAATGAAGTTAGGGAGTTTCAAAGTTGGTATTGTTCTATTAAATATAATGTTCATGGTATTAATCTATTGAACATAATGTTCATTCTGAAAAACGGAATCGATCATTATTCAGCTAACAGGGCTGTTTTTTTAATTGCTAATCCTTCGGCTAGGTATACGGCAAATCAGCAAAATAAAATGTGACTTCTCTTGTTGTTAATGTTGCCGTTACACACCATGACTTGAGTTTGAATGCTGGTGCGAAAGAAAATAAACACCATATGTGTCCAAATGTATCAGATGCTAGGTGCCATAAACATGATCTTAAATCAATAGGCTAGAAAGAATGCATCCCACAAAAAGACAATATTACAATTGTTTAAAAACGGTTCGCCCTGTTGAATAATTTACACTGCTAATTTCAGTAAACTTTAAAAAAAAAACGTTCACGGTTGACAGCTTTCATCCTATCGAATGACTATAACATATTTTACAATGATCTAAATATCGATGATTCGACCAATCGTCTTCGTCCTAAGGAATGACTTTAACACATTTTACTATGATTCGATTAAAGGTCTTTATTGATTTAAATGATATATCTATGTTAATGTTATTATTAAAATCTATGAAGGCCGGGTATAGGTGTTTAATATATGTGCCTCGTAATTAGATAGCTGATAGGACGACCGTTTATCGGTGATAATCAAAATAGTAAGTAAGTAAGTAAAGTTCCCTTAACCCTAACGGGCCATCGGGGCAGATGAAGTGTAGAATTCATCTGTTTCTGATAATCATAATGATGTTAAATTATTTTTAGCTATTATGGAATAAGTGACCATCTATCATTTCCTGAATTCATCGAACATACATATATGAATAATAGCGGTGTGGGTTCTGCGTTAAATCGAAAGTAGAGAATGAATACAACAGTATTCCAGTTTAAAATCGTCAAACGTAAACAATAGAATTAAAAATCATGAAAAAAGTCGGATCTGTTCGAAACCAATAATAACCTAACCTACTGATCAAACCTAAGGGAATATAACTCTACGCAAAGGTTTTGCAGGGTACAGCTTGCTTATAAAGTGTAATGAAAAAGTTCCAAGTTGAGCGCCCTCTCTCAGATCTTAAAAGAGCAATAGCGTTTAATAACGCTCATCTGTAGCCCCTGCCTTGTTCGGCGCCACACAACCCACCATAGCCCACTCTAATGTACTGGGCTTAACAAACTTTTTTTTTAGCTAGGTTGTAGCTTTAAGATAACACTAGTTGTAAATAAAAGCTTAACTAAAATAATTAAGTTGAAAATTAAGTTGAAAATTAGTTACGTTAAATCCAATTACTGATAATGTGATTGTAATATTGTATGCATGCATGAATGCTTTAGAGCAGGCCATGTATGAATTCATTGAGAGACGCAATCTATGGCATTCACTTTTAGATAGAATAGCCCGCTAAGTAGGCCTATGTATTTGAACATGTATAGAACATATATTTGCAAACAAAAGTTTTATTTCTTTAACAAAATCGAAAAATAAACGTGCTCACATTGCATGCGTTCTAGGGTCGGGTGGCGAGTGATGTAGAGCGTTTGACTGTCGACCTGAGAGTCCCGGCTTCGATCCTCGGTGAGAACCAGGGGTCATTTTCCAGTCCCAATAAAAACTGGTTAAAAGTCCTTTAACTCAACCCATCTTTAAATGACTTTAACTGGGAAAGTAAAGACGGCTGTTACAGAAACGGATTAATTCTACAATTCATCTGACCCGATGGCCCTTTAGGGAACTTTACTTTTATATCATGCTCAGGTAAATATAAACCTTTTAATTCTTAAAACCTCTGCTTGAAATATGCCAACTATTAAAATATTTACTTGTATTGCTCTAACTTTTCTTCTTTGGTGTCTACTTTTTTTTTGTCTCGGCAAATAATTAAATATACACCTTTTACCTTAACTAGTACACAAAAAAGCGGTTTGTGAAATTATATAGGTCAGAGTTCGGGTGTCAAAGAAAATCCGATTTTAAAAAAATAAATCTTTCACGTTCTTTCATATTTTTCTTTTCCCAATTTTGACAAGCCCGATCACTCAGCTAATAACGACAAATAAAACAATTATGTTGTTTTCTCCCATGGTACATTAGCAAAGAAGAAACCATATTCTTATTCTGTGTTTTTAAAATAAGGGCTGATGCTACGTGCACACCATGTTTGACCTAGTTTTAGTTTATAAATGGACAAAGAGCTCTTCTTTGTAAAAGGGTATCTTTATTGTTGTAGCTCTTTTAAACTGAAGATCTAGTAATTACGGAAAATTTACGGAGATTTATTGTGCATAGCAGCAAAAAAAAGCTACTTAGCATAGAAATATTTCTATATACCTATGCTATTAGCCTCGATAGTAGGTGACTAAGATTGTCTAAGATGTATAGTTGTTAACATCGGACAAGTTTATTTTCTAGTCCAAGATTACTATGAATCGTTACAATTTACCAATAAGAGTTTTTCATGGTTACTAGATCTTTAGTTTAAAAGAGCTACACTAATAAAAATACCTTTTTTTTTACAAAGAAGAGTTCTTTGGGTAAAACTAGGTCAAACTTAGTGTGCACATAGACCGCGGAGTTATTTTATGATATCTACAATAGATTTTTAAAAAAATTGGTTCTTTGAAAATATGTCTTAAAATTACACTTTTTCACCCTAAAAAGTCACAAAATATATTTTTTATACATTTTTTTTTTATTTCTTTGTTCATTAATTGGTATGTTGTATGCATGTGCCAAAAATGGTTAGTGTAGCTTAAAAAATAAAAAAAAAAATAGCAAAAAAAAAAACTTGCAGAAACCTTGCATCGGGGTATGAATTACCGTAAAGTATGAAATCCGTTATTTTATAGAATACCTAGTTATTTCATGAAATATCGTTTTAAAGGGTGGGGTGTCATACATCTCTGGTTATTTTTGCTTTCTACATATGGGAACGGTCCCCCCCCCCCCCCAAACATGCACATCATCAACCGCCCGCCACTTTTTATTGTTCTCATATTATGCATGTCAGTGCAACCAACTAATCTATCCTAAATGTTATTGGCGGAATATTATTTAAATTAAAGATCTACTACGTTGATTAGAAAGAAAAGACCATATAACTTTAGCCATTAATTTATCTTTTATAAGAATGTATTATAATATCAAAATATTAATACCACCCTGGCACCTGAAATAGTTAAGGTTGTCTACTGAGGCCGGAATGGTGACCTCGAATAGATAATATTCTCTTAAAAGTTTTTTTTTTAATAATAGCCAAATAGGCATAATTACCTTGACGTCCATTATGTAACGACCGTATCGTTAAAAAATAATTGTTAAAAATGTTTTATTTATTTATATGTATTATTTTCATCATTATCATAAAGTTATTTGGATTTATTTTATAAAAAGAGGCGATGTCACTGTAATCGATGTGGATATTAATATCGTTAATTACCCCGGAGGAACAGTCTTGCTTTTTTTTTTAACTTGCCAGTATGTTAAACCAGTTGCAAGTTTAGGAAGTAGACTAAATGTGAATGTTTTCGTCCCGACATCTGCATTTATCAGTACATTATTTTGTTAGATATTATGTATACAGTTTCTATAACACTGGAAACAAGGCAAGGTTTGCATAAAAGAGATATTTTGCAGCAACATTTTACACTAAAAATATTACTTATTAGATGTTGGCCTACTATCAGCATCCGCTAAGACCATTAATCCATTATATCAAGTCGCCTTAACTTTTTTCCGAAATTCACCTGCAACTCTTTAATAGGAAAAGAAAAGTACATATCTTGTTAAGTACATTCCAACACCTTATAAGTTATAACCTTAGTTGTGACTTTATCTTAATTAGAAGCAGAGCTATAATTTTTTAAAATGATTTATTTTCACCACAGACTATATGATATGCCATATTGAATAAAGTGTTATTAGATTTAAAAAAAAAAAAATTACTTACACATGTTATGTTGATTGCAAAATTAGTAGACATATAATATCATATATCATGATGCATTTTCTCAATGTATCAATGTAGAGTTCTTTAAAAAATCTACAATAATAAAAATACAGTGTCATATCACAAGTAAAATGACAAGTAATAAACTTCAAAACTGTATATCTTTATGGCCGTTAAAGATAGAGAAAAATAACATTTTTTTGAGATTACTAAATTAACTTTAGTTAAAGGTAAACTGTGCGTAATTGTGCTTTAGATTTAACATTTATTAATTATGCACTTGTAAAAAAACCAAATGTTTTACCCATTTAATCAATTGTTTTGCAAAAAAGCAATATATTTATATCTAATCTACATAAGTCGAAATCTTAACATTTTTGCATCAATATTCTCAATCTAATATCTGACTAATTAATAGGAGTAGAAAAATTGTATATAAAAAGACAATGTGTAGTTTTTTGACTGTCTAATGATAGTTTACTAAACCTATATAGAAAATCTATTAGGATTAGGGAAAGTCAAAACATTTTATGTTTTTTATTAAAAATAATTGATAAAATTATAGTTAACAAATTAAGTAATTATATAAAAAGGAAAAAATGTCTTATGTTAAAAAAATGTACCATTTAAAATAAAAATGGCAAAGGAATTGGGACATGCCAAACATATTTTAGGAATAAGATAAATAATAAAGTGATGAAAGACTGTTACAAAATATGAGATAAATATAGAAACTAGATCTTAAATACAAAAATTGCATCCTTTAAGATAATGTTGGTAGTAAGAACAAAAAATAGACAACTTTGTGGCATTTTGTTCCATTCTGCTATGTGTGATTTATGGTTTTGCCAAGAAAATGTGATGGCTCTTTCAAGAGAGAAGGATAAATCATTTATTTTTCTATAAAAATATAATTTTTGCTTGTTTTTTTCATAGCACCATGGTAAATTGTGAATAAATATATCTTTACTAACCTTTTTTATTTGTAATAGTGAACAAACATACCTAAAGCCCTCTCACTGCGAATCTTGTTCAGTGGTGGAGAAAATGCTTTAAATATAACATCTGGTTAGGTGTTGGACAGATTACCAGCTGCCTCTCTAGGACCGTACTAAAATTATTATGCTTTCCAGGATATGTTTCATGACTAGAACCTGTTGTTATTCACAACAAATAAAAAAAAAAAAATTAATTATTTAAAATAGGTTTAAAAAATTCTTACCGTGTCAAAATGTTTTCTTTTAATTTGATTTTTGTAAAACAGTATTTAATACCGGATTTTATGCAGCCTATAATCATTAGACAGCTCAATTCTTCTTGATTTTTTGAAAAAAATAATACATCTTGTTTTGAAAGCTCATGACTCATTGATTAGTCCATGGGGAACTGTAAGAGTGATAAGCGGAAATAGCTGTCCGTGCCAAAAAACAAGCTGCAGATTTTTGTAGCTGCCATAGTGTGTTCATTTAAAGTAGTCAATTTCTCATTGAGATGCCATATGTCTACTTTCTCCTTCATCTTAGTTAACTGTTTCAGCTGCTTTTTATATAGAATGCAACTGTCTTTAAGAGACATTTTTTTTTCATTTTTCACTTGAACTTTTCTTTTTGATTAATGAAATGACCTCATGGTCTCTTTCTTTAGTGAATCCTTTTCTTTCTTCAATTTCATTATTTTCTCTTCCTTTCTCTTCAACTTCTGATTTAATTTTTTCATCTGAAGTTTATCACTCAAGACTTTCATGTTTATCTTCTCTCTCAGTTTTTGTTTCACCTGTTCTAAGCACAGATTGAAACATAATAATAATAATTTTTAGGACATCTTTTGCTGTTAGTAATGTAATCCATGCTATTTGTTTTGTTTGCTTACTTTTTCATTTTTGTGTTACTATGTGTAGCTCCTAATTTTTTTTTACGATATTTAGAACCAAAATGCGTTTCTCATTGACCTTAAAAATAAAACATCATTAATTAACATGATCAAAATTGCTAAAAAAATATGCATCAGCATGAAATGTATACAAATTAAAGCAGAACTTATTTCAATTATGAAAACTAATTTATAGTAACTTCAAAGTAAATTAGACCAAAGGTTGTTTTTTTGTATTGTTTTACTGATTCATATAATTTTAAGAACAAAATTTACTTAGCTTATGATTTTGAGCAGTTGTTCTTACTATCTTTTTAAAAAAACAAATGCTCATTGTTTAGTAAATACATTAATGATAGGCCTATCTTACTAAATCCTTATCAATTACAATAGTTTTTTTGTGCTCTCTGCTGTAGAAAATAATGGCAACTTAAATATATTTGTGCATCTTTTTAGAACTTGCTTTTTTTTTTTTTTTGACAACTTGCTTGTATCAGTATGAAAACCAATAAATTTGATTTTTCATATTCCTTAAAAATTGTTACTTTGTTTTATTCAACTACAGCTCATCTGGCATCAATTGAATAAAGGCTGCATCATCTGTCATTTCTAAAAATGTTCCTATAAGGATGGGATACTATGACCGATCCATATTGACAATGAGGGCAGTTTTTGTAGTGCCCTTTTTGAACTATGGATACCATAGATTTCACCATGTAAATGTAACTTCCACATCTGAAATTTAACACTGATCGATGGCAACAAAATTACTGCTGGGTAAGTCAAAAGCATTTTCAAAAAATATTTTTTGAGCCATTCAATAAATTGATTTCCTAGTTATATTACAAGTAATTATAAGTAAATGTGAACATTTGACTTAGGCAAATTACAAAAAAGTTTTAGAATCTATATTTATTAAGCTGTCAAATTCAAATTTTTTTCTAAAGTTTTAACCAAATATAGTTAATTTTCTGCATGCAGGATGAGCTGTAAAGCTAAATTACATTCATGCTTCAAAATGATGCAACATTCACACTAAACCACTGAAAAAACAACAATTATTTTGTTTAAACGAAAGTAACCTAAATTTATTGTTTTAAATAATGCCGTTTTTCAAATACATTAATGCATCAAGAAAGAAAAATTCTTAAAAAAAATTTCAGTTTAGCAATCCTTGCAAAATACACAATATCACTTATAAACATAACACATATACTTGCATATATTTTAGAACTATAAAATACAATAAATTAGAACTATAAAATTCAATACTGAAATCAGTGAGTGGGTTATATGCATATATAACAAAAGTTATACAAGAACAGACGCTAATTTATATATTCATATATACAGAAGTGTCATTTCTAAGAATTTAATGTATGAATAGCTGCCTGATAATTATTCTAAGTATGAAAATTACCATGTACAATTCATTTCAAAGTCAAAATGGCTGACAAATTAGAAAAACCACAAAAAAAAAAACAATGGAAAATGTTTCCTATATCTATGGTTTCCTAACAAATGGTATAATAGTACTATTGTAAGGAAGCTCCCTCTTTTCCCTTCAATCCCTTAGTCTCTGAGGTCCTAATATAGATGCTGAAAAAAAGACATATATGCATACATAAAAATATTCATTTAAATAAAATTAGCCGAATTTTTAAATAACTATCACAGACGAACGCGCACAATTGTAAGGAAGCTTTCCCCCCTCCCCCATGAAATGTCTGACGCAGTTCTGTGCCAGCTAGCAGTAGTGAAATATAGGCCTTTAGCTTCTTCATAACTCTGCTGAGTTTCTGCCATCAGAAAAAAGGTTCTGCTATGCATCCTCTGATGTAAATTTCCCTGGTTTTGATGGTGTTCTTTTTTTGGCATTTTGTGATTCCATGCCTTTGGTTTGGTTGCATCCTACAACACATGTGACATTATGGCAGTGGATGTATTCTGCAATCCGCACCCATAGGGGATGGCCACTGGTTGCAGATTTTCTTCTTTCTTGTAATCTCTGAGCTCATAAAGTAGATGCTGAAAAAAATGAGTTAATAGGAAATATTTTAATTAATTATTTCCAAACATTTAATTTTGTACCATAAAAATAAATAAAATACAAAAATAAATATACTGGACGTACCAGTGCAATTGTAAGGAAGCTGCATCTTTTCCCTTCAATCCCTTAGTCTCTGAGGTCCTAATATAGATGCTGAAAAAAAGAGCTGAAAGGAAATCTGTATTATGACATATATGCATACATAAAAATATTTATTTGAATAAAATTAGCCGAATTTTTAAATAACTATCACGGACAAACGCGCACAATTGTAAGAAAGCTTTCCCCCCATGACATGTCTGAACAGGTTCTGTGCCAGCTAGCAGTAGTGAAATATAGGCCTTTAACTTCTTCATAAATCTGCTGAGTTTCTGCCATCAGAAAAAAGGTTCTGCTATGCATCCTCTGATGTGAATTTCCTTGATTTTGATAGTGTTCTTTTTTAGGCATTTTGTGATTCCATGCCTTTGGTTTCTTAAGTTCACAAATGTCACTGTGTTGGTTGCACCCTACAACACATGTGACATTCTGGCAGTGGATGTATTCTGCAATCCGCATCCATAGGGGAGGGCCACTGGTTGCAGATTTTCTTCATTCTTGTAACCTCTGAGCTCATAAAGTAGATGCTGAAAAAAATGAGTTAATAGGAAATATTTTAATCAATTATTTGCAAACATTTAATTTTATACTATAAAAATAAATAAAATACAAAAATAAATATACTGGACGTACCAGTGCAATTGTAAGGAAGCTGCATCTTTTCCCTTCAATCCCTTAGTCTCTGAGGTCCTAATATAGATGCTGAAAAAAAGAGCTGAAAGGAAATCTGTATTATGACATATATGCATACATAAAAATATTGATTTAAATAAAATTAGCCGAATTTTTAAATAACTATCACGGACAAACGCGCACAATTGTAAGGAAGCTTTCCCCTCATGACATGTCTGAACCGGTCCTGTGCCAGCTAGCAGTAGTGAAATATAGGCCTTTAACTTCTTCATAACTCTGCTGAGTTTCTGCCATCAGAAAAAAGGTTCTGCTATGCATCCTCTGATGTGAATTTCCTTGATTTTGATAGTGTTCTTTTTTAGGCATTTTGTGATTCCATGCCTTTGGTTTCTTAAGTTCACAAATGTTACTGTATTGGTTGCACCCTATAACACATGTGACATTCTGGCAGTGGATGTATTCTGCAATCCGCATCCTTAGGGGAGGGCCACTGGTTGCAGATTTTCTTCATTCTTGTAACCTCTGAGCTCATAAAGTAGATGCTGAAAAAAATGAGTTAATAGGAAATATTTTAATCAATTATTTGCAAACATTTAATTTTATACTATAAAAATAAATAAAATACAAAAATAAATATACTGGACGTACCAGTGCAATTGTAAGGAAGCTGCATCTTTTCCCTTCAATCCCTTAGTCTCTGAGGTCCTAATATAGATGCTGAAAAAAAGAGCTGAAAGGAAATCTGTATTATGACATATATGCATACATAAAAATATTGATTTAAATAAAATTAGCCGAATTTTTAAATAACTATCACGGACAAACGCGCACAATTGTAAGGAAGCTTTCCCCTCATGACATGTCTGAACCGGTCCTGTGCCAGCTAGCAGTAGTGAAATATAGGCCTTTAACTTCTTCATAACTCTGCTGAGTTTCTGCCATCAGAAAAAAGGTTCTGCTATGCATCCTCTGATGTGAATTTCCTTGATTTTGATAGTGTTCTTTTTTAGGCATTTTGTGATTCCATGCCTTTGGTTTCTTAAGTTCACAAATGTTACTGTATTGGTTGCACCCTATAACACATGTGACATTCTGGCAGTGGATGTATTCTGCAATCCGCATCCTTAGGGGAGGGCCACTGGTTGCAGATTTTCTTCATTCTTGTAATCTTGTAATATTATAAGTGAATTAAATTTTAAACTGACATTTTCCTGAGATAGTAATGTAGAAAAGAAATATGGACTATGAAATCGTAACATTGAAACTAAAACTAGTAATGTAGAAAAGAAATATGGACTATGAAATCGTAACATTGAAACTAAAAACTAGTAATGTAGAAAAGAAATATGGACTATGAAATCGTAACATTGAAACTAAAAACTAGTAATGTAGAAAAGAAATATGGACAATGAAACATTGAAACTAAAAGCACAAATGATGTGTCCTTGGTAAAAGACTTTTGTCACGGCATAAGAAATGTGTCATGTACCACAGTAATTAAACATTTTATTAGACTATACATGTGTCCTACAGAACGTTTAAAGTAGGAATGCCAGGTGTGTAACCACTCTGAAAGTTCAGAATTACTATAATAATGAATAGAATGTGATAGAAGTTGCGCACAATATCTTTGTATCCTTATAAAAGATATTTTGAATGTTAGGCCTAAGATCAAAATTCTTTTCGACCATGGTGAAGTGAATAGTCATTTATGTACTGGCTTACTACTTTTATTTATGTGTTGACTTGTCATAACCATAATCCATGTCGACTTTTTGAATACTTTATTTTTGAGGTTACAGCGTAACCAGTAATAATCACATTTCGTTTTCATCTGAGGTTATAGCGTAACCAATAATATTCACATTTCGTTATCAGTTGAGGTTACAGCGTAACCAATAATGTTCACATATCGTTTTCAGCTGAGGTTACAGCGTAACCAATAATGTTCACATATCGTTTTCAGCTGAGGTTACAGCGTAACCTGCTATTTTTACCACTGTTGGTTGTTGTTTTATCATTGTATAGATTATGACAAGTCTATAATCATATCATACAAACACACAGAGTGTCTGATTTCATTTGAATACCGTGTACCATGACAATGACTAGACGCACACCATGGACTACGTTGTTTTTTGTGAAATAAATGGACATGATTAATGGACATTTTGTTAAATAAATGGACATGATTAATGGACATTTTGTTAAATAAATGGACATGATTAATGGACATTTTGTTAAATAAATGGACATGATTAATGGACATTTTGTTAAATAAATTGACATGATTGATGGACATTTTGTTAAATAATCGACTTTTTGTCAGATAAATAGATGTGACAATTGTACTTTTTTATTGGATAGACTTAGGATGCTTTTATATCTGATGAATACAACAATTTAAGAAGTATGTATCTGAATAGCTCTTTTAATGGAATTATTTTTAAGATCGCTTCAGATTAGACAGTTTTCTGTATCTTTAATGATATATAGTATGACAGAGAGAGAGAGAGAGAGAGACCGTCTACAAGATAATGTAATAATTACTGTAGCAATAAATGACATATGCCATGACACATTTGTGATTTGATATTCTTGAGAAATGACAAAGATACAAGTAAAACAGCGTAGTGATGAACACAAACACCATGATGAAGAAGGCCATGAAAAATAATATTAAGATATTAAATGAACATATTTCATACATTTCAATTATGTGGTATTACCGTAATATCTACGAATCTTTGAGCTTTAAGAGGAAAAGACATTTTAAAGACATCTAGGCTAATAAGTATGACATTGGCTGTCAAATATTATAGATGTCGCTCAGGAAAAATTGTAGAACATTTCAATTGGACAAGTAGTGTAGGTATGCACTTTGACATGGTAATCACCATGGCTGTTGGGGTATGAAATAGATATACCATGGTACATCATGCAATATAATTTTTGAAAATATTTGTGTTTCCTTTACATGTCAATATGGGTACAAGACTGCATTATCAGTAAAATTAAATTGTACACTTTGGTGTATCTACTAAATAACATGGTATCTACAGTAAGTAGATAATATTGAATGTATGTAGGCCTATGGTATGTATATATTAATATTGCATGATATGTAACATATCCATGGTAAGGAGACATTATGTTATCCATGGCAAGGAGAAATTGTTTAATTATTGTATCCATAGGTACAAAGAAATTATTTTATCCATGGCAAGGAGAAATTATTTTGTCCATTGAAAATATTGTATGTATTGCATCCATGGAAATAGATTTTACTTTTTCCATATTCAGGAGAAAATGTTTCTTAATCCATGGAAATAGATGACCTTATATCACTGATAAGGATATATTGTTGTACTTATCACAACCTGAAAATATAGATGTATCCATTGTTATTATATATATATATATATATATATATATATATGTGTGTGTGTGTGTGTGTGTGTTACTTCTTCCGTTTTTAGTAGAAAATTTTACTTCACCGTAAGAATTAAAATGGTGGGGGTGGAGATAATAAGGGGTTGACTGGTGAAAGAATGTAATTGAGGAACTCATTCATGTTTAGTGAGCTTAAACTGAGGCAGTTGTGATATGACCCTCGTACATGCCTTCTGAGACAGTTGTCTTTTACCCTTGTACTGTGAGGTTGAGAGTTGAGTTGGATTCAATTTAATATTGTTTAAATATAGAAGTAGCTGTATTCCTGAACTTTGTGCATGGAATAATTAACACTGTGTGGCTTGATAGATATATAACTCAAGCCGTCTTTTTTTAAGTATTGTATGTTCTCACTGAATTCCTAAACCTATTATCTGCAACGTATTTACAAAGTGGTGATTTAACCTTCCCATTATTGATGAGTAAACGTGTTAATTAGGATGATTGACCTAAACACATATTAAGGAAATGGAGCTGGAAATCGAAAGACAGATTAAGTAGAGGGGACATCAAGCATGAACAGGGGTCAACAAATTCAGACGCAGGGAGGCCGAAACTCCCAAACTTTTATGAGCATATAATAGATAGATGCTTTCCTACAGCATTTTAAAATTTACGTTGTCAACACCTAAGAATGAATGGGGCAAAATTTATATAATCTTATATCAGGGAAAACCAGCCAAGCCTGCATGGTATTCACTCAGCCCAAACTGGATGACTAAGATAGAAAGTGTGAAGTATTATTGCTCGACAGGTTTGTACAGGCGGAAAAGAACTTCAAAAAGTCAGGATTCAAAATGACCTGTGCAGCCATAGATATGTGTGCAACCCTGCGTGTTGTAACATTGCGAGACAACATTCTTCGTGCATGTGTACCAGTGCTGGCGGCGCTCAAGAAACTCGACCCGGTAGAAGTGTTACATGTAAAACAGGTATTGAGGAATTATAGCAAATCTCTTACTGACGTCTTAGGGCAGTGGAGGCAAACTTACAACACGCGTGCCACAGTCGGCACGCAGAGCTTCACCAGCCGGCACGCGACTAAAATATCACTTCCTTTAATTTTAATTCGAGTGTTAGCACTTTGCTATAAATGAATTTTTTTTTTGGGCACACGGCCCCAAAAAGGTTGACAATCAGTGTCGTAGGGCGTACGAGCATTATAGAAGACGAGATACGACTCACTGGGTGATATTCTCATAAAACTTACATTTCCATTCGTGTACTGTGTGGTATATAGAGGGAGATCAGCAACATGGTTAGTTCGGGATCAATGTGTCTTCAGAGTCGGCGTACTCGGTGATTAAAAAAAACAACAGAAGTTATAATTAGTGTAGATTAACGGCAAGCGCTATTGGGATCACATTTGCTCATTTCATCATGAATGCGGTGGAGATTTAAACCAGTTTAATTTCGTGCTGGAATAACAACCATTACATCCAGTACATGGGATATACAGTTGGGCAAGAAGTTTTAAAAACTGACAACACGTTGTGTGACATATGGAACCTGGAAGTTCCTACTTCCAAGAAGCATGTCAGGAGTGTTTTGGCTCTCTGAAACTTATATAGGACGTTTATAGACAAAATAAGCATAGTCCAGCCGCTGGTGAATCTAACGAAGAAAGGATAAACGGAACACATTAGGACGGCGTCAGTGTGTCATGGCGCATTTGACAAGTGTTTTTCTCAAAAGGGCTGAAACTAAAAATTCCAGACGTATGGAAAACGTTTGTATTGAGCACGGGAAATATAAGGAGACGAAATGCACTGATGAGCTAGGCAGCGTTAGGTTTTTTGCTTGCATTTTTTCTTCTTGTTTTGTGCTCTCGCCGTGAGGCCTGGGCGAAGTTTGTGGAGGCCTTGCGCTGCCCAGACAACAGGGCCTCCCTCTCGGCTTTGTCGACGAGGTCCAAAGGGGTGCAAAGCACCACGCTTGGAGACGACTTGGCTGCAGAAGTTGCCGGAAGGACATCATGGGTGACGTTCATCCGCCTTAGGGACTCCGACTCCGGATTTTTCCTCGGGGTTGACTCCCGAAGCCTTTCCCATGGGTGGGTAAGCCTGCAAGGCAGCAGCGGTTTGGAATCAGGGTTTTCCTTCCCCTAGATGGGTTGCCCTCCCAGGCTGACGAACCCCATCTGCCCGAAGCGGCTGGTTTTGAGGCGCCAGTGGCCGCCTTTGCCCCTTCTCCTGTCATTATAAGCAAGTTTCGCCGGGCTTGTGAGTTAAGCCACACGAGCAGGTCAGGAACTGGACTTAGTTGTCAGAGGCTATATGAGACGCACGCCATGAGGGGGAGCATTTTATAGGCATTTGATGATCTCAGGCTTCTAGTGTATCACTACAGAAACACATGGCTTTCGTCTCCTTTATTTCTAATCATTGCTTTCTGTTAAATTATATAATGCAATTATTTAGTTGAAATTTCATTGCAAGTTGAGAATGGGTACTAGTAACTTATTATATGCCCAATATAATTTTATGATTACTAACAATCTGACATCGTTAGATATATTAATTAATCCTTTCCTTCTTGTTTTTTCATTAGCTTTTTATTGGGAACTTCTGTGTGAAAAACAGGACCAGTTGAATAAACAGTAATTAGGTCACAGAAATAAGACAATGCACCCAAAAGTATACTGAGACTTCTGGTGGAATGAAAATAGAAGCTGTCTTTGGAAGTGTTCTGTAGACCAAGGCTTCAGATATTCAACTTTTCTTGGTGATGGTGACACCAAAAATGTAATGGCTTTGTCCACAGCAAAGCCTTATGCTAGCATAGATGTGCAGAGAGAAGAGTGTGATAACCGCTGTTCTTCAGAACCTCAAGTCTACATTGGCACAAAGAAGGGTGTAGGGATAGGTGGCAGATCCAAAGGAAGTCTTAACTGATGTAAGTGTGTTAAACTTATCTTCATGCTGTTAATAATTATGATTTATTCTTCCAATTTATAATGCAATAAATTATTACTATGCATTTCTCTAATGTTTTTGTTCCTTTTTTTTTTTTGAGACAAAGAAGCTTCAACAACTCCACAGAAGAAATTAGGAGAGCTATGTTTGCTGGATTAATGCATTTTGCTCAACTAAATGTTTCAATAACTCAACAAGCCATGGAAGAGAAAGGTGGACCATCATACAGTGCTGGTCAGTGTTAATACAAAATATAGTGTATTAAAGTAGCAATTGATTTTTTTTTAATTAGTTGTAAAAGATTTTATGCCAATGTGAGAAATTGATGCAGAATTTGATGTTTTTTGTCCAAAAAAAATCAATATAAAGTATGTTTTTTACTCAGATATGTAGAGGCTCTCCCACAAAATGTTTGAGGAGGGGCGTTATTAATATAATACATATATATGATAATGTCACTGCATTTAAGCACAACTACATCATACAACATTACAAAATGTTTCTATTGTGCATGTATCAAATTACTATGTTTCCTGTATTACTATTGCAACAAATACAATATTCACGATTTCCCCTGTAAATTATTATGACCATCCGAAATTTTTCATCTGGGGTAGTTTAGGAGGGAGAGATGAGGCTAAAGTTATTACACAACATTTTATTGCCAGTAATAGATATAAACAGCCCTTACATTAGAAGGGGCGGGGTTATATATAATTTTAAGGGGGAAGGGGGAAAAATTGTATAATATGTGATAAAATTAGTTGACGTAATAAACGGATGACCCCTAACTTCTAAGAAAAAAGTACTTCATGTTTTGTGCGACATATGTCAGTGCAGTAACGAATCTGAGCCCACCCCACTTCAAATGTTCCCACCACCCACTCGATGTCAGATAGTAAACCATCATGTCCAGTGCCAGAGGTGATGGACCTCGCAAGCATCAACAGCGTGCAAACAGTCCTGGGCCTAGAGCGACCACGATGGCAAGAAACACGGGTCGCCACCTACAGGTCACACGTGGTGATGACGTGGTGAAGGCTAGCACCACCTGGATGACCACCACAAGGGTTTGTGAAATTTTGCAGGAGAGTGACGAGAGGATTCATTGGGTGCCTACACCATGATATGGCTAGTACCAACTAAACTGTCTTGGCTACCAATATACAATATGGAGGGCCAAATGTTGAATGATAAATGAAAAACCACTTACAAATGACACAAATAACTGAGTCAAAAAAACTAAGGATACCATAACAACTAACCAAACTAACAACTAATAATATTATAATTGCTTAAGGAACTCCAACAACTAATACTATTTATTATAAAAGCTAAAGGAACTCAATAAACTAATGATATTTTAACAACTGAAATTTCAATAACTAATAATACCATAATGGCAAATGATAAAATAAAAATTATACTATAACCGCTACATATGCCAAGACAAAGCCAAAGGACGGTTACTAATTCAAACAAGCAATTAAGCCTGTTCCATTCTGGACACAGGACGTGTTAGCGCATTTTCGTGTTATGTATCAGTACGTTTGTTAGCTTTCAGTAAATATTTGGAAATTTTGGAAATGTTTATAAATTCAATTGTGTAATGCATATATCTGTAAAAAAAAAGTTATAAAGGCGTTTCTTATATTTGAAAAAAAATTATTGTCTCTTAAATCTAACGACAAGTGGTTTGTGGTTCATAATTGAAAACATTCGAAATTATAGTCATTTAATCGTCCGAAAACTCCGTCAATTGTTGCATAGCTCTGATACTTTCAATTAAACTCAGAACACAAGCTTACTATTTCATTTGATGAGTTTCTTAATAAATCTTGGTGAAACTACGTGCATCAGTATTTCGCACCAAATGAATGGGTTATTGAACGTACAAGGTGTATATATAATATATAAGCCCCTTAGGAGCCCTGAAGCCCGGCCCTCAGAGGTCCTATTGCGAAATGAACTTTTGATGTACACATGGCAGGCCAAGACCTACAAAATGATATATACATCATGGGTCTAGGACTTATAGTTGCTGAGATATAGTCGCTCCTTTATTAATATATAGCTTATATAGTAAAAAACGGTACTAAGCCCCCTTTTACGGCCCTCGGAGGTCAGATCGCGAAATGAACTTTTGCTGCACACATGGCAGGCCAAGACCTACAAAATGATATATACATGGGTCTAGGACTTATGGTTGTTGAGATCTAGGGTGATGACAGACAGACAGACAGACAAAACGGGGACAATAGAGCATTTTTTTTTCGAAAATGCTCTAAAAAGACAGTGCTATCTCTGATGCAAGCAATTTAGATGATAATGTACAGCAATGTCACTTACATACCAGCACACATTCACCCCGCCACCCCCTATGCAATGAAAAAAGAATGTATAAAAAGATGAAATTGTAATTTGGGCTGTGGAATCTATCTGGCTGAGGGTACAGGCACACTACACCCTCCCCTCTGTCCGAGTGGCAGGAAAAACCCCTTTCCTTGCAATTCTGGCCGACCAGCAGTACACACACCCTGCTGGTCTGGCCGGTTTGGGCAAGGATTAAAACCCATCTTTCTGCCATCCCTGCAGATGATAGCGGGCACACTCACACCGCCGCTCTGAAGGCATGGCAGACGTGCATCAGCGCCGCCAACAATGTTGGTGTGGTAGGCACACTACACCCTACCATGCTGGCAATGGCGTAGCGAGGGGGGGGGGACAAGGCAACTTGCGCTCGGGGCATTTTACCTTTTTAATACCTTTTTAGCGCCCCTTCCCCCCATTCGAAAACCATATAATATTATATGTAAAATATACCATTTGGCGCCCCTGAACCTCGAGGGACATATGTACCCCCACCCCCCAGCTACGCCTCTGGGATAAACAAGAAACATAATAATAATACCTAAAATAATTTTATAGAAACTTTTGCGTGTTTTGTAGTTAGGAACTCAAATAGATCATTTCTAACATATTTTTTTTTAAAAATACGTCTTTTTGTGGTTTTTAACTTAGAAGTCGTAAATTCTGATTGGATGAGGGGAGGTAACCTTTTAGGCACAAAGATATAAGCCTGATCAAGTTTGGTCTCAGGTTTAAATCTTTATGACATCAGTGACTTTTTTATTGCCTGATGGTAAACTGGCTACTCTACAAAAATTCACTTACAATCAGCTCTAAAATACATTAATTTACATTTTCACTGAGATAAGAGTCCTTTTTGTGCATAATACAGAAATATTGGGGGGGGGGGGGGGGGGGTTTAAGTGACTAGTGATGGGACAGTAAACCTGATACATTCTGGGTCTCAGGTTGTAATCACATTCACATCAGTTAACATCTTACATTATATATAATGAAAATACATTCAATAAAGTGCTTATATTTTACAATTAATTTTTTTTAATGCTGAAAATCTACTTTATATTTTTACTCTTTCAGAGACTTGTCATGACTTGTTAATGGGGAGTGTTGTAAGCCTGATGCAGCATTTGGAATCTCAGGTTGTAGTCCCACAGACACCAACGAACAAGTCATGACATTAGACAGAGGTAAGTAAAGGTGTATGGGCATAGTAATGGACACAGTGTATGGCTACTAGATGCAAAAAAAAATTTAAAATAGACCAGTGAACTTAATAAATTATTTTTTTATAAACTAAAAATGTCATTTGTATCAATCTTATTTGTGTTGTCTGTTATTTTTAAAAATTTTATTTAAATAGAAGAAAGAATTTCATGATTCTTGAATTTTGATAAAGTAAAATTTATGTTATCAATTTGTTTTTTTTTCATTCCACAGCCCAAGTTCGAAAAAAAGTGAATGAATTGAAAATTTCTGTTGACTATTTTCACCTACAATTAAAATATTCTATTCTAATTAGAATTAAATTAATCTGTACCACCTATGATAAATTGAATCCAAGATTAACCATTCAAATATCCGAACGTATTCTTGCTGTACTAGATGTCAAGTCAAAAACATGTCAACAATGTAATTAGTCACTTTACTAGATGTCATGTCAAATTGTACTTATGTTGAAGAGAATATGATTTCATTATTAAAAGTTATTGTGATGCCATTGTCCATTTATATATTTGCAGAATTTTACCATTTAAATTATTTCAAAGTTACAATAAATGAAAATTAAATTAGGAAGGGAAGTAATTCTACTGGACAGATTTATTTTTAGATATGGAAATAAAACAAAAGTATAAACTATGTGAATGATATAGATTTTGTATATAATTTACACACAAAAAAAAATAGAAAAAGTTGAAACATGTACTCAGATATTTTTATTACTAAATGTGATATCTGAATGTAAGATTTATTATGTGTATGTCTTATTGAAAAAAAATATTTAAAATTGGTACAGTGGAAAGATGAGCTCTTCAGTGTGAAGATAAGCTCTTCAGTGTGAAGATAAGCTCTTAAGTATTACATTGACATTACATTATTTCTTATTTAAAATGATGCAATTAAAGTCTAAATATATCTATATACATAGTCGGCTAACATAGACGGTGGACCGTTTGACAGACCTTCACACCGTGCTGTGTAAAGGATGTTCATGGCAATAAAAGTTTTTCAGCACCTGTAGTTATGTAAATATTGCATAGACATTGGAAATAATTATTTTTTATTTGGTGTCAGTTAAATTTTTAAAAAGTTTTGAGGTAGATAACAGGCTTTTTAAAGATGAATAAATGTGATTGACTGATGTGTACTATAGTTGCTACTACACATGCTGTTATAAAATATGTATAGAACTATTTCATTGTAAGTTATTTGCATTCTGAATAAATTAATCACACAAAAAATTTAGATCATTGAGGTTTATTAGAAATTGTTTTCTTAAACGGATTATTACTATTGAGTTTGTAATTTAATTGGGTGAAATATAATATTGAATTTCAGAAATATGCTAATTTGATAGATATGGTGAATGGCGGATAACCTGGATTAAAATGCCATAATACTAGAACAATAATTTGATAGATATGGTGAATGGCGGGTAACCTGGATTAAAATGCCATAATACTAGAACAATAATTGAATTCCTAAGAGGTGGGGTGACAAGAGAAACAATACCAGTCAAAAAATAATTTAATTCATGGCAGGGAGTTGACTAGATAAAATAATGATTGAGATGAGGTTTACTAAATGTTATACTATGTAGAATAAAAATTTAATTCTTTAGGGGGGGGGGAGTTGGTGAAGCCATGCCACTAGAACAGTAGTTCAATTATTTTGTGGGAGGGTTGGATAAAATAAAAAACTTGACCTGAATGTGTTTTATGAAGATCCATCATGTCTTTCATCAGTTTCATATCACGAAAATTGGCTCTTGCTCCAGATTTTGATCAGTCCATGAAAACTGCATCATGCTAGCTGCTTGATAATGCCTGGATTCATCTTCAGTGTGCCTAGGCGATATTGTTTCTGCTGAACAAAAAGATATTTTATAAATGGGTAGAATGGAAAAATATTTTATACATAATACAATTCAATGTATGAATCAAATTTATGTAGGCCTTATTACTAAATACACAGCTTGAAATATGTGTCAGGTTAACATTCCATGGACAGAATTTATTACTTTGTTAATAATATACATGTTTTAAAACATGTAAATATTAAATACTCCTTTTAGCACAATAGTAAATATATAGATTAAAAAATCACCTTTTTGAATAAATGGAGGACCTAACATGTGAATGTGTAAATTAATATTAAAGAACTAATCTGTGTATGGCATCATTTGTGCTAATTTCTTACAATTAATTATAATACACACGTTTGTGTTGCTGTTATTCCCATGTTAAATTCCAACATACAGGTGACAGTAAAACTACAAATATTTATTAACACGTCTTGCCTCAAGCTAGTTTGTCCTTGATAATGATACACATAGTCCAGTATTTTACCAGAGGAGAGTAGTGTTGTTTTAGTCCCAGGTCCTATTTTAGTTTCAGTTTTTATTTCGTTTTTTCTGTAATAATTTTAGTTTTAGTCTAGTTTTAGTTTTAGGCCCAATTTTAGTTTTCGTCGACTAAAACACCAGAGTTTTAGTTTTCGTCTTATTCATTTTAGTTTCACTTTTATTTTAGTCTTGTAAACACCAATTACAAATAACATCATTGTTCATGACCAATTGTTGAAACAGATTGAAGCATAATAATAGTAGTCACAGAGATGACAGCTCAGTGTTCTGAAACTGAGTCATTTCACTTCATTGTCACATTATAAGTCACACTATCACATTGTGTTATGTGCCAATACCATGACTAAATTTTTGACTATGTTGTAGACTAGCAGACTTGCAGTGCATGTACAAAAAAAAAACAACTAAAAACGTAATAACAATAAGAAACCGAAAACGTAAGTCAAAATTAAAACAAACGTGTTTATTCTAAGACCTAGAACTCTGAAATAACTAAACTAAGTAACAACAGTTTACTTGAAGAGTGAAGTAATTCTATTATTTTGATGACTTATATTATATTAGTATCGAAGTATCTGTATCGGCCAATACAGTATCGGCGATACTTTTTTTTATTATTGGTTGCTGTATTGCCGATCCTTTTTGTATCAAGTATTGATTTGTGTATCGCCGATACAATTTAAACAAAAAAAATTCGATACTCTATACCGATACTTTACTAGTGCCACTATTTGCAAAAAAAACAATAGCGATTTTAATATATTGTCATCTACATAAATTCAATCCCTACTAGCAGCCATCAACTCTATCAATATTAACGACAGCCACCTCCCCATCAATACACCACGGTCGGCGAGTTGAAGGAAAAATTTAGCTTTAATCTTCTTTTGAAGACTTTGCGCGCCGAGGTCTATAAATGTTATTCTTAGATTCTTTCATTCATTTACTTTCTTTCTGTCAACTATTTGTTAAATGTTTTAATGAACGACAGAAAAGAAAACTTAATTTTTTTATCCATCTGTCAGTTATACACACACACACACAACACACCACACACACACATATATATATGTATGTATATATATATATATATATGTATATGTATGTATATATATATATATATATAAGTATATACTGTGTTTATAGGTTATATAGTGATAAATTATATACCTTGCTGTATTCTTGTGTGTATGTTTGTTAATTGAGTTGTTAATTCATTTGTGCTTATTTATATTTATATATTGTTTTTATTTATTAATTCATTTTTTTAGTATTTACTACATTTCATTAAAAATAATTAATTGAATGGTATTAAATTCTAAAACTGTATGTTTTAATTAAAATTGAAAACTTTGTAATAAAACAATATCATATAATTAACACATATTATATTATTAAATAATATGCCGAGTTCAACAAACAATACAATTTGGGTGGTTAAAAACAATTAATTGAATAGAAATACATGAACATCAACAAATTTTTAAAAAATACAGTGGATTCCGCTTTATTGGGACACCGCTTATGTGGGACATATCTCAAAGAAACCAAACCAAGAAGCCAATAGTAAATTTGTATGTTTAACTGGGACAGCCGCTTAATTGGGACAAAAAGCCTCGGTCCCGATGTGTCCCAATTAAGCAGAATCGACGGTATCTTGTAAAACGACACTCTTTGATCTAACCGCATGCCAATTTCAAACTTTCAAAGCAAAATTTATATCGTCGGCTGTCATTTTTCTTTTTTTTTTATCTTTTGTTGTTCTTTCTTTCATGTGTCAACATTATACCGGAAAAGACGATAAATGGGGATTTTAGTTTTTATTTCAATGGGGAGTTTCAGTTTCAGTTTTTATTCAGTCTTTTGTCTACGAGATTTAGTTTTCGTCTAGTTTTAGTCTTGCTGATAATTTTAGTTTTAGTTATCGTTGACGAAAAGTCAACATTTTCGTTAACGAAGGTTTTAGTTTTAGTTTTCGTCGACGAAAACAACACTAGAGGAGAGGTGAACTCAAGTTTCATTGGATGGCTTAGGCTGGTCATCTCTCTTACACAACTAGGTATTATTTCTTGAACTCCAACATAGTTGGCTGAGAAAGTAATTCCTTGGTGTACTGTAACATTTATTTTTATCGCCGTGCCATGCGTAAGATAAACAATGACAACAGAGTCAAAACTCAAATTAATTAACAAAAAAAAACAACAACAACAAATAAACAATCTTTAAACCCCTTCCAATGTACAAAATGAACGTCTGAATGACCAGCTTCTGTGACAGATACACCCCTTCCAATGTACACAATGAATGTCTGAATGACCAGCTCCTGTGACAGATACACCCCTTTCAATGTACAAAATGAACGTCTGAATGACCAGCTCCTGTGACAGATACACCCCTTCCATTTTCCAATGTACAAAATGAACGTCTGAATGACCAGCTCCTATGACAGATACACCCAATCCATTTCCAATGTACAAAATGAACGTCTGAATGACCAGCTCCTGTGACAGATACACCCCTTCCATTTTCCAATGTACAAAATGAACGTCGGAATGACCAGCTCCTATGACAGATACACCCAATCCATTTCCAATGTACAAAATGAACGTCTGAATGACCAGCTCCTATGACATATGAATCTGCTATTTCATAACACACTGCTTTTGTGCTAAGCATGTTCTTTCTCTACTCATGCGTAACGGTCAACCTCATTACTCAAAACATCTATCTGGGATTGTTTGTCGCTTTATTTAAAATATATTCAACTATCTGGGATTGTTTGTCACTTTATTTCAGCTATATTCAACAATGTCTTAGATGTCTTTGTATGGTGGTTAAATTGGCTATTTGTTTTTTTTTTATGTATTTTGCTAATTTATACTTGTACTACTTCTAGTTGTCCTTCGTGGACATATGAGTCATATTCATGATGTAGATAATGTAAGTTTGGAAACCCTACTGGAATGTGCTGGGGGGGGGGGGGAATGTGTGTCGTATGAACAAGTAGCCTTCGCTGACTTGTGTTACCATGTCTACCACTCATGACATAGCAATAGTTGACCTAATTAAAGGTGATAGTCTATTACTGGCATAAATAGCTCAGTCAGTGGCTAATAATATTTGATGACATGTTTAACATAAATGTCTCTACCGTAACACTGAACTACGGTTATTTCTTTTTGAATTAACAAACAATATTTATATATAGCACAGATGTGAGCTGCTTCAAACATCATTGCCAATTTTAAAGTATTTTGCCGAAAAAAAAAATAACAACTGAAATACAAATATAATCACTTTGATCAGATTCCGAAATTTAAAAAAAAAATTGAAGTTTGTAATGTACTAAAAAAATTCCTTGACCAATGCTACTGTTCAAATATCTTTCATATTATCACCAGTATCTGCCACGCGACAGTTCGTGACATTTACTTAGTGCTACCCCCCTCCGCCCCATAGAAAAGTAAATGATAATAAAGGTTACACATAATCGGGGGGGGGGGGGGCGAATGGTCATGCGGAGTAGAGCGCTCGACTGTTGAACCGGAGGATCCCGGGTTCGAACTTCAGTGAGAACTTTAGGATTTCCTTTTATGGCTTAGTGAATGTCCCCAAGGTTACTGAAACATATGAATTCTGCACTTTATCTGTCCCGACTTGACCTTACGGGCTTAAAAGAACTTTTTTTTAAATAGCCTTCACCGATAGAAATTCTACCCCTTTTATTTTGTTAAGTAATTAGTGAACTGGCCATATTAACGTCAAGTTTATTGTGAAGAGTTGTATATGGGGCTAAAAAACAGAGGCTTAACTATTCTTTTGCACAGAGGGGACACTTACTTTGCCGCTAGCTGGTGGTGTCATCTTCACCACAAGTATTTTATGGCGTGAAAGTGAAATGTCATTTTCAGAGTCCGCCTGTACACACTAATGATAGCTATTTAAATGTACCAGTGTTCACACATCTTCTACCTACCAGGTTCCGCATGCCTTCTATGAAGCAAAGCCCACATATCTTCTTTTTAGCAAGGCCCACATGTTTTATGTGTACCAGGACTCGCAAATTTTTTTTCACCAGGGAACACAAGTTTTCCATTCATCAGAAGTCACGAGCCTTTTATGCTCAACAGGACCCACAAACCTTTAATTTCACCAGGGCCACAGCTTTAATTTCACCAGGGCCCACAAGAGTTCATATGTACTAGTGTCCACAGCGTGATATTCAACAGAGCCTAAATGCTTTTTATTCACAGGCATGTACACTTTTTGCACAGCCTTATATTCATCAGAGCCCACAAAACTTTTATTCACCAGGGACCATAAGTCTTCTGTTCTCCAGGGCGCACAAACCTTCTATTCACCAGAGCCCATTAACCTTCTATTTACCAGAGCCCACAAACTTTCTATTCACCAGAGCCCACAAATCTTCTATTCACCAGGGACCATAAGTCTTCTATTCACCAGAGACCCTTCTATTCACCAGAGCCCATTAACCTTCTATTCACCAGAGCCCACAAACTTTCTATGCACCAGAGCCCACAAACCTTCTATTCACCAAAGACCATAAGTCTTCTATTCACCAGAGCCCACAAACCTTCTATTCATCAGAGCCCACAAACCTTCTTTTAGATTCTCTTATATTAGCATAATTAGATTTCAATGATTGGGGGAGGGAATTTAATTTTAAAATTGGGATTTTTGCTTATACCTTTTATTTTTTGGGGGGGGGGGGGTAAAGAGATTGACTTAATTTTACTTAGGAGAGGGGGGTGTTACTGAAAGTTTGATATTGATGACAAGGGGGGGGGTGGCTTATAAAAAGTCATAAAATGTGTAGTTGATGGACAGCCCAAATTGAGCAGAGTGTGTATTGAAGAAGGGGAAAATTATTCTTGAGAGTTGTATCATTTTGCGAAAAATTATTCAATTATAACTTTTTAACTATTTTGTGGATATCACAAAAGAAGGGAGTAAACTTGTTATGCTAATCATATAAAAGCCATTTTATTAAAAATACGTTATTAATTAAATTTTTTTTTATTAGAGCATTCATATTTCTACCCTTTCTCAGACATTGACACTTGTTCATGTCCACTCAGTGGCACTCACTCTTGAGTACTCTTGACCACTGACAAGAAATTTCACACACAACTATCAACAGTTTTCGTTTGTTTTCCCATTTCAACATTCATATTAATAAACCAATTTAGAAAAAAAGCTGACAGATTAACTATAAATTGTAACGATTCATAGTAATCTTGGACTAGAAAATAAGCTTTCCGATGTTAACAAGCATACACCTTAGACAATCTTAGTCATATACTATCGAGGTTAATAGCATAGGTATATCTATGGGTATATATACATATACGCAGTGGCTACGGTTCGGTCCGACCGAACCCGTATTTTTTTTACTTCGGGTACCAGCCATAGATAATACTGCTCCACACCCTAACCCTAACCCTAATCCTGAAAAAAAATCTGAAAAAAAAATTATATATGCCATGTTCCTTATACCCTAATATAATGGTTTTGGCTGGTGCCGGAGCCACTGCGATACATATATCTTTGCTTAGTAGCGTTATTTTGCATGGTTACTAGATCTTCAGTTTAAAAGAGCTACACTAATAAAAATACCTTTTTACAAAGAAGAGCCCATTGGGTAAAACTAGGTCAAACTTGGTGTGCACATAGACACTCCGTAAAAATAAGTATGTTCCGATCCTCTTTTTGTATTATAGCAACAAATCTAACATGGCTACCACCGGGCAAATTACCGATCCTGAATTGACCAATGTTTGTTATACCAGTTTTTAGTTTATTATTTTCTTTTAGATTTCTCTCTTATTGTAATATATACAGTAACTGATCAATTTTCAGAAACTTTTGTTTAAAATCATTTTCATGAATGAAATCATTACCGAATTACTCGGTCGTTGCTGTGATACACGGTGTACTCATGACACTCGTGATGTATATAGTTATACGCAGTGGCTACGGGTACGAAAGAAGGACTCCGTATTTGTTTTGGGCCGGGGTTCGAAAATAGATGTGCGCATGCGCGACTTTCGGGACTCCGTATTTTTAGCGATATAATGTTAAAAAAAAGCAATTCTGCTAATTTCTATGCAAATTAAGTTCTCAGCTTTTATAATATTTATTTTTCTTAAAATGAATACGGCTTTGAATTATTTTAAATTACAAAATAAGAATTTAGGCCTAAAACTAGGTCAAAATAAAGTGAAAACATAACCGAGCACATTTTTTTTTAATAGTACATTAATTGTTGCTTAGTTTGTGTGGCACGCTAGCAGAATGGTTTAGACGCTTGGTCATGGCATGACTCATTTTTATGCTGACTATATCCAGAGGTTCGATTCCTCTGAGAGACATTTTTTTTATTTTCGTACCCCAGACCAAAACAAATACGGAGTCCTTTTTTCGTACCCGTAGCCACTGCGATAGTTATATACTAGTCTAATAAGCATGCTATGGCCTGTGCAAGTTTCTTTTCTTTTTTTATCAACATCATTAACCTATGGTCCTTTCGCCGCCTCCATGACATGAGCATCGCTACCTAGTTCAGTGGTTTGGTGATGAAATATAAATGTTTTTCTAAACTGTCTTAATCACTACTGGATTGGTTAGAGTTCATCATACTTTCATAGGACATAAGAAAAATGAATCAGTTTGACAGACATTGTTTTTAAATTTATTAAGCTGATAATTTAATAAAGACTTCTTGCTATAGCATTCATCATTTTTGCATCATCCATTTTTATCTAAAGTGACTAAAGGATATGCACTAATGAGTGACTAGTGTGGAAGAAATATTTCTTGGGCCAAGCATCCCCCATATGATTTATTAATTTATATGTTAGTACTTAGTTCATGTTGTCATTGCCATTACTCGCATAAAAAAAAATTAATGTAGCATAATATTAAGAAAAAAACATGAAATTATGTAATTGTCATCGCTGTTCATTCGGATATCAAAGCAGTGTTCAGAATCCACATCTAATTAAGCTTTCAAAGTTGCTATTCAGCCCCGGGTCTCAATAAACTCTGATAGGTTACCTCCCCTCATCCAATCAGAATTTACGACTTCTAAGTTAAAAAACCACAAAAAGACGTATTTTTTAAAAAAAATGTTAGAAATTATCTATTTGAGTTCCTAACTACAAAACACGCAAAAGTTTCAGAAACGGGTCCTCAATAATGTCTTATTGTTATTCGGACCCGGTCCCAATAATGTCCGATTGTTATTCAGACCTGCGGCAAAATGCACTTACTTAGCTATAAAAAAACTTTATTATTGTTTTTTTTATATTGTATGATAATTGTTTGAATTGTATGATTTAATCGTTACGTAGTCGCAAGGGTTTCGACTAAACGGACTCGGTATTATTTTTTTCGGGTTCCGTCTATAGATGTGCGCATGGGCGACAATCGCAATTATTTGTTTTCGGGTCTGTCCATATATATATCTATGAGTCCGACCAGTCGGATTAATCAATTTCATTTAAATAACAAACGTAAAAAACAAAATAAATATATTCGCCAAAGCAGTATCTTTACCCCCAGAAACCCTATAAATTAACAAAAATCATCTCCCTAACATTCATTAAATCGTCTTCGTCTTGACGGAACGCGTATAGTATAATTGTTATAAATTTATATTCAGGATCCGTCTACTCTAAGACATGAGTAAAGATGTGCTTAAGCATGACAGCACATGTAATACAAATTAAAAGTTAATAAACAAAAATAAAAAAATGTGTACTTAAGCTGTATCTATCCCCCCACCACAAAGAAAACCTGTATCAACCGCCTCAATAACACCCGATTTTACGAGTGTGTGGAGTGTTTTATGAGACAATTTTGTGGGTGTTATGGAGGCGATTTTCGTTAACTTTAAGGGTTTATGGGGGTAAAGATAGTGCTTTAGCGGACATATTTTATTTTTGTTTTTTAACTTTTGTTATTTTAATGAAACTATTTAATCTGAATATGCTTGGCTTAGACGGACCTATAGATATTTATGGTCGGACCCAAAAACGAACAAGTGCGATGCGCACATCTATAGATGGAACCCAAAAAAAAAAAATACTGAGCCCTTTTAGTTGGAACCCTAACCAATGTGTAACGATTAAATCATTCAGTTCAAACAAACATCATAAAATAAAATTAAAAAAATAACAATTATAAAGTTTATTTATAGCTAAGCTAAGTGCATATTTGCCACGGGTCCGAATAGCAATCAAACTTTATTGGGACCCAGGTGCGAATAACAATCGGACTTTATTGGGACCCAGGGCCGAATAGCAGCAGCCTTAAGCTTTAATGTTTTTGCAGTTTTCTTTCTTGGTTATTAAGATACATGGGGACATCAGTGTATGTATGTTTTGAAAGCTTATTTGTATGCGTGTTTATTTTTCATCAATTTCATTTAATGTTTTTTTTTATTCTATCTATAATTACATATGTACATTTTTTTTAAAACATAAAGGCTGCACCTATCTGGTGTGCCACAATACAGATTGTTTTTTTTAAATAGGCCTACACATGGATAAGTATAAAATTCTAAATACGTATATTTTCATTTTTCTAGGCTTTTGCTGAATTGTCTGTGAAAAAAATTCAAGCTGAGAATCAAATCCGGTTATCCAATGCTCAGATTGAAAGTTTAAATAGGAAAATTCAGCATTCTAAAATTGTTGAGCAGGAAGTTGCAGGTCTTCCATCTGATGTTCATGTTTACAAAACTATTGGAAGAATGTAGGATTTTTTAATTTTTTTTTTTTTGTGTGTATTTTTTGCGATTGAAATTAAAAAAAATTGTTTGTATTAAGTTCCTCATACACGATTATCTTCATTTGCCTTATAACAAGTTTTGCCACAAAGGGAGGTGGAGAGTCGTACTGACACCTTTTGTTGAACAGGTTTTTCCTTCTCTTTTTGTCATTAGTAGGGTCGCTACCATTTTGACATTCCTTAATGTAGCCAGTACAGTTTTTCTTGGGCAGCCTCTCCTTCCAGGTTACTATGCATTATAGTTTTTTTTAAGGAGAAACTTACTAGAACCATGTCAGCTTTTGCTTTTTAATTTAGCTAGGAGTGGTTCCCTAGGCCCTTGACCAATGTGCTGGACTTAAGCTGAATGTATGAAATTTATAGCATTCCTGTCTACAAAATTCTTTATACTTTAGATAAGTATTACTGATATTAGTTCATTGGTTCCATATTTTATCAGGCAAAAAAAACTTTTTAAAATGCATGAAGTAATATTTATCACTAATTCTTTTCATATGCAATGGAGTCAAAGTCTTGACATTTGAAACAAATTAGTTTTATCAACATGGATTCTCAGTTATTACTCATTAGCAATTAAGCTGTGTACATAACTTAATAATTGTATGTAACATGATTTCCTGTTGTTGAAAACTTATCAAGTTGTTTGCTTTTATTTTTTAACTAGGTTTTTACTTCAGACCCAAGATCTGATTATTGATGATTTGAAAAATAAACAACAGACTTTTTCTGAGAAAATTAAAGCATTGGAGGTAAATATTATACTACTTATACAGACTCTACCAGATAATAAAAAAAATTAAATCTTTTTATTAAAATATGATCTTATTTTTTTTTTTGTTAAAAGTTATTTTGAAATTATATAGTTAAAAAATTGTGCATTAATTTAGCCAAATGCACTCTAGTCTTTTTCCCAGCATGGAATTTAGGTCTGTCATGTCAATGTTTAGGTCTCTCTTCATTGTTATAAAGCTTATAAGAAATAGAACATTGAATTATCTTATATATTTTCCATTTTCAGTAAAAATTTACTAGCCTATATCGGTTAAAAGAAATTTAAAGTTCCCTTAAGCCCCAAAGGGTTCAACAGGGCAGATGAAGTGTAGAATTCATCTGTTTCAATAACCCCGGCATATGAAGGGATGGCGTGGTTAGCACAACCCCCAGCCACCTTTACTCCCCCAACTTAAAGTCATGTACCCATTTAAAGCTGGGTGGACTTAGGGATTTTCACCAGGACCTGAAAAAGTTCCAAGGTTCTCACTGAGATTTGAACCCGGGACCCTCGGGTCGACAGTCAAGCACTCTACACCACTCGACCACCCCTCCCCCTTATCTGTTAAGGTATTTGCTATTGTACATTTCTATGTCATTAACAGAGTTATTCCTCATTCGTTTTGCTTCAAGCTCTTCATATTCAGAGAAGATGTTGATTTCTCTGACAAGCTGTTTGATCTGGCCCATCCTCTGCTCCTCTATGCTCATTCTCATGTTTTAATTTTAATATTTCATACATATAAATCCATCCATCTGCCTTACGACAGCCCTTCTGGAAAATTTAAGACCCATCATGATCCTCAGCTGGAAAATGCTTTAAGGGGCATTCACTTATTACGTAATTCTTTCATCCCCAATTATGTAATTCTTTCATCCCCAGCCATTTTTTTCTGTTTTATCCACTCAGAACTTCTGTGCATTTATTTTTTATTTGTTTATAAGGCAAAACTTTTGTAATCGATTTTTTGAGGGATAGATTTTTTTTTTAAATTTTGTATCTATGTTCTTGCTCCATGACAATGCATGATTAAAGAATTAATTTTGCAATTTATTATTTATTTATTTTTTTCATAAAAAAAAATTCTCATTAATACTAATCAAGGAATATTACCGTGTTTAGCAATGATGAACGCTACTGATAAATGGGTTATTTCCCTTGCATCGATAATACTACAAATATGCTTTTCCAGCTGAGTTATGGGTTATCTAACATCAATTGCTGGAAATTGGGGAGCGAAAGGTGCCGGTATATCTGACATCAATGTCACACCAGTGCGAATTTCATTGCATTATAACTTAAGCTTTGATAAGATTAAAATTAATTGCAAAATTAAAATATATATATATTTTTTTTTTTAGAAAATGGTTATTTTTAAAAACTATGTTTCACAATTTACAATTGGGGTAACACTAAGATTTGTCAAAAATCTATGGGTAGTCTTCTCAATAGTTTTTACTTATATGCTTTAACCTGGACTAATGCTCAGTACCACAGTTTTCATTTTTATTGTTCTTAACCAAAACTCCTATTAATGGCAATATTTTTCCATTGTTGAAACAACAGTTATTAAGCAATACATGTATTATGATTTTGTCTGTCAGTTATACTTATAATGAAGGAATAAAATTTTTCTAAAACACGTTTCTATGATATCTGGTAAAGATTTTTTTCTTTTTCCTGGCAATACTAATATTTTAATTACTTAGTCTGATCCTCTTTTAAACATTTTATTTTCATGATTGTTGTACTTAAATTTGAATCATTTATATTTTCCTCCTAGTCTTCCAAAGAGTATCACCAGAGAAATGTTGAAGAATTCAAGAATAATGTTCGGGAATTGGTAATGACTAAACAGAACCATCGCTGATAATTTTTTTTTGTTAATCAAGAGTGAAGTGGAACTAGTGTGTGCTTGCTGCTCTCCTGCAGGTTTATGTATTTAAAGAAGTGTGTGCATGACCTTGAAAACATCTTTATATAAATAAAATCACTTACAGTGGATATTGGTTTTATGATCCTTTAAATTTTACTGAAGAATATTTTACATACTGGAAATATAACTTTGAATTTCTCATTGGAAGTCTTCATCAACTTCAGTGTGGTAGTTCTTTTTTAAAAATACAAATTATGTATGATTTTTCCCTTATGTGTCTTTCTAGATAATGGCTCATATAAGAATTATTTGAATGTGCATAAGTAACATTAATTGCTATGATTTGGATATTAAATATCTCAACAAAAATTTTTTTTTTTTATTTTCATTTCAGGTGTTTTCCACCAAAAATTTTTCTTTCTTTAAATTAATATTTTCATTTAAATAGTTACAGTATAAAATAAATTGAGGAAATCATTTTTTTAATATTTTGTTTAATACATTAAAGTATCAAACATGTTTAATTCAAATAAACAAATATATTTACATTTAAGTATGTTTAATTACATACATGTGCTAATTATGTGCATGTCAATAAATTAAATATTTACATTTTAACTTACATAAAATAAATAGGAATTTTTTATAGTTGTCCTTTACAACACATACACAAATCATACTGTTAGTGACATACTGTAGCCTATAAACATTTGAACTCAAAACAAACATTTTGATAAAAAAACAGACTGATTTATTCTAATTGTCTCAAGCATAACTTAAAAAAAAAATAGACTGAATGCAGAGAATGAGATCCCTCACTTAAAAAAAACAATGATCAAATAAAAGTAACAACCTTACAATTAATAAATACATATACAAATATAACTGTTTGTTTTTTTTAAACTAATACAACTTGATAATTTAATTGTTGCAATATGCTAAAAAAAAAATTTCAATCCTATCATCAAATAGAAACACTCAAAGTAAAACCAAATACTCCACCATGGATAGAAAAAAATTACTCAACAGATAAAGAGTAATAATAAAATCTAATCAGAATCCGTAACCATATCCTCATCTTCGTCAGAACTGTCACATAAACTTATATCAGCTCTGGAATAGTTGCCATGCCTGCAAATTTCATCAACACTGTCACTATGGCCACGCCCATAAGCAAGTTGGACAGGTGTAAGACCAGCATAGTTCCTCACATCAATTTTAGCATCACTTCTGTATAAAATTATTTTAATCATGTCCACATTATTAAGCTCTGATGCGATGTGAAGAGCAGTGCGGCCACTTTTACCATCCCCCAAGTTAATGTCGATGCCAGCTTTCAGTAGCAGTGCTACAATTTTTACGTGAGAATTGCGAACTGCAATGTGTAGACATGTTTCCCCTTCATAATTCCTTATACCTAAATCCTGGGGGAGCCTTTGAAATGGAATGTCATATGTATTTTCACTGAGTTCCTCCTTCTGCACAGGTGTGAGAAGGCATCTGACAATGTCTTCATAGCCTCCTCTACAAGCTATGTGCAAAGGTGTATTGCCGTCTTTGTCTTGGCAAGTTGCATCTGCCCCAGCACATAGTAATCTGCGTACCACATGAACCTGGTTTGTTAAAACTGCTAGATGCAAAGGCGTCTGCCAGAGATGATTGCAGTAATTCAACCAGTTGAAATGTGGAGCAAGTTTAATCAAAAGAATAGACAACTTGAGATCACCATTAAGAATGCTGAGATGAAGCTTGTTGTCTCCATCTCTGTCACCTTCAAAAAGTTTTACCCGCTGCTCCATGGGAACAATTACAGAAAATGACTTATAACCCCAATCTAAGGGACTGTCGTTATTAGTCTGCCTTGAAAGTATTTCTGAATGCTGAAGTGATAAGTTCCTTGAGATATGTCCCAGGCTTCCCAAACCAGAGTCTATGTGTCCGGTGAGGTCGTCTTCCTTGTTTACCAAAGAAATACTCTCTGTTAATTTTGCTAAATTGTCTACCCTCGACATATGTCTCTCAGGGTGCTCAAGGGTGGATTTTAAAGAGCTGTGGTAATCACCTGAGTGCTCAAAACTGGTGGGACCTAAAGACCCGAGACCAGAATCTGCTCTGTCGTCAAGCATGTCTGATTCTGAAGACATTCTGGGGTCTGCTGACAGCATTTTTTTATGACTGCTGAGAACATTGGCTGGAGTCTGCAGTTGATCTTTTTTAGTTTGCATTGTGACTATTTGATAGCTGAAATAAAGAGATTCACTAGTTAAATCACAGCAACATGTATTAGTTAATATGTATTAAATGGTTGAATAAATAAAAAGGAATAATAAAAAAAAATTCAAGGAGGTAATTAAATGCTCTGCAACTGATATGCTTGGTTGCCTAGGACTAGGTTGTAACCAGAATATAAACAAATTGTATTTTGTGTACTACTAGCAAATTTATCAGTGGTAACTAGTTAATAATTTGCCTTATAATTTTTTTTATTTTTTACAACTTACAAAATGAGATGAGTCTTTAATAAAAACTGGCAAACACCAAGCTAAAAATAATAATAAACTTGTCAAACTGACTCAAACTATCTATGTCTATTATCCATAATTAATTGTAACAATAGTATCATTTTATTTCAGTATTAACACTGTAATAATAAATTAATAAGAATATCAGTTATATCACATATACACGCTACCCTTTCATTTAATTTTTTATTCAAATAAATATTTTTCTAAGCGCATAACTAAATAATTTAATATATGGTAACGATGACTTATACATGTATTTAGATAAAGGCGAACACTAACTATTATATTAAAATATGATTTAATTATTCCACTCATAATTAAAATAATTTGCAATTGTTTACCACTGTAGGCCCAAGAGATATAAATTGTTTCATATCTTATTGCAAAGGTCTTATTGTATCTAACGAAATGGACACTAAAATTGCTCGCAAATAATCCTAAGTTACCAATAATTTAATAAATATAGTAATAAATGGTCTTATTTGCTATGGAATTTATTTTTGAAACGACCTAAAATCTTTTTAGTTAAAGGGGTTAAGGGTTTTAAATCCGTAAGATAAAAAGTGCGAAGTCCTCAATCTATTCAATGTAATGTAAAGAAATGAAAATGTATGTTGTTGTTTTTTTTAACTTAAGAATAATACTTACTTCTACTATAATCAGAACATCAGTAAATCTCTAACAAGAAAAACACACACAAGCTTTTATAACATTACAGTTTATACTTGTATCTAAATACTGTCGATTAGTTCTGCCGACCTTCTAGACTCCTTATATAAGCCTCACTTTGAAAAAGCCCTGGGTTTTCCCACAGTGGAAAAAAAAAACTGCGGATGGGAAAGGGGAAGGAGGGCGGGTTGAAAAAAGGTGGTGGGGAGGGAGTAAAGAGGGAGAATGACGCATTGGTTGGGCTGAACCTTATTTTGGATTCGGTTTTGTGTTGACTAGCCTAGACAGTAGTGTAAATTTATTTCAGGCGGGATTTCCGTGTTAATGGCTACGCATAAAAAAAAAGACTTAGGTTATTAATATACTTTATTTGAAATGAACGGACTGAATTATGTTCATTTAAATCGCAGTATTTTATATCACATTTATTTTTACAATTCAGACTAAAAAAAATTTGACTATACACGTATACTCATTTCTGAAAATGACACATATAAATGAACTTAAAAAGCCTTTTTAGGGAAATGAGGTTATTGTGTTTTTCTGGTTTTTTTTTATTCATGCATTAACATTTAATCTTCGGTTTTTCTACCCTGGACTTTTTTAATAGCGAAATTCCAAAACGATAAACAATGTTCTTCCCATGAAGAAACAAATAAATGTAACCGACAAAATATTGTTTAGTGTTAAAAATAATTTTTGGTAATTGACCTATTTTATCAACAGCAAACTTGTGATACAATTGCCCCGATCGACAAAGGGCATGAAATTGGAAGTCGGTTAATATTAGCAAAGTAATAAGACGATCCAGCTCTATTATTTCATTCAAAATACTGTAATTTAAATCATATTTTTGTCGAAATTTTTTAAAGGACATTTTACAAGCACAAACATGCACTGTTATTCAAATTCTATGCAAGTAGGCCTGTCTTTGTGTGTGTGTGTGTGTGTGTGTGTGTTTGCCTTGGCAAATCTCGTAAGTCTTATCAATGAGCCATGAATACATTTTTGGGCGCGGTCCAACCAGAGCAGGCTATAAGCCAATGGCTCCTAATCTTGAGCCCCGCACAGAAGGTGGCCCCGTGTTCATGTATTTTACTGCTAGCTCGTTTAGTAGCTTGGGTGCAAATGAATTAAATCCAAATCGATCCCCCGCACCTCATATAGCAGACACCCATGCACAGTCGCTGGAAATTTTGTTCATCCAGTTTTATATGTATCTAACCTTAATTTTCACAACGAAGGCCACGCCGTGCCGTCGCACCATCATCGTAATAGTTGCAGTGGTCAGAGAAGGAATCCCCTGGCTGCAGAACCGCCACCCACAAAGACTTGAAGGGGTGGAGGCGACCCGAACAGCTGTCAGGGGGAAATAGGTCTAGAGAGCAATCGAATCTCTTGCTGCGACCCTGCTGGTTGCTGGTTGACTAAGTCAACGTTACGCGGAAAGGCTAACTTGCAACTGTAGTCAATGGTATCGAAACCCGAAACAATCACATTAACGAATGGTTTCACAGCCACGCCCCCCATCCCTACATAACCAAAAAGCAACCTCATACCCTAGCCCCTAACCCTGGCATAGTTTCATAAACGCACCCTCAATACCAGACCATTCCAGTACTGCGCATATTTAATATATTAACAAACGTAGATAACACTAAAACTAAACTTAACCGTGTAACAAACCACCGTCCACAAATTGCGCGTCTTTCTATGAAAACCCGACATTCTTATCTTGAACATTAGCAATCTCAGTTTACATTACTTGTAGATAAGTGCATAATGATTATAATATGTTATCTGGAAAGATCAAATTATCAAATACATGTACTGCTACTATATGTTCTAACTGATGACATTTCAGTTTAACATAATCAGGGACTAAGTTTTGTAAATACAGTTTTATTTTTAAACCATAAAGCGTCCAACTTGAATGAAAATATATGTATTGATAATTATTAGTATTTTTAAAGTCCTATAACTAGTTAATTAAGTTTGTATAATTCGATATAAAAATCGAATAAAAATAACCCATTTATATTAATGAACATTTTTAATGTGAGAAATTTAACTTGATCTACAACATTGGCTCTAAAACTTTTGCGACCAACTAAAAAATCTTCAACTTATGGTCCAGAGATGTCCAGTAGGCTCTTAATTTACCGAGTAATGTGTGCACAGCTGGCATAGTGATTTTAGAAGGCCTTGCTGGTTGGGGGGGGGCGGGCCCAATCAGCCCATGTTCTATTACGACTCTGTACTATTGGATATAGTGTACTTGAGTCGATTGGATTTTATTTTATTCCTTTACATGTAATTTTACTTGGAAGTGGCCTGTTTACATGTAATTTTACTTAGAAGTGGCCTGTTTACATGTAATTTTACTTGGAAATGGTCTGTTTACATGTAATTTTACTTGGAAATGGTCTGTTTACATGTAATTTTACTTGGAAATTGTCTGTTTACACGTAATTTTAATTGGGAGTGGCCTGTTTACATGTAATTTTAATTGGAAGTGGCCTGTTTACATGTAATCTTACTTGGAAATGGTCTGTTTACATGTAATTTTACTTGGAAATGGTCTGTTTACATGTAATTTTACTTGGAAATGGTCTGTTTATATGTAATTTTACTTGGAAATTGTCTGTTTACATGTAATTTTACTTGGAAATGGTCTGTTTACATGTAATTTTACTTGGAAATTGTCTGTTTACACGTAATTTTAATTGGGAGTGGCCTGTTTACATGTAATTTTAATTGGAAGTGGCCTGTTTACATGTAATCTTACTTGGAAATGGTCTGTTTACATGTAATTTTACTTGGAAATGGTCTGTTTACATGTAATTTTACTTGGAAATGGTCTGTTTATATGTAATTTTACTTGGAAATTGTCTGTTTACATGTAATTTTACTTGGAAATGGTCTGTTTACACGTAATTTTAATTGGGAGTGGCCTGTTTACATGTAATTTTAATTGGAAGTGGCCTGTTTACATGTAATTTTACTTGGAAATGGTATGTTCCTATTTCATATTTATTTGATGCTGACAATATACATTAAAATATGAATTACTTCTCCAGTACTAAGGCATTCCACAATTAGAGTGAGACTCATCGTCCACACATACCGTTAATAACAATCTCACTGATTCCCATCGGACCTACTGTGACACGCCCCTGACCCATGGGTCACATTCACGTGACGTGTTATCACAAATGATACCACTACCCCCCCCCCCTTACACACACACCGCTGACCCACATTGACAATATATTGTTATAGTTTATTTATTGATTTTGACTCAGAGTTATTAATTGATGGTGACGATCGGTACACTGCAATAAATAGGGTACATGTAGCCTCTTGGTGATATGGCATACCTGCTGACCTGGACTTGTTGGTTGAAAATTGTAGGCTCTAATAGTTTAATAGCTGACTAGCTGATGTAACAGTGTACTAATAGTTTAATAGCTGAACTAACAGTGTACTAATAGTTTAATAGCTGAACTAACAGTCTACTAATAGCTTAGTAGCTGACTAGCTGATCTAACAGTCCACTTAAGTGATTTTTTTCCCCTTTAGCTTTTGTAGCTCTTTCTGCAAATTTCTTTAGTTTTATAAACAGTGTTTGACAGAAGAAATCGATTAAAATGCTTTTTAAATGCTTTATTTCTTAACACAATGTGATTTTTAAAATTAAAATGGTGGGATTAAGGTTGCAGTAAGCTTAAAGTTTGATACCAAAAGAAATTATCGAATAATGACTAAACGTATGGCAAAAAAAAAGTTACAGACACATAATATATGTCACACAATATCTCACAAAGTATATCACAACAGTATGTCACACAATATTGACACAGTATGTCACACAATATCTTTCAAAGTATGTCACACAGTATGTCACACGATATCTTTCAAAGTATGTCACACAGTATGTCACACAATATTGACACAGTATGTCACACGATATCTTTCAAAGTATGTCACACAGTATGTCACACAATATTGACACAGTATGTCACACAATATCTTTCAAAGTATGTCACACAGTATGTCACACAATACAGGGCCGGCTTTAGGCCGATTTTAGCGATTGCGCCAAATTGGGCCCCGCGCCTAGCAGGGGCCCCGCAATTTACATTTATATTAAAAGTTGTTGTAAAAAAAAATTAGAAAAGGGGCCTCGCAAGCATCCGTTAAATTGGGCCCGCTATTCGTAAGTCCGGCCATGACACAATATGCCACACAATATGCCACACAATATGCCACACAATATGCCACACAATATGCCACACAATATGCCTGTTTTTAGAAGATAGAAAGCGATAAACACAGTCCTAGGATTATTTTCTTGCATAGGTTAGTGCTGGTAAATAAAGGAGAGTCCTTACTGTTTGTTTGTTTTCAGGGCCTAAAGCTTTTTGCCTTATTAGCAATGATTAATTCGGCACTGAGTACCACTACTAAAGCTTTTTGCCTTATTATCAATGATTAATTCGGCACTGAGTACCACTACTAAGCTTTTTGCCTTATTAGCAATGATTAATTCGGCACTGAGTACTACTAAAAAGCTTTTTGCCTTATTAGCAATGATTAATTTGGCACTGGGTACTACTAAAGCTTTTTGCCTTATTAGCAATGATTAATTCGGCACTGAGTACTACTAAAAAGCTTTTTGCCTTATTAAATTAGGTACCACAAACTGATTTTTTAAAATGGTTTTACAGCTTTTTTCAACATGAATATTGCAAGAACTCGAGAATTTAAGATGGTGGACATCAAATTTATTACTATAGCTCAAATAGTTTAAGAGATATAAATTTTTGAAAATGTGACTTTTTCATTTTTTCACAACACCTTCAAAAAGGCCATTTTTGCCAAGTGTTATCTGCAAAAGTATTCCCTGTACACCAAATCATTTACATTCAATACAAACACAAATATACATAGAATAAACTCAATTTTTTTCAATGGTGTAAAATTATAATATCATTAAAATTTATAGCATTGAAAATGGGTTTTCATCATTTTTTAGAAAAAATAAAAAGGGAGATAAATTTTCAAAATTCGTGACATTTCAAAAAATCATAATAAATATTGTAATCAACACACATAAGAACTAATTACATCAATCTGTAGGGTAACTTAAGCTCTATACGTTCAAATAGTCATAATATCTTAAGATTATTTATGTTTAATATAATAAAGGTTAGAAATAGGTGGGGTAAAAAAAAACTAAAAAATTGGTCATTTTAAAAAATTAACAAAAAAAGAACAATTACGTATATATTCAACATTTACATATGAAAATGTAGGGTATACATAGCTCTTAACTATAAAATAGTCTTTAGACCAATTACTTTTATGTATACAGTACCGGGACGGTTAAATCCATGCATGTAAAAAATCAATAAAAAATACTTTTCATTAGGGAAAAATCCACTATTAAGTATTATTTGAAACGTTATATTAGTAACAATAGTAACAGTAACATTAGATGCATACATTTCAATTATATTCTAATTATTTCATAAGTCATGGAAAGCTAACAAATAATTTACGCATTTTACCACTACATGAGCTCACCTAAATAAGTGCAACTTTCGAAATTTAAATAATTTTAATTTTAAGTTATATTTTATAAGCATATACCATTTAAATGAGTTATTAATGTACCATTTAATTGATCAGTAGGACCGGATTTAGACGTCATAAGGCCCTAAGCTATTTGGGATATAGAAATGTTCCCTTAGCCCTACTGGGCCATCGGGGCAGATGAAGTGTAGTATTCTTCTCTTTCTATAACCACGACATATGAAGGGATTATGTGTTAGCACAACGCCCAGCCGCCTTTACTTCCCCAAGTTAATTCAGGTACACATTTAAAGCCGGGTGGACTTGTGGGACGACTTTGCACCAGATAACATGTCGACAGTCGAGTATCTACACCACTCGGCCATCCATCATTTGTGATATGGGGCCCTTTATAATTCCAGAAATTAAATGGCAGTGCCAAATATCTAAACATGTATAACAATCGCTCACTCTAACAATTTTTTGGGGGCCTCCTAAAAAAGTGGGGGCCCTAAGCTACAGCCCCGTAGCCAAGGGGGGGGCACTGGGGGTGCCGTGCCCCCCGCTCGGTATGGAGTGCCCCCCGCTTAAAAAAGAAAAAAAGAAGAAAAAATAAAGAAAAAGTAAAGGTGCCCCCCTGCTTACTTTGACCTGGCCACGGGCCTGCTAAGCTATAGCTTTTGTAGGTTATATATAAATCCTGCACTGTTGATTAGCATCATTCCCTTCTTTTTAAATTTTATCTTTCAATACCTCTCATAGTAATAAAGGTTTATTTCTGGAGCTTTTCAAAACACATCTGTTTTGTTTCAATTCATGCTTACTTAGAAATAATGTACTGTTTTCTTGATCATTTAGTGATTTTAACTCTAATTTCTTCTTGATATAGTACTACTATTTCATCAAGGACAATTTTTCCAATTATTGACCCTACCATTAAAAGTTTTATTTGTTTTAAATGTTTTATTATGTTTTCATCTATTTCTCTGTTATTATTTGTTTATCAAGAGTTTGAATGTCTGTTGTTTACTTCATATAATTATAATACATAAAAAATGAATGAAAAGTTCATTAGTTAATCTCTGTAGTTTTGAAAGAACAGACTCCTTAAGGGGACTGTGTATATTATTCTTATTCACTCCAAAAGCTGCAATATATAACCCACATTCAAAATTGGTCCAAATAGGTTACATAATAAACTGCTCATATGGTATTTAAACACATAAAAGTCTTTTCTATGTGTTACTTAACTTGATTACACTTATACCAGTTCTTCTTTTTTTGTTTTTGGATTTGTGAGAACCATATTTAATTAAAGGTAGAAGATGTTCATACTTCAATATATTTATAATACTAAAACTGAACTAATATTAATAATTAAATACTTAATAATAATACAAACGCATGAGTGGCTAAGAGATATTTTAATTTTAAAAAAATACAGACGTAACAGTTACATGAGTCCATGACTTGCCATTTTCCTCTTTCAAAACCAGAGTTGAAGAAGTAATGTATTACTAGTCTAGTAGCCAAGGCAATAAAGGTATCCCTCCAACTAGCACAGAAACCTTCTATAAAGTATTGAGCTGTACACCCTCTGATAGAGACAATTATGATATTTAAAAAATGGTTCTTACTTAGATAATAGTGAATTTATGCATAGACTAAAAATAACAGTTATATTACAACAATAATTGAAAAAATATCCATTCAATAATAGTTATGTTAATTCGGTCAGTCTACAATCTACTATATGTTTACATTGACAACCAATTACCGACCAAGTGACCTGTTATATTTGTTTTAATTTGAGATAATAAAACTATCTAACAACTGTAAAAAATATATACTAGTCAATTTTGAATATATAATCTCTTAGAATATAATATTATCTTTCTAAAAAAATAGCCAGAAAAAAATAGAAGTGTCCGCAAACATGAGGGGTATCGTTCAATGTACAAAAGCATCAAAATGGCCTCGAGGTTTATCATATTAAAGTTATTATAACTACAACAATAAACATTTCCAAAGAGATATAAAGCTAAAAGAGTAAGGAACAAATAAAGTAACTATTTATCTACATGTTTTTATCGTTTTTACTTACCAACTAGGTGTTTAAGTCCCAATAAAGTTCTATACATTGTGACTGGTGTAGCGTTGCCAACATGATTGTCGGCCATTTTTTACGGTCGTGCAAGAAGGGTGAAAAATGCGTGTTATATGCTATTGCTTAGCGCTCTGCGATTCTGGGCCATGCTTACAAATTAAGTTTCATTATAACATTTTAAAAGCAAAATGGACGGGCTTTCTAATGATACTAAAGAAAAACCTACAAAATTAAAAAATCGCAAAATAATTTACTTTTTATTATGATTTTTTTATATTAAAAATATCGTTAAATATAATTTAATTAAATGTTTAGTATGGTTGTAAAGGGCATTCATTTTCGCACACATTGATATATTTGACATTACTGTAGGACGAATGGCCCAGAATCGCACGGAGATTGAAAATAGGATAGTCAAATTAGATCGCACGTCGGCCGGTAAAAAGTGACTTCGGTGATGGTTTTCATTTTAAAAATGTAACCTTTTGTTCTAAATCTACGTAATTAAAATTTACATATTATTGTAGGGCTTACAAAATACTTTAAAATGATATAATTGTTTATGAGATTTGATCAGTTTTAAGTAGAGAAATCATTAAGTTAAAACTATCCAAATATTGACTACAGTGACGCAAAACCACGATTTTGAGCCAGTTTGTGGTACCTACTTATTAGCAATGATTGATTCGGCACTGGGTACTTTTAAAGCTTTTTGCCTTATTAGCAATGATTAATTCGACACTGAGTAATACTAAAGCTTTTTGCCTTATTAGCAATGATTAATTCGGCACTGGGTCCTAGGCAAAGGGTTGTTTGAGATACATGTACATCTATTTGGAAGACGTAGTACAGTGGTGGAGAACACGTTTAAGGCCTCGTGCCCGAAAAAAATTCAACCAAAACACCACCAAAACACCACTTGTTTATAGCGATGTATCAACACTCCGATTAAAATTAAGGGAAGTGATATTGTTGTCGCGTGCCGACTGATGAGGCTCTGCGTGCCAGGGGCTCACCACCACTGATATAGACTATTGCCAAATAAAATTTGATTTATTTTAATTTTGGTAGGATAAATGGAACGGGGACCATTTGACAATAAGGGGTGGGGGAGGGTGGAGAGGGTTTGGCGGTCGCCTAGCTTGCCTGTCCATAAGAGTGGCTTTGCACCCAAATCTCCAACCCAATAAAACTAAAAATGATTATTAACCCATTTGTTAAGTCATTTTTTTTAGTTCATTATGCTAGTAAGAGTTAGTAAATAAATACATGTTTAGCAAACCGAATTCGTAACTTCTATCGGTCGCTTCATGAGTTCGTTGCAATCTATGTGCATAAAATTCAAAATGTGCAACTCCCAATTTTAGTATCTCTTGACTTCAGTCGTTCCTAACCTAACTGAACGCGAATCGACGTATTAAAAAAAATAGTACTCAATAGAAATAATATTGTGCAGGGAGTGGTAAGAAATTTCAAACTGGATGTTTTCACTGGAGTCATCGAGTAGAAATTCTATGAACTGGTATATGAAACAAAACTAAGAGTGTGTGGGTGGGGGGGGGTACAGGGTAGGTATACATGGTGAGTGCATAATAAATGCATGACAGGTATGGAGGAATGGTCTTCTCTTGATCTGAATTAATTACCCTTTCATGATCAACAAGGTGAGTCTGAAACGACCCCCAAACCCCGAGCTCACAATGTTCATTTAAGAGTTGGCAACTGCTGTCTACGTAGGCAGTGTCTAACAACGGTGTGAGAGAATGGAGCAAATACGTAATCTCTGTGGCGCCCCAGAGAAACAAGTATCACAACCTGTCAGGCCGGAAATAGCTTTTCAAAATAAACTGTCGACCAATCCTGAGCTGGTGCAGAAAACGTGACATCCTATAGTCCTGTTTCCGTATATGAAATAGAATACGACAAAGCGAGTACAGCACAACCAAACTTTACACACCAGGAGAAGCTTTAGCACTAGATGGTGTCTAGGGCAACAGCCACATGCGCCTCGCATACATGATCAGGGCCGCATCCGGGAACTCTGTGGCCCTGAAACTATCACAAGGAACTATCACAACAAACTATCACAACGAACTATCACAACAAACTATTACAACAAACAATCACAACGAACTATCACAAGAAACCATCACAACAAACTATAACAACAAACTATTACAACAAACAATCACAACGAACTATCACAACAAACCATCACAACGAACTATCACAACAAACTATTACAACAAACAATCACAACGAACTAACACAACAAACCATCACAACAAACCATCACAACGAACTATCACAACGAACTATCACATCAAACCATCACAACGAACTATCACAACAAACCATCACAACGAACTATCACAACGAACTATCACATCAAACCATCACAACGAACTATCACAACGAACTATCACAACGAACTATCACAACAAACCATCACAACGAACTATAACATCAAACCATCACAACGAACGCGTCAATGGGATCCCTGATCAACAGGTTTGAATAAAAAAAATAATTAAAAAGGCAACGCACAGTCTCTCCCCCTCACCCCCCCTCCCACACCTTCCACTTTATGCTTGCGGCTCCTGACAAGTTAACCCCCCCCACCCCTTTACAAAACACCTGGTCAGGTCGCAGCCAATGTTCCCCACTAATTTTCCGAAAGCATTGTGTGTCAAAAGATAAGCCCATTGGCTGTGAGCTATTTCAGAATAAAACGTGCACTACGACTATAAACATTTTTTCAATGTCTTTCTGGTCCCGGTCCACCCTACTTAAGTTATTGAAGTAAAGGCGACTGGGCGTTGCGGTATCCACTCAATATGATGTGGCTACCGAAACAGGTGAAACATACACTTCATCTGCCCCTAAAGGCTAATGGGACTTAATTTTTTTTCTTTTTTTTTTTAAATAAAGGTGTAAAGGCCGACTTAGCGTTTGCCCGTGGACGTGTGCTAGGTGAGTTATGTGTAAAATGTTCCCTTAACCCAAAGGTCCATAGGGAAGGATAAAGTGTAGAGTTCATCTGTTTCTATAACCTCGGCTTTTGAAGGCATTGTGTGGTTAGCACAACGCCCAGCCGCCTTTACTTCCCCCAACTGAAGTCAGGTACCCATTTAAAGCTGGATGGACTTGTGGGACGACTTTGCACCAAATAAAACCTGGAAAAGTTCCATTGGTACTTACCGAGGATAGGACCCAGGACGACAGTCGAGCCACCAGTACCACCGAGTTATGTGTACGCACATTTTATTTATTTTTTTAGCTCACATTAAGTGAGTATTAGAGACAATATCACATTCTGTTTTTGAGGTCAGGACCGTTTAGTACTATAGTTCAGAGAGACGGGTGCACTAGGACTAGGTGACACAGTAAAAAGGGGAGGGGGAGGGGGGTGAAGCAAAATCAAAATCTATGGTAAGTTGGAATAAATTTAGAAAAAATGTAGGAAAGGCATTTCGAAGACTTCCATAGTTTTCATAAAATGTATCGCACCCCCCGTTTGACAACAATGGCTCACCGCAATTAATAAAGGTGCCTTCGGAAATAAATACATAAACTAACAATAACACTACTGATGAATAAAACTACTGATGAATAACACTACTGAAGAAAAAAAAAATCCCACCAGGCGATCGGTAAGGCCACCTTTGTAAGTTTACCAAAAAAAAATTACTTTATCGCGAAACGATTGAAGTGGTTTCATTTATCATAATTTTCTCCATCACCGTAACATTGTTCTTATATCAGCACAAGTTTTCCGTCACTCAAACTCCAAACGTCTAATATGATGTGGCTTCTACCCCTACAGGGATTTACAGAACAATTAAGCTGCGTTAATTTTTCTCAAGCGGTTTCGGTCTTTTCCCTTGTGTTTTCTACACTTGGTTTCACTAACTGTACTACAGTTTCACGGACTGTATCCCACCCTCACTGACAGTATCCCACCCTCACTGACTGTATCCCACCCTCACTGACAGTATCCCACCCTCACTGACAGTATCCCACCCTCACTGACTGTATCCCACCCTCACTGACTGTATCACACCCTCACTGACAGTATCCCACCCTCACTGACTGTATCACACCCTCACTGACAGTATCCCACCCTCACTGACAGTATCCCACCCTCACTGACAGTATCACGCCCTCACTGACAGTATCCCACCCTCAATGACTGTATTCCAAACTCACTGACTGTATCCCACCCTCACTGACAGTATCCCACCCTCACTGACTGTATCCCACCCTCAAACTTAAAAATAATTTTAAGTAGTTTTTTGTTGGAAATATTAATCGGTCTTTTTGGTTGCCAGTTTGGACTTATTTTTTTTTTAGTTTTTATTTTCTTCCTCCACTGACTATGACTATGACTATTATGAGAATGTAAAAGTGAAAAATTCGGTCTACAGTTTTCCCACAGGAAGTTTGAAATAATAATAAACTAAAACAGTTTATTCAACTCAAAAACTTTCAGAAACTATATCTTTTAAGAAGCTGCGGAACAAAAAAAAAATTCTATTTCTAATCGCACGAAGTTTGGTACCATTTGTACAATTTTAATAACGTTAATAGTGTAAGGCAGCTGCTCTTAAGGTGTGCGATGGGCTACTGAGAGCTTTTTATATCTATTTAAAATAATGGGTTACATGCTCCCTTCTATGCTCAAGGGGCCCAAATTTTTTTCTTCTACGCCCGTGGCCTCATCCGACCATAATCCGCCACTATATAATTTAGGACGGTAATGGTAGTTTATTGTTATCAGTTGTTTCTTCGGGGGGGGGGGGGGTGTATGAAAACAGTAATGTAAAAAACACTTAAAATATAGAATAGATAATCTTTGTTATTTTATTCATAATGGTACACAAACATGACATTTTTACCAAACAAAACAGTTTTCTACTTGTTGTACCACTCTGTCACAACCCAATTTGAACAACTCGTGGTCTAGGGGTACATTGGCGAGAGGTTCACCCAGGTCCCCGTAGGTTGGACATACACATTAACATTTTGTATATATATAAATATGACGTATACAATCAATAACTCTGTATAAATAATAAAAATAATAACTTTAATACCACTTTATAACTGACTAAACAGAAAAAATATAGGATTTATGTGACGATTTGCATCACCCACAATAGTATTACATTCAATAATAGACTAGAATATAATAGATCAGATTATTACATTATAATTGTCAGGTGGTCTCTCAATCCTGGGCCGTCCGGGTCTCAAATGCCTCTAGAACGACTAGATGTCAGGGCTGTTATGGTGCACTTCAGGCAGGGCCATTTCACGTCCGATACTTCCACATTCAGGGCCTACATGTTACAAACAACATCATGTGCAATATGACTACACAATGCTACTTCGATATTACAGTATACAACGTATTGTCTAAAATATACAAAATACCTCCAGAACGATCAACCTATCACACACACATCAACATCTTTATGTTAATACACCGGTTATATCAAATATGGTGAATGCATAATAAACACACACATCAAACATGTATGTAAATAAACCGTTACATGGCATGGGCGAATGCAAAAAATAATCGTAACAAATTTATGCGTTGTACGTCACCAGCGGCTGTTCACTAACAGAGAGCCACAAGTTTCGTTTTTATAACATGCGCACCAAGATGTGAACACATCCTTTCAAACATACTCCCTTTACCTACTCTATGATATCTTGACACACTCGTATTTTTCACTTGAGTGAACCTTTCTCAATAAGTCCTACTTCTCTTTAATTTTTTCATGAAATTCATTGCAGCTAAGTCCGAAGTTAACTTTGCACACCATCAAACCGCGGACTGAATCTAAACCGGGACAATTTCAACAACCGGGCGGGACACCGGGACAACAACCCAGTATATCCGGGACTGTCCCGGCGAAACCGGGATGTATGGCAAGTCTCTCTCTCTCTCTCTCTCTCTCTCTCTCTCTCTCTCTATATATATATATATATATATATATATATATATATATATATATATGTGTGTGTGTGTGTATTGTATATGCTGTTAGCCTAATTATTTATACAAAACATATACATTTATGTTGGTTTGTGTCTTGTATAAAACATTAAAAAAAAACATCAATACATTATTCTCTAAGCGCCATGACCTGACCGGCAGCAGTCACGCCTCGACCCTGTCAGTAGTTTAACTCACTAGTTGACTGCAACCATATTGAGTTTTTGTCTTTTAAAATGTATTTCCCTAACTGCATGTATCCAGGGCCGTTCTTCGGTTTGCGGAGGCCCTAAGCAAAGACAGAGATTTTTTGGGGATGTTTAGGCTTTTGGTTTGATAGGAATGTTTACAATTATGGGGGGGGGGGTCTTTGACAATGGGGGTGCCCAGGCTGTTTCCTACTTTGCCTGTCCATAGCACGTACCTTGACGTTTGTACCGAGAGTCTGTGTGACTCGCTGAAGGGAAACTACTTGGGTCAGTAATTCTTTTTATTGCATTTATTATCAGCGTTTTCAATGAAATTCTGCAATTTTTTTCGCTTATTTTTTCCCCCACTTAATTTTTCTTTAATTATTCACCCCACCATTACACACACAATTTTAACCGTCTGCCTTAGCATTGTTTTTTTTTTCCAAAGGCCCCTAAATTTAACTTTGCCCAGGGATTCCAAATGTTGATTAGTTCGGTGCTCTAAATATAACTTTGCCCAGGGACTCCAAATGTTGATTAGTTCGGTGTTCTAAATATAACTTTGCATAGGGCCTCTAATTGTAATTTCCCTAAAGGCCCCAAAATGTATTTTTGCCTAATTCCCCAAATGTATCTATATCTAAGGCCACCAAAAACGTAATGATATCTCTGTTCACGGATTCCATTTGCCATGAACTAATGCAACCCGTTAATATCTAGTGCACTTGGGGCGTTTTATGTAACGATCTATTTAAAAAGAAAAAAAAAAACAACTTTAAGTAGCTTACACATAGGACCCGTTTGGCTATTTCAGACAACATTATTATTGCTGGACCATAAGACCCGTATGGCTATTTCAGCCACGAAAAAAAGATTACTTTCACATGCGGTGGAAACACTTGCCAACTCAAATTTCCAACCTAAAATCGTGTCAGTCGGAAAAACCGCCCATACGTTCTAACACTAGGTCAAGGCCATTTTGAAGCACTCATTTAAAAAAAAAAAATAAAAATCCACACTTTGTGAAATTGATTATTTCGTTTAAACTTTCATTCTCATTTCCTGAAATAAGAATCAATTATGAATCATAAATTAATAAAATGATTAAATAATTAATAAATGTGGCATAAATAGGAGGCGAACGATTTGAAACAAGATTGGAAGCACATCGATAATTGAGATCATATCAAGTTCAGGGTCATCCAGGAACTATATTTTGCCTGCACTCTTTTTTTTATCCACTGTGAGTAGTTTTTCCCACAGAGGAGGGGGGACAAAATCGATTTCTTTTTATATCACAGCAGTGTGAGAAATACCCTGGTGCCAGTTGCATTTCTTTGTTTCCACTCCCTCGTGTTACGTAAGACATGCGCGTCACGAAGCCTATCCTAAACATGGCGCCATTTGTTAATGACGTCATTAGAATACAACAAACTTGTTGACCAATAGAATTGGATCTTTTGAATCAGAAACATCCTAATTCTCGGCGAAGATGGCATATTAGCTAAAATAGCTTTTGTGATAAATGTGTTTATTTTTTTTTGGGGGGGGGGGTGATGTTGGGGGATGTATGGATTCATTTGTAATAGATCGATTCGTGTCTTATTTATTAAACAATTGTTTGTTCATGTTGACTTATAACAATCCCACGCTTACGTATCCATTTGTCTCAATCTAAAGAACAAAGACATAACAAAGACAGCGCCTTATGTGTAAATATAGCATTTGGGTTTGGGACGTTGTCCAAATCGATAGCGAGAAGATCAATATCTCAATGGACGACAGATAGTGGGGCGTGGGGTGGAAGGGGGGTGAATTATAAATATGTCTATCAATCCTATATGGTTCTCACAAGAAATTGTATTGAAATGGCTGTGAGATTACTATAGTTTTAAATGTCAAGTTAACCTAACTGTTGATTTTGGTTTATCAATGATTGTAACGGGGCCGCCGCTTGTTAACGAATGGCGACTGTGCTATGAACCAAATGACGATTATTATATATATATATATATATATATATATATATATATATATATAA